>WBNO01029452.1:190775-338279 GCA_013400575.1 Peucedramus taeniatus | reverse complement strand
GGTGCCTCGCGGCTCGGCTCAGCGGCAGCTCCGGAGCGGCTCACGCTGGAGCCGCCGCTGCCGGAGCCGGCTTTGGGGATGCTCGGGGTCGCCTCGGCCGGCGGCGAGTCCCGTGCCGGGGGCTGCGGGATCGGGGCACCGCGGGGTCGGAGGCACCGCCCGGAGCACGGTCCCACGCCAAGCGGGCAGACACGCACTCAGCAGGCAGCCCGGGTCGGGCCGCCCCGTCAGCTCCTGCGCGGTGCAGAGAGCGGGGTCCGGCCCGAGCTGTCCCCCAGCCCTCCGCCGTGGAGAGCCCGCAAGGGCATCCCAGCGTGCCCGGCTCCTATCCAAGCGTTTCGGCTGTGATCCTCCTGTCCCCACGCCGGGACTGCAAATACACACATTCACGCACTGGCACGGGGGCTCGTTTCTATTTCATACGTGTAGTTTTAAGTGTAAAAATGGGAAGTTATCCTCTAAACAACTTCCCCGAGCCGATGAGCTCACTGGAGCTGCTTCTCTCCTCTCCTTGTCCTGTCACAGCGAGCCCCGTCCCCCAGCCAGGGCTGCCCGCCGAGCTCCCGCAGCCGAGTACGGCCGCCGTTCCTCCGGGTCCTGCCCCTCTGCCCATCCCGCTTTCCCGGGGTTTGCGTTTTTGTCTCCAGGGGAGCCTGCAGTCTCCTCGGTTTGGTTTAGCAGATGAGACACTTTGAGGCCACTGCGTACAGTGTGTAATTTAAACAACTTTTAATGGGCCAAAAACCATCGCGCTCTTCTTCTGCCCGGCGTGGCAGTAACGCCGGGGTAGGAGGACATGCCGTGCCCGTGTGAGCTGGGCTGGGACAGATCACAAGTGCTTGTGTACGTGGGAAAGCTCTTGAATTTAGAACTCTGCATTTAGGAATAATCCCATGAAAGAATTACATGTGATATTTGTATGGAGCAACGAAAGGATTCTTTCTTTTATTTTCTTTTTTTTTTTTTGGGGGGGGTGGGGGGAGTGGGGTGTGAGAAAGATATTCTGCTTTTGTGAGTTGGAAAAAAAAAAATTAAATCTGTGTGATGCTCCAGGACAGTTTATTTTGAAGTGATCTAACACAGGAAAAACATTTCCCTTTTCCAAGAGAAGGGTGAAAAGCCACCTTTTGTGACAAAGCACTTTTACAAATGTCACTGTACTGTGTGGCTGGAAGAGAGTGGGGCTGCATGTGTGCAGGAGAGGTTAGCAGGGGGATAAAGAGGCTGCAGGCATTGGGAAAGCAGCGATTCCTGAGAACCCATGTGGAGCTGTTCCCCCTCTCCCCCTCCTTGTTCCGCCCTTAAAACCCTAAACAGACATTCCAAGAAGGAGGAAACAATCCTGATTTGTTTTCATTCGAGGTTGTAAAGCAAGACCCAAACAGAGTTAGAAATATAAACCAACTGAAAGATCTCCCAGCTGTTTAGCTGCTGCTTCTAAACAAGCCTGATCTCCTTTTCTCTTTCTCCACTCCCAGATCTCCCTGGCTTATGGTTTCTCTCTAAATAAGGAAGATTCCTTAGGGAATAACTTGCTGTAATTCACTCCCTCCAGAAATGACTGCGTAGTTTGGTGAGAAGTGAAAGGGGCCTTGAGCTGGGGAGGGCTCAGGGCAATAGAGATGGTTGCACAGCCGAGGGGATATATCTGCTATGGTAACAAGGAGAAACAAATGCTACACTTCATTGCACAAGTCTGATTACCCACTGGGCTTGGAAAGACTCTCCTCTCCCATCTCCAAATAATCGGAAATAATTGACCCTGTGCAAAATTGGTCCCCCCTCCCCTCTTTTCCCAGTGCAGTGGTCATTCCCAGGAACCGCACTGGGAGTGAAGCGTGCCCTGTGGTGAAATGGATGTGTTTGCTGATGAGCTCCTTACAGGGTCACTGCCTAACCGCAGCCCCCCACTCATTTTCTCCCCTCCTCTTACTAATCCTCTGTCCCCAAGCCTCTCCCAGTCTTTCTTCAGTATCCCACCGCCTTCCTGGCCTGTTCTTGGACAACCATTTCTTTTGGTTTCATTCAGGCCACTTTGCACCCTGAGGGTTTTGAATACAGAGCCTGTGGTTTTCTAGTCTGTTTTGCTTTCGTACAGACCCAGAGAATTGTGACTTTAAAATGCTTTCACTGCATAGTTTGTTTGTTTCTATAGCATGGGCTGTCTGCCCCGGTGAAACCCTGAAACCTTCCCCCCCTAAACCCTCGGCTTTCTCCTTTCCATGAAGTGAAGGCACTGCAGAAGAATGCTGGCCGGAAAACAGCCAGATCCGTGCTGGGGGCAATGAAGCAGGACAAAGTACAACTCGGCATCTTTCCCACAGTGTCACGTCTGCAAGCTCGACAAGGGAAAGTGATTCCCTGGGGAAGTACAGGGGCTGGGGTGTAAAACTAACAACAAAGCAACCAAGCAATCGACAAAAATAGAAAAAAAAAGGAAAAAAAAAAAGGGTTTCAAACCCCCCCACTCACCCCCCCCATTTTGGCTTGCAGTTACTGCTGTGCCACAGATTATTTCCTTCCACACAGATGTGTTTGTTTGGCTTGGGAGTCTGTGCTTGTGGCTATCTGCTATGAGCTGTTACCTTTTTGCTCTCATTAAGGGAATATTATGCAGTGTCATTAAATGACGTCCCCAAACCTTATGAATTGCGCTCCCAAAGCCCTAAGTGCAGGGGCGGTTTGGGGTCGAGGGGGAATTTCTAGTTAGGAGACACACCATGCTTTTAATGCATACATCTATATATACATACACATACATATATACACACATACGTATATACACGCAGATAAATACGCGTACACACACATGTCCATATACGTGCTTATGCACATCTATATGCCTATATATGTGCATATGTGTACATGTTTATACGTACATATATATGCAGATGCAAGTGAAAAACAGGAGCCGTCTGTGCGCGCCGGCCTGCAGCCACCGGAGGGCAGCAGACACCGGGGAGCGGCCCCGTTTCCAGCGGTTTTCCTTCCCCCTGCCCGGCTGCCGGACCGCTTTCCGCTGAGGCAGTGGGTTTGTTTAATACAATGGGAAAGCTGGTGAAAATTCGGGTTAGTAGAAGCCGCGTTCCCGTAAAGAAAAAAAACATGCAACGTTTTCCACAGCCGTGCCCCGACACTTCTAGCCTTAGCAAGGGAGCTAATAGCTTAAAAAAAAAAACCCCAAAACCAAAAATACCCACCCCAAAACATTTCTACAGCTTGAAAAAATATCAAGACAAATCTTTGGAGTTGTTACAGCTGGTTTGGGAAGATTTTCACATCGCTTCCCTCACAGAAAGCAGTAAGACAATGCTGGAAAAGCTGATGGCTGTCTTACTGTTGTCTAAATGCAATTGTGGAGTCTTATGAAATCCTGGAAAAACATGTGCATTTAATTCAGGAGAGAGCTTTTGACACAAAGCAGGCAATAGATACACAAATTGGAGCTGGATACACAGTGGAATATCTTTTTTGTGTATTTTCATTTTAATTTTCTAACCAGTCCACTTTGTCCAGCTTGATGCTTCTTTGAGTTCCCAGAATCGCTCACGTAATGGGGTTTTGAGCCCCCAAATGGCTGGAAAAGGAAAATTTGCCCATTTGCTTTCTGTTGGCATTTTCACCAGGAACCTGCCCATAAGCTCTGCTTGGGGACCACCACTAGGTGACTTATCCAACCGCAAGGGAGTGAGAAGCTCAAGAAGTCAAACCTAGAAGAAACAATTCTCCCATTAAAAAAAAAAATTGGCAGCATTTTAACTGTGATTTCTGTGCCAGAGCAGGTAAAAGAGATCCAATTTTTGTCAGTGATTTCACAGTGCTCTTGCAAAACTGTAGCTCGCTAAAGACAAAATTGGCTGAAATTTAAATTGTTTTTTCTAACAGTGTACAAAAAATTGTTCAAAATGTTTGGATTTTGTGCATCCTCTATAATGTAAATGGTGTGCTGGAGAGGGCAGACGCATTCCAAAGGTTACATTGCCAGGTCTGAGGGATCATGGAGCTGAGGGGACTCTGTGATTATGCATGGAGTCCATAACCTGTGGCTGGAGGTCCTGATCCCTCTGAGCCCGCAATAGCCGCCGGTGACATGGTAACCGCAGTTCCTGTCATGTCACTGGTCGGGGGATAAAAGGCCATTGAGCGTGGGGATGCTTGGAGCTGAATGGGAGCACTGCAGCAGTTTCAGAGCCAGAGTCTCTATACATGACATTCAAGACAGATTCTTTCTTCTCTTTTTCAAAACAAAGAAGCAAATGAAACAGGAAACACTCAGCAAAGAAGCTCAGATGCTTTCTCATCCTCCTCCTCCTCTGGCCCTTGGGGAGCTGGATGCAGAGGGAGTATGAGCAGCCTCACTGGGAGCTTGCAGAGAAGGGGCTGATAACAGAGATATGTGCTGCATGGGCACAGCAAGGCCTCTGCTCCAGAGGTGCCCTGGCCTTACCCCAAGCCTGGCTGATAAGCAGTTTTGAACGTTTTGCCTACTGGCAGTAATGTGATCTTTCCAAAGGGTAACATGTTTTAGTTTGGACGTTGCAAGCCTCCTTGTCGGCCAGCCAGAGAAAATGACTATTCTGACATTTTGCCTGTGCTGTCATCTACATGTATAAAATATCATCCTGAAAAGCAGACATTCAGTGTTTCATTACCTGGAAGAATAAGCCAGGCTCCCAGCAGAGGTGTGCCCAGTGTGCCCAAGTAGGTACGTGCATGACTCTGTCCCAAAGGATTTTTTCCTGACATCCTCAATAATTACTTGTACTTCAGGAAGCATCAAGATATGGCAGTTCCAGCAAAGATTCCTGTTACAGGAAATACTAATGGGAATTGTAGACTCTAATTTAACTCCTGGTCATGATGCCTGTGTCTTAGATATCTCAGGCCAGACTTTTACTATGTGAATGGAGTCAAGGGAATGGTGCTGATTTAGTCCATTTGGGAAATCTATCCCACTATGTTCCTTATCTGTTTGCCAACATAAAGCCTGTCACAGAACCTAATGTACAGTATTTGGGTAGCTTCTGAATAAACTCTGGAAAAAAGTTTTCATATGTTTTCTGACAATATGGTTGCTGTATTTTTCCCAGATATTAAGTGGAAAATACACACAAGAGGCAGATGCTGTTTTTTTGAGTTTGGGAAACCCCTCTCATGACCAACTGTGAGACTGTAAACAGAAATTAATTTGGTGTGAAGATTATAAGTTGCAGCTCTTGGAGGTAGGTGAGAATGAGTACTGTGGTTAATGCAAAAGCTTTGAATGGCAGGAAGGGGGAGCATAAGGGTAAAAAACCCAGTGTTTGGGGTGTTTGGTTTGGAAAATAACTAAAATGATGCATTATAGGAGAAACCAGAAAGCTTCCTTATGAACCTGAACTTCAAAAACAGTTCTCTCTGAGCCTGTCAGAAACATGCAAAAAGACTTAAGCAAGACTTAAGTGGTTTGGCTAGACACTAAGTATGGAAATCATCTTGAAACTGGTGCTGAGAACAGGATATTGCAAATGAGCAAGTTTAGCCCCATGCTCTATACCTTTATCTTGGCAAGAAAAACTTGGTGGCCCAAAGGTGAGAATCCTGCAAGTCCAGTGGATACAAAGAGAAACACTATCCTTTGCACTTCCACACGGTGTCCATAAAAAGGTATATTTCCTTCATGTCTTTATTGCCTAATCAGATCCCACTGGTGATATCAGATGTCACAAGATATTGTCCAGCCCAGTTTCTTCCATGTGCCCATGAGCAAGGAATAACAAGGATTTTCTTATTGTTATACTCATGTTATAAACTAAACAGCAGCAGGAAGCTTCAGAGAACACCTTCCAATTGCCTTACACCAAGTGTAAGAAGCATGGTCCAAGGACTCTTACTGTGGCCAGGCCTAGGACATGTCATGCCCATGGATGAACTGGGGAGCTGTGCTTTCCTCTCTGGACCAGCAGCGGTGGGGAATGTGTCCCTGGTTTACAGCCACGAAGAGGAAGGCTGAGGTGCTCCAAATAAAAGGGGATTGAGAAAGTAGCTTTTCCATCCTGGAATCCAGCTTCAGGGATCCCTGAAAATGCACGGGGGGACAGGACTGTACCTGTCTACATACAATCCAAATCTTCTCCTAAGTACGTAATTGTGAAAGTTGTGGGGTTTTTTTTTTTTTGGTGTGTGTGGGTGTGTGTATGTGGGTGTGTGTATGCACTTTTTTTCTCCAGCTCTTTGTCCTTTTGAAGGCTTCAAGGACATGAGTCCCCTGGAATGCCAGCTATGCTTCACCCACGGGGAAGCTGCAAGAGCCCCTCCTTTGGGCACCTAGCCCAGCACAAGTCACAGAGCCCCAGGAAGGAGGAGGGATGGGGAAGGTGCCGGAGAGAAGAGTTGTGGAGAAGAAAGAGGGATTTACAAAAGAGGTGATTTGAAGATTTCCCTGCTTCAGGAAGTTTAGTGCAAATGGAATTGACTGATGATTACCAGATAATCAATAAGTCTAGTGAAATTTTGCACAGACATGGGCAACATTTTCCATGTAACTCAGAGGAACTCCATTCCACTGTAAAGCAGGATTTCTTTATTTCTTTTTCTTGTCTTCCTTCTTTTTATCTTTCCTTCCATGGGTCTGTGAAATTAGTTTTCTGCAAATTACCTATATTTCTCCTTCTTGCTTTCAGAGCTGGTGCCTCTGGAAAAGGAGGTGGAAGAACCCATTGTGGTGGTACATCGCAGTGCAGACTGCGATGACACCCCAAGAACTGTGGGTGACTCCCATCCTGTGATAAGGGTTTCTGTGACCCTGCTCTCCCTGAAGTGGCAGTGCAGGAGCGGCAGGCAGAGCCTGAAAGCATTAACAAAAAATCTCTTTAACCCATAACTCACCCCCTTCCCCTACCCGGCAGGTCTCTGCTTGAAGGATTTACTCTGCCCCTCAGTATTTTTTTTATTCAGGCTGATCATCAAGTGCAGCGATCCCTAGAAAGGTGTTTTGTTTCCTAAGCAGGCAATCTTCAGCATGGTCAGACTTCAACATCCCTCTGACATAAACTTTCAGATCTAATACAGTGATATATTCACAGGTTTAAGGGCAGAGCAGGTCTCCAAATGAGGGGGAGAGGTTAAAAAATAATAATAAAAAAAGGCTTTTCCTTTCACGTAAGAACTGGCTGATTTGTGGTTTGGACGCCCCCACTAGATACTGAACAGAGGGCATGGAAAAGGTTTGTTTGGCTTGAGCTCCTCTTGTAGCTTTTGGCAGGACTGCGGTCCCGGCTGGTCCCCTGCTGGCCCCGCTGGCTTGCTCTCTCCAAGGTGTTGACAGAGTTTTTCAGCTGCACCAGAGGCCGCAGATCTCACGTCAGGCTTTGAGATACACTTCTTGATAAACACATCTGCCTCCGGCGATTGGCAGCGCTCTTTCTGGAAAGGAAAACAAGAATTGGCTTTATGTAAACAGGCTCAGCGGTGTGCGGAGTGTAGCACAGCACGGCTTTGGGAGCACGGCTGAGCTTTTGCCCCTCCACCCTCTGGGCTCTCACTGATGGGGAAGTGGCCACTTGCTGACAGGGCTTTGGCAGGGGCTGTGGCTTGCCCAGCTGCAGCAGCAGCCCTGCTCTGCTGGCTGCCCTCTGCCAGGGTAGAGGAGTTGGCCGAGCCATGGTGACTGCCCTGACAGAAAGCATGGTCACCCCACCATCACCATGGCTGCCCCAGCCAGCCCGTTGTTATTAAAATGATTTCTGTGGATACTTGTCCATGTAACTGGGTCCTTTAGCCACCCTCAGTGTGAAGCACTGTCCAGTGGTGGCTGTTTTCCCTGTCTGTTGAGATCACTGATGGCACTCACAGCCCGTGGAAATGGGCAGAGAAAAGTCTTGATGAGGCAACATGGCAGCTGGGAGGGCAGAAGACATCCTTAGTCTCAGTGAAGTGCCCTCCCTGCTCCCCATTCCTGCTCCCCTTTTGTATTACTGGATTGTAGAATCGAACAATCATTAAGGCTAGGAAAGACCTGTAAGATCACTGAGTTCAACCATTAACCCAACACTGTCAAGTCCACCACTAAACCATGTATGTCCCTTTTAAACATTTACAGGGATGACGACTCCACCCCTTTCCTAGGCAGCCCATCCCAATGTTTAACCACCAGTGAAGAAATTTTTCCTACTACACTATCTAAACTCTCCCTGGCATGACTTGAGGTTTTTTCCTCTTGTTTTTCTGCTCATTAGCTGGGAGAAGAGATGGACCCCATGAAGAGGCCTGGGTTTGGAAGATAACTGGGAGGGGGGATCATCTCTTGCTGAACATGAATGCTTTGCAGAAGTATGAATAACAAATCCCTGATCTCTCCTGAACAAAATGTGCTAGTTTCAGCTGTGGGAGAATGGGTATCTTAAACAGAAGCAACAGGGTTTGGTCAGTATTAGCCCTCACCCAGCAGGGAATGGTAAATTCCCCTATGTGCCTTTTGAAAATGAGATCTCTTTTTGCAGCTGAATACAGACCCCAAGTGGTGTTTTCAGCTCCAGTTTTTGTACTGCTGTAGCAGTACAGTAGCAATTGCTAAACTCCCTTGCTCTTTGCTAGGAGACCACAGAGTGGGGAGTGTTTGAAAACCAATGCAGCTCCTCAGAACTCATCACCTCTCCTTCTGCCATCTCCCACGCGATCGCTGTTGCAGACTGCTGTAGGAAAGAACCATTTACATCTCTCAGTCACTTCTCGGGGCCGTGGAAGATGACTGCAAAATGCTTTCGGTGCAGCAGAGTCTGGCATAAACCCAGTCTGTAAATGCTTGATCTTTCCCACTGCGAATGCTTCAGTCAAAGGCTGATGGCATTTCTGTTCAACAGACAGTACCGAGTCTAATAGTTGTTTGTCAGGAAAATACAGACTGTTTAAGCCATAGGCACTGGATAAGAATCTTGAAAAATATCAGTGGAATTAAAATAAAAATCTAGAGCAGATGTTGAAAGTTCCTTCTTTCCATATTTTATCCCCCCTGAGGGAAGAAAGAGAGGAAGAAAAAACCCCTTCTGCACAAATGCATTTTGGAGAAGGAAATGGCTTCCTGGTGGGGGCCTTTCTTTATGTCCTGAAACTCCTGAGGCTGTCTGCTGTTCCCTGGTTAGTTATCAGGATAGACTGAGGCACAGCAACCAAATGCTGCAATGTATTCTCCCCCAGGGTTCAGGGTGTTGAACAAAGGTGCTGGGGACTTTTCCCTTCCCAGCTGAGTACACGTGGCAAACTTCACTTTGCAAGTGCACATTTGTAAGGCTTCCTCTGGGGCTCGTGATTTTCCCCTTTCTGAAGTGGCTGGGGAGCAATAAGCTTGAAGGGCAGGGTGTGTTCAGAATATACTGCTCCTTTTGTATATTCTCCCCTTTCTTAAATCAGAGCTTGATTTAAAATGCTGTGGCTTGAACAAATCAGTGCAAGGGAGAAAAATAACACAGTGGGGGGTAAGAACAGAGCATGGTTTCATTCTCAGTCATACTAATCATCTGCCTTTACAACAGACTGCAATATGTTCGAGGGAGTGATTTATCCCTCAGCAGTGCAAGGTGACTTTAATAGGAGACTCCATCCTTCCATCCAGAAGCCCTCATCCCTCAAATGTCTTTTATTCCTGTCAAATGTATTTTCTTCCTATAAATTCCCTTGCACAAACTATACTTTTGAAGCAATGGGATTGTGCATCAAGTGCCTTGTAAACCATTGATGGCTCTGGCCGTAGTTTGGGGTCGGAGTGTGTGAGGATCAAGGCAATCTGGGCGCTCTGGAATGTGAACACTATTCCCCCCTCCCCATCTATGCAATTAGCAAGGTCACTGTGCCTTGTAGTTTTACTTCTGTAAGTGGAAAAACATGTAAGCTCTACCCCCTTTTTTTTTTTTTATTTTTTTTTTTAGAGAGCTGGTGTGGCTGTCATGTGTTGTTACCTGTTTGTCAAAGGAACAGCAGCGGTGTCATACAACACTCTGGATGCAAATAAGAGAAAGGATGCATGCCTTGGATTGGTAAATGGAGCCTCTGTGTTTGCTGTGACCTCTTCTTCCTCAGCTGATTGTGGATCATAACGATCGCTGCCATTTGGACAGGAATAATTAATGAGATAAGTGTAGGTTAGTGGCTTGTGAGCAGCCAAGGGCAAGGCTGCCTGTCCATTTCAGCTCAGCATAAACCATGGGGGCACTTCCTTCCTGAGTCAATAGTGATCCTGTAATGCTAACAAAAGACCCCCATTGATCATTGCCCTCTGGTAATTGCTGCCAGTGTGAGCCTGCCTCTCACAACTTGTTGACATCTCTGGACAATTTGACTCAGCCCCTTAAAAAGGTCTCTGCAAAAGAAGCAGGCTGAGGTCTGTAACAGGGTAGGTCAGGAATGTAAGGACAAATGAGATTCTTCCCCAAAGATGCCAGGGCAGGGTACACATGGAGCTCCAAGTCAAGATGCTTTTGTGGTATTACAGGAGTAACACATCTGTCTAGTGTCAGTGCTTTTTTACTTCTGATTTATCTCAGTGGGACACCTGGCCAAAAATGTGACATTTGTTTTTCGTGGGGATTTGTACGTGTGTGTGCAAAATACCAGCTTTGGCTTGAACCAGACAAAAAAACAAACCAACATTTCTGGGGGAAACTGTACCCTCTTCGAAGCTGGGGATTTCCCATGCTCTTTGTTTGAAGGTGTTCTCAGGAGTTTCACTAGGATTAATTCTCTGGTTATGGAGAGCTGGTGTGAACTCTGTGTCACACATACTCGCTTTGACATTTATTTTCATGGATTGTCCTGGGTTTGTCTGTACCCTGCTTGTAAACAGACTTTCTGGGCAAGACTGGAAATAAAAGCCTTCTATTTCAGGAACATTCTGAGGAACTGAGGCAGAGGCTGCAAGAACTTTGGCTTGGAAGAACTTTAATGCAAATAGATGCTTTGGATGAAACATCCTGGATACGAAGGAATTACCCATCAGATCTATCATCTTGCTTCCTTGATGCCATAGAGACTTCTGTTTCTAATACATTCTTCAGGAAAACTAAAGAACAAAATATTATTTCAAGTGAAGTTCACCATTGGTTGCTGGAAAAAGAAGATGGAAAGAAAATAAATCCAGTGAGAAGGAACCCTGTGACCCCTGCACAGAAGCAGTATGGGGTCAACAGCCACTTCATTCAACAGCTCTGGGAGGCAGAGGGGTGCCCAGGCAACTGTGGCCAAGACAGACTTGGACAACCAGTCTACACTAGATGCTGTCATGAAGGAAGCATAAGTCCATGATGTCTTTTCAGCTTGGGGGATGGAAGATTGGTCACAGAGGAAATAAATTTCTTACTCAAAAGTTGGGAGCTGGGTTTTTCATGGAAATTTCACATCCTGTTTTTCCTTCTGGGTTAGCTGGTAGTTCAGCCCTCCAGCAGCTCATGGTTGTCTTGCATCTGATGTGCAGGTTTGATGTTCTAGTAACATCAGATGACACATTACCCTTTACAATATTGTTGAATCGATAAATGCAGACCTTGTTTTTTAAGTACAGCTGACATTGCCTTGCCAAGGACTCATGTAAAACAGATCTGGGTAATGCTGTGGTTCAGTAATGACAGATTATATTAAAAGAGAAGCATAAGGCTGAAGCTTTACCACAGGATATTGGTTTTCTACACATTCTAGCAGGGTAAGATCAGTGTCTCATCTTGCCAGTGTGGATAAACAGAGTAACACACGATGTGCTTCATGGAGATCTTTTGAAGGACGCTGGAAAACTAAGGGATATTTTCAGCTGCCAGAGTTCCTGCAACAACTCTGGGAAGAGACACCTCAGTACCCATGGCCATTATCTTCCATTCCTTCCCCCTTGCACTACTGTTTGTTGAACTATCCACCAGATGCAGCCCCTTCAAGGAGTATTTAGACAAAGGCTTGTTAAGATGAGCGAGGTTTTGCTCTGTAAGATCTTAATTGGGGTGTTTCTCAACACCCAAAAAATGGCTCTATGTTGTCCCAGACCTTGGTTATTCCATTTTTTTCTGTCCTGCCTAGTGTGACTTGGCATCTCTGTTAAACTCTGCTGTTCACCTACTTGACCCACAGTTAAGGCTGGTACTTCACTGTGGTCCAAGAGATCTTCTGGGAGAGTCCAGGGTAGACAGGGTAAACAGATGGACCTCAGCCAGACCCTCAAAGGTCTGACTGCTCTGTGAGTATGTTACAGTGATCCTCTGTAGTAAGCAGCACACTGAGATTCTGCCACAGCCTTCTGAATCAGCCCACTGAGAACTGCTCAGCATATGGGAATCTTGAGACAAATTCCCTACTGAAGAGCAAGAAGACTGTTTTCTTCCCAAACGACACTCAAAAGCAAACATAACTCATGGACAGATCATCATGGTCAGGCTTTCAAATAGCTTCCCAGGTGCAGGAAAAGTGCTGCCATGTCAGTGTAGCTCCTCATGCCTCTCTACCACACTGCTCAAAATGGTATACCTGAGGGTTTGGAAGCAATAAGTGGATATCCCTCCACTCAAATGCATAACCCCAGAGCAAAAAGACACTTCTACTCTCTGTGTCCTGCCCTATTTCTTCCTTGAGCATTTTCTCTGCCCTGTTTGATAGAGTTCTCTTTCTCCTTACCTCACTGCCTGACTCAGTGGTGGCTCCACAAGGGTTACTAACTAAACTGTGGGGAAGATATTTTAACTGGAGGAGCAGGTATAGAAACAAACAAGCACTGGAGTTATTCTTCTGGCTCCCAGTTGCCTTGATGTCTTCAACTTTGAGCCACTGCAAGATATGATGAGGTGACTCACCTTGTGCAACACATCTTTTAAAAAAATAAAACTTCCAGGAATTCCCAGTTCCTCCCCAGCCTTGTGGGTTTTTGCAGGAGTCGATTTGCATTGCAGTGGAAATTATTGCAGGTGTTTCAAAGGGACCCAAAGCCAAAGCTCTGATACTGCTGGCATTTGCTAAATCTTTGCATTGTCTGCCCATATACCCTGAAGTTCTCTTCCAGTCCTGCCTCATCTCTGAGGGCATCGTCCTGACAGTCACAAAAAGTTTGCCCTTTGCCAGAGAAGAGAAGTCTAGTCCATATATGAGGCTCCTGAGCAGGAATGGATGTTGGCAGAAAAGAGGGCTTGGATAATTTAGGTCACGGTGAAAATTACCCAGGTGCTGCCCAGGGCCTTCATCTATATAATGCTGATATTGGTCTCAATGTAACATCCTTCAAAATGTCTCTAGAGCATTATGGACAGTTAGTTGCCTTTCTTTTACTGCTTTCCTTTTAACAGTGTGCTAAAATCCTGTTTTTTACACTCTTCCCTCAACATCCTCACAATGACACCCAGCCCTCAGTTCCTCCACACCTACACCTGACTCGGGGAAATAATGGGAAAGAAAAAATCCATTCTGTAGCCAGTGGCCTGAAAAGGAAAAATTCACCTGGTTTTAATACTTTTTCCTCTTGGCTATTGTTTTTGGTCACTGACTAATGCAAGCTTGCTACTCAGCTTGATCTGTGAGCATTATTTATTTTTGGGTCTTCTGCTTGGATGGAATTGCTGCCACCAAGTTCACAGGGTCATTATAGGAATGGTCAGCGAAGTCTAAGAATCTCTTGGCACTTTGCTGTCACATGGGACAGTCTGGGAACGTGGCCATTGGGAGCAGAGAACACATGGCACAGAGATAACCAAGTGAGTCATGCTGCATAACAGAAGATTTGGTTCTCTTTGAGGAAATCACAGGTTATGATCACATTCTGGATAAACGTTTACTTGTTGTAATAAGAGGTATAAATATATGGAAAATGATAATATTTTCCTGATATTTTGTATTACTTTATTCACAGAGATTTTTTTTCCCCAAATAAGAAGAAAAGAGCACTTCTAGAATCAGACACCATCTGATGGCTACTTTAGAAGTAAGGCAGTTGGCTCTTCTGGAATACTGATTTCTTGGTCTTACCATAAACCTTACTGGGGGTTCGGATGTAAGCAAATGGAAAAATAGGATACAACCTGGATGATGTTTGAATCCTTGATAGATAAAAAGAAGCTTTTGGTCTATGAGTCTTTAAACCCATGTTGGTATGATTAGGACAGCCAAATATCAAAGTTAAGTGAAAAAAAGGAAAAGGGAAACAGAAGATGGAAAACAGGGATAAAGGACTGGTTCAGTTTGAGGATAACTTTTGTATGCATTTGTTCAAGGGGAAACGCCCAGAAAAGATGTAGAAATATTGATATTTGTTTAGACTCCATCAAGGAAAATGCAAAAAATCAGCCAGAGCTGGGGCAGAAATGAAGGTTTGTGGAGCTCAGATCTGTCCCAGCTGTTCCCACTGTTCCCACATCCTCCAGCCCACCATTTTCTGTCCTTGTGTGCCATCAGTGATGGGTGGGTTGTTATCCAAAACTCTCAAGACTGCATTATTGTGAAAGGCCTGTGAATGTGGCCAGCCTTCCAACGCTTGGAAAGGATTTGCATCTGTTGAAACCGTGGAAGAAAGGTGGCAAACAGCAGTGACACTGTAGCAGAAGTGTCGCATTAGCAAGTGCATTTATATACACTTGTCTTCAAACCATTGAAGCCTAAATCTCCAGAAATGAGTGACTGGCTTAAACAGGCCTGTAATGTGAGCATCATGAAACTGATTTTCATCAAAGACAATTATCTGGGCAACGTTCTTTGGCGGATATGTTTGTTTATGGTGCTTGTGATCCAGATGTGACTGGATGTCATTAACCATCAGGGAGTACAAAAAGGAAAGAGCAGACAGGGAGTATGGAAAGGAAGGAGCAGAATATGTATTATTCCCAGCATGGTGGCTTTTAACCCCTTGATGAAGTGAGACAGAATTTCCTAGGGCTAGGCAGCAATTCTGGTGCCAGAGCTAAAGGAGACACTGAGTTTATTTTGAGAAGGTTTTATGAATTGATCTCTGGCATTTCACACAGATGATTTCCACTGCATTCTCACACATCCAATAGCTTTTTCGTCCCCAACAAAGGTAAAGCAGAAATGCTCAGTTTGAATGAAGACTAAAAGTATATCCAACCAGGACAGAAGACAAATGCATTCTTCCTTGAAAATATTTATCATAGTTCAACATTTTGTTTTGCTTTTACTTATTTTTAGATCAGTTCAAAAAACTGATACACAACACATTTTGCAGTTTACAGTTCAGCTATATTAGAGCTCTCTGATTTTTATGCTAAACTTTGAGACTACCCAGGAAAATAGAATTGCCTGTGCCTACTCCTTGTTACCACCTCCATCCACATTCACTTTCAATTGAGCACAGTTTCACAGAAAGCTTCACCATGGCTCCTGAGACATGCTGAATTGCAGCAAAATGAACTCGACTTTTTGGCTCTGCAATGAAATGTGAAAGCCCTGGAATTTTCTCCTGGTTTCAGCTTTCACAGGGACAGTTCCATGCAGCTTGAGTCCTTTGAGAAGTGCCAGGCTCCTAATGAAAAGGAGGTGGAATTGCTAGTTGAGGTTTCATGAGAAGGTGGGAGGGAAAGAAGAAGTGAAATTCTGCATTACCCAGAGCTTGTGCTGACAGATAAATTAAAATGTAAATCTAGGCTAAGGTTTCCAACACCAGGGCATAAAGTTAAGCTCCTGGGTTTCTCCTCAGTCTCTTAAATAAATCCTAATTTTAAGAAAACCCTCACTGCCCCAGCATTCCCCTGCAGAAAATTTAAGTAGGGTTTTAGGAGCATCCAGTTATAAAAGCCTTGGCCCAATTTTCTGAATATATGCCACTGTAAATCACAGCATGATTTGCAGTTAAAAAGGGAAGGAAACTGCAGCTTTAAAACTGAACGAGATGCTGTTCTTGTGTTCAAAGTCTTTGCAAAGTGTGAAGAAAATATTCAAATCGACACCAAACCAAAAGCAAGATTCAAAATAAAACAATCACCAAGCCCAGAGTGTGCAGATGTGTTCAAGAGGAAACAAACAAACAAACAAACAAAACCTCCCAATAATAATAATAATAATAATAATAATAATAATAATGATAATAATAATAATAATAATAATAATAATAAACCAAACAACAAAACAAGAAAAATAACATTCTCTGGGATAAATTCCTATGTTAAGATCTTTGGGCAGCTCCATTTCTCTGTGAGACAAAAGGCAGAAAAGGAGAATCTGACTTGAATTTTGGTGCTCTGCAGTGGGTTGTGCTGCTTCTCCTGTCCATCATTTTGAGGAGTAAAAAAAAATATAAAAATATCTGAGATGCATTTAGTGAACCAATGAAACTGAGTCGAGCAGATCTACTGAGAGGTGCTGCTGCTCATTTGGTCTCTTTGCTTGGTCCAGAAATACCCTTGAAAATGGCATTCCCTGTCCCTAGACAGGTATCTCTGGAAATTTCTGCCTGACCATCTCCATGCTGGTGTGAGGCACACAACAAACAATGTGAGTGTGCATCTTTAATGAGGCCAAAATATTTCACGGCCACATCTTTTCTGAAACGTGCTGAGATGATTTGCTGAATCAAGATCCAAAAGCAGTTTGGGATGCTTTTTACTTGGCTGGTGAGAAGCTGACTGAAATAAATAACAGGTTTCTTTTCACATGCTGCATGGATGGCAATGAGCCCTATCAAGTGGCTGCTCTGCAGCGGGGTTTGGATAACATTTTCTGATCCCTCATTCCACTGGGAGGATTGATTTGCCAGGGGTTTTTTTGGCAGGAGCTTGCCTGTTGTGGAATGTAGAGAGCATGGGAGAATCTCCAGTGGCTAGGGGTGGGTATGATGCTTTTTTAATTAGGTATTTTGTTAAGTATTTTACTTATTCTAAGCATCAAAAACTAAGATTCTTTTAAAAAGAGGAAGGAAATAATGTCAGGAAAATGCATAAATAATTACTTAGATGTCTTTGGGATGAGGTCTTCTGGCAGCAGAAACATGACATAACATTTTGCAAGGGGAGTGACCATTGTTTTAAGACAATTAGGCCCATTCCAGTCTTGTCTGTAATTTTCCATGGATAGTTGTATCTAGAGTGACAGTTTCTTCACCTCTGCAAGGGATAGAGTATTACAAAAACAAGGCAGCAAAATAACCCTGCCTTTTTTTAAATGTCAAGATTGTTTTTAAACTGGGCAGCAATCACCCATTCCGGCAAAAAAATTCTGGAAAAAAGTCCATGTTGAGTTCTGAAAAGTCACCAAATGCTTCATCTTGTGAGGCTGGAAAGAGCTGTGAATATCTGTGCCATGTAATACTTTGGGCTGGGAACTCGACTCCCAGTTTTAATCTGAAACAGCCTTGTGTTCAGTTGCATCTGCCAGCTGCTGAAGGCTGCATTAAGCAGCAATGCAAGCCCTCCTGTGCGGGGATGGGAGGGAAAAGTCTGACTTTCTGCCTGGGACCATAAGGAATCCAGTGCTGGCTCAGCTGGCCAGATACTCAGAGAGGTGGTGATCAGAAAAGAGAGGGTTTGACACCAGCTCCTCAGTAATGTGTGCAAAGCCAGCCCAGCAGCATCCCTGCCAGGAGAGGTGAAGCCTGAACAGGTAGTGGTGTTGGGAAAAAACTTTACAAGCCGAAAAGGATCTGCTGCTGTCCAAGACAGGAGGCTGTGCTCAGCTGTTCTGGCCTGGAAGCCGCTCACTGTCCGCATGTGCTGGTACCTTTACAATGGTTGACTTTACAAGATGCAAAAACTGACTCTGCTCATGGGTCATCAGCTCATATTGGCTAATAAAATCCACACTCTGCCCACAGGCACTGCTGGTCAGCGTGCCTCCTCGGTTATGGCTGCATAAAACGGTCCCATACTGTTCGGCGCAGCTGTACGTTGGGGAATGACATTTAAATTTGCCCATAAAAGATCCATTACTTTACAGCAATATTAAAAGAAACCATTTATGAGTGTTAAATCTTTATTTAAATATAATCCTTACCATGTGTTGGGTGGAAAAAGGCAGCAGCCTGTAACATAAGAAAGGTATACTCAGTATGTGGGGCTTTAAAAGTGCTTCATTTTCCAGATATTGTGGGGGGAGAGGGAGGTCTGTTTTGGTTGGGGGGAGTCCAATCTCTGCCTGGCCAAACCATGCAAGACATTTTCTATTTATTTATTTATTTTATCATTCATGAGCATAATGTTTGCCATACTTACGTGTCTGAGCTCTGGCATACGAAGGAACTGAAGGAGCGAGCTCTTCTGCTCCCTGCCCCACCCACCCCAAATATCACTTAATGCAAACAAAGTGCAAGTACCTGTGCCCTCCCCGTGTCTCCTCACTCTTATTTGTGATCTGTATATTTGTGTTCATCACTGGTGCTGTGTTCACCACATCTTCCACTTTCTGATCTTCCCCTAGCACCAATATGGCTGTTTTCTGTGTTCCTACTTTTCCTGTGTTGACATCTAGTGCTCTGCTGCTAATACTCCGTGATGGATTGCTCCAAAAGCCACCTTAAGCTCTTGCAAACCTCTTGCCAAGGCTGCTAGACAAGGCAAGAGCTCACAGTCAGTCTTCCTGAAATCAGGCTGAGGTCCCAGTGTTAGCAGGGGCAGTGGGAGGTGCAGGGTGAGCCCAGCTGGAGCAGCTGATGTGCAGTCAGTGCGTGCAAAGGTCTGAGCAGCACAGCCTGCCCCTGCCTGGCCTGCACTGCCCTTCCACAAAAGCACAAGCACCCACTGTTGCTTGCTTCCTCACCCTTCCTCCCCACTCTCTCTGCCCACAGCCTCACTGACATTTTCATAAAACTGGTTTTCACCAGGAAACTTGGTTTTGACATCATCTGTGAAAACTTCCTTCTTTTGGGAGAGTTTCAACATTTTTGTCAAGAAAGAGAAGAAAAACTCAGTCAAAACTCATTTGTGGGAGAAACAAAAATTTTTTTGAAAGGAAACAGCTGCTATATTTTATCATTTTTTTGGGTTTTTAAAATTATTATTTTTATTTCCTGATTTTTTAAAAGGAAAAACCTGACTGTTTTTTTTTTTGTCTTTGTGCTTGTCAAAATTTTCCCTCAAGAAAAATATTTTATCATCTTTTCTTCTGGCTATCAATGCTACTGGAGACAACTCATGTAGAGACACAGAAGAGGGAAGAGCAAGAAACATTCCTGCAGCCTTTTCCTTTTTAAAGCATTGTTTCAGAAGAGTGGGGCAATTTCTTCAGAACCTGTAGTGCAAAATACAGCAGTGACCTTTTTAGCTTTCAAATCTTCAGGACAACTGAGAAGATCTTTTCCTATTGACCCAAATAAATCATATCCTGCTAATCTAATTCATACTGAGATATTAGAAAAACAGGTGGATCCTCTTATTCTGAACCATCTTATCTTAGTATCTATGTAAATATTCAACTAAAAATTTGTGTACAGCAACACTGTCATTTTTACTTAGCATGGCAAATCTTGACAACATATTAACCATATTTTTTTCCTCAGCATCCACATCTGAAGAGGTTTTCATTCCTGACCAGAAAATTAAAAAAATACGTGGCATGCAATATGGAGAATAACTTATCCCAGATAAAACACATGGTGAAATGAAAAGAATAAAGAAATATATTTTTTGTCCAGTGTTCATTCTGTAGTGATGCATTTTTTCTTGCTTTTCGTGTAGCATTTTTCTTTTTGCTTATATCTTACAAATATTACAGCAAATTAAGGGAAAATAGCAGATAGGGTGAATAAAATTTGCTTATCTGTATTTGTAATTAGAATCGGAACACAACATCAACATGGACCAATCAAGCAGAAAAGGGAAAATAGTAAACCTTGTGAAGAGTCATGCATGTTAGTACAAAGCATTTCCTAATGCAGTATTGATAAAAGCATTGTTAACTTTTTCTAGGACAAATTCTTATGCTGGAATAACCATCTGTTACACAATCAGCACAAATCAGTGGCAATCTTTGGATCAGGCCTTAAATCCTGGGAGGCTCTGCCAAAATCAGTGCTGGTAATTCAGATTAAGATCACAGTAACTGAGATCAGAATCTGATCCATGGTCCTAGCTCATATTACTGCAAGAGGAGTAAATCCTGTTAAGTATGTGGGGGGGTTTTCCCCTGATTTTGTGGGTTCCTTCCAATATTCCAGCCACTGTTCCTTTCACCTCTAGCTGCAGGGCAGTTATTCCCATCAACAAGACACAATGGATGTGCTGTGATGGGGCAGAGTGGAACAGTGATTAAAACTGCCCTTGCAAATACACCCAGTGCCTTCAGGAAGATTAACCTGAGGGGGGTACCTGAAAAGCTGGAAAAGCCTCCATATACTTTTGAAAGCACATATTCATTTGCAGCAGATTGCTGTTCCTCTGGTGCCCTGTAAATCCTTGAGGAATGCAGCTGAGGTCTGGGATCTTCCGCAATGGGATTTAGAGAGCTTGTGAACAGAAAAATGGAGGATTTGTCTGACTTTTATAAATCTGGCAGTTTTAATATATTTTTATAGAGAAATTGTTACTCATACATATATTAATAAAACTGTGCAGCTTGAGAGAATCCTCCATGAACCGACCAGTCCTACCAGCCATGGCTGTATTCAATATTTAAAAGTTTTTGCCATAAAATTCGGATCAATAATTTTCAGACAAGAGGTTTTCTCATTAACTTTTCTTTATTTATTACTTGTGATTGGCCACATAGCATGGCTTTGCCTTCTTACTTAAGTAACAGAGATGGGAGAATGAAAAGTACAAATTATGAATAATGATTTTCTGTATTCATGCAGAACAGTGGCCAAAAATCTTGACAAAAAGTAGTTACAATGAAATAATGCAGCTTATATTCAAAATGTGCAAGTGGATTTTTTTCACTTCACGACACCTATGTTCTATGCAAAATAATCTCCTTTGGTTTTTGGTAGAATGGACTAATTGAATTCTTATTAATCCAGGTGGAGTAATGAGAGTGATTCAAAGATGAGGGGCAATCCAAAGGCTCAGACTTAAGGCCCTTTTAAGTTCCCAGTTTGTTGGGGCTATGCATGTAGTCAAGAGTGTTAGCTGAAGAAAAGATTGTAGCCACTTTTAGGCAAAATGCTGTGAGAATTCTGATATTGCTGAGTCAAATTATTTCTCATGTTTGATATCAAACCAATTGTTGGTGCAGGTATCAGGGCATTTGCTCTGTGGGCTATAGATTCCATGAATGCAATATAGATGCACAAATTCTGTTTAGTTAAAACTTCCATTAGCATAGTATTTTTCTACTGTGTATTTATCACTGTTTCTCAGGGGCCAGTTTTCCAGTCATGACAGGAAAACAGAACAGTAACTGCTGGGTAACAAATCTCAGAGACAGGAAGTCTTGTATTTTTTTGACAAAGTAGAGTGCCTTTTGTGACAGACAGTGAAGATTTCCAAATATGTCCCTGTTTTGGTACAACTGTCACAGACAGACCTCAGATTCAGACCTGAATTTCAGGGCAAAACGTGAGAGGGAGGAAAATCTAGAGCACTCAGTAATCCAGAGGGCTTTTCTGGCACTTTAGAGAGGTGTGGGATCTCATAACTCAAGCAGTGGGGGAAAGAGTATTTCCTGGTTTCTCCTGTGCAGGCAATTCCACTTCATACAAATCACTGAGGATCTCCTCAAGCAGGACACTGAATCTGAGACATTGTGATTCTGGGAGAGTGTCTGGATCATTGTTCCAAGACAACATTACATGCAAAGAGGGAGAAGAGTTGAAGTTATCTTCTGCCTGAAATGGAATGAGAACATTTTTGAAACATTTTGCTTTCTCATGAAACATTTTTTACCCATTGCCACTAATGGCGAATGACTGTAAAAGCAGTGCAGGACCTGTAAGCTCTGACCAATTCAAGTCACTAACATTTTGGTAGAAATAAAAAAAAAAAAAAGAGAGAGCCAGTTCTTCTCCCAATTACATTTTAAGGTGCTGTGTCGAGACAAGGAACTGCTGCTTCTCTGTTTAGTGGATTTCCTGCACTGTATTTCTGAGTATTTCTGTATTTCAAGCTACCTCTGATTATCCTTTAGAACAATGAATGTGTTCTGCTGCATTTCTGTGTTGTCTAAGTGTAAAAACAGACTTAAATTCATTTGACTTGTCAGAGGAAAAAATAGTTATTTGTCTTCTCCTGACCTCCTGACTTGAATATAGCCCACAGTTAAGGGTTTTTTATACGGATAAGTAACAAAAACCATGTTGGTAGAGGTTTGGTTTTTTTTTTTTTTTTCCCTTAGTTTTCTGTAGAACTTTGGCTTTTATCTAGAGATGTTTTCCCCCTGAACTGAATATTTTAAAATTGAGTTTGACTAATGACCTTTCAGAAAAGTCAGACCATTTGTCATCTTGCATGAGAGAATGTAGCTGGTTGTAGTCAATTTTATTTAGAGATTTATTTAAAGATTTTTTTTTGCTCCCATGCTGCTCAAAGAAACCATTTGAATCTCATTCCCTTGAGGAGAAAACAATAAACATGGTTTTGATCACTTGTTAATGTGATTATCTTCCCGAGATGCAGACACAGATATGCTTGGTACATGTCTGTGCACATGTACTTTTGTGCCTCATCTGACAGAATGGGATATGGTCATGCTGCCAACTGCTTTTCAAGATGAGCCCAAGAAATAGTGAAGATTTATTGCACAAAATCATTTGTAGAAACGCTGCCTTTCTATAGAGATGCATTTCTTCTTGTTCATGTTGTTGCAGATGATTTGTATAATTGTTGCTATCATGTGTGATATACCCCACTGTACATCCTTTTGTATGTGGTTTGCACTACTGAAAGAGAAGAAATGGTGGAAGCTGAAATTCTGTGGAGTGTTTGAACCATTGCACATGTATTATTTGACCTTGGATTACTGTGATTTTTTAGGAAAGGGCCAGCAGGTCTTGGTATGCAGTGGATAAAGCACTTGCTTTGCTCTTTGAGTATTTTTATTGGAAATTTGGATCATGGTTCAAATCACAACTAGAGACCTAAATGAAATGAGTCTGTGTTTTCATCTGAGTTCCCCAATGGACAATAATCCAGATCATAAAATATACCACTTAAACTTTGGCAGTCTTCTGTTCTCAGGAAGCTTTATTGCTTCATATTACCTTAACTCAAAGATAGTCCTTCCAGGACTCAGTTCAAGCTGAGGTTATTCAAAGAACAAAGTTTGTATTTCTAACTAACTAGTCTGTAAGCTCTAATAGGGTTACAAAGCAAACTCACATACCTTTGTGTTGTATCTTAATGAAATGTAGCTGTTTGGCAGGAAGGAGTGTCAAAGCATTCCCTCTGTACTCCAGCACGGAGCCAGAACAAAGGGGGGAGACCTCAGGAAAATTAGTCCTTGAATCCTTAGTGCCAGAACCCTTTTGACATCATCACTGGTGGCTCAGATATTTTAAAGGAATTCAGCTCAATTTGGGATCAATGAATACAAAAGGTCACAATTGACAGCCTGCATTTTTCGGTCCTCACACCCTCCTTAGCTGAGTGCCCGTGGGTCAGAGCGTGCCCGAAGGGTGACACGGCTGTGTCACACTGGCCATGCGCTGCCTCTGGGCAGCAGGGCAGCCCCAGGGGCACAGGACCCTGCTGAGGCTGGACAGCTGCACCCCAGGAATGGGAGCAAAAGTGCCTACAAGTCCTCTGGGTTTACGTGATGTGACTGGAGTCTCATTTTAGCCCTCAGCATTGTGTGCTGGCTGCATTCTGATGTCATGGATGCGAGCTATTTTTCAGGCTTTGATAATAAAAGTGGTGCCTGGCTTCAAAGGAAATCTGGCTTGGAACATCCTGTAGCATCTCAGAGGCAAATGTGTTATCAATATAGACACCTTTTCCTGATGATTGATCTAAGGCATAATAGTCCCTCCAAAACAAAAGGCATGGATGCACTGTGAATTAAAATTTGACATGTATCCATGCACACCAGAAATAAGGGGAAAAGGTTCATGCAAATGTCATGGATTGTGGATGGATCCCATCCAGGTGAAATTCCTTCTGGTTATTTTAAATGTAACAACAACTGACATTAGTAGCATTTTTTTACCCTGAAGGTGAAACACTTTTCATACTGTAGCTTAAAACCAGCTCTCAGTTACATAAGTGTAAATCTGTGCCAAATCACTCCAGTGAGGCCAGTGGAGTTACTGAGGATTTACACGGGTGTAATTCTGAGCAGAGTTTGACCCTTTGTGGATATAGATATGCACTCAATTTATTGCACTATTACACTGCAAGCAGGTATGCAGGCACATCCACTGGGGAAGGAAAAAATATAAGTCCCAACCACAGGTCATTTCATATCCCTTTCCTCAGGCTTGCTGCATTTCCAAATCAAAACTCACAGGCAGAACAAATCAACTTGAACTACTGGGTAGTAACTACTCAAGGCCATTTCAGCTTCAGCCCTATGCAAGGCAAAGTGAGGTGTCTTTCCTCCTAGTATCTTCTTTTACACTTTGTCCCCTTCCCAGCTGTAGGCTTACCTTGATCAGAGCTGTGATGGCAGCAACTGGGTAGCTCTTATTATGCTGGGCTTTCATGGCATCTTGCTATATCTGTGTGTGAATGAATGACTCTCTCTAAGTGTAGATGCATACACAGGGGGGTATTGTGCTTGAAATGGCACCTTTGATAATCTAAAATAATTTTTATGCATGTAGGTGTCTGGATGGGTCCCTGCTGAGAGGGATATGTACAGGGCCAGAGTGTACAGCAGGTTTCTTGCTTATCATTTCATACTGATTCCAGGTTGTGTGCTGCCACAGTGGCTACATCACAGTATTTTCAGGAACAAGTGCTTTAAGTGAAAGGAACGGGATGAATTGTAGGAAACTGGCATATTATAGGAAAGACCTAAGGCATATATGGAGACCTAAACTGGAGTTTGACCAGCATGCCTGGATAAAGATCCCTGAGGCCAGAATTTATGTAAAAAAGGGCCAGCAAATATTTAGTGAGATGATTCTGGTTTTACACTTCCACTGAAATGATGACACCTCCAACAGATTATAGCCTCTTTTTTAAAACATGGGTTTAAATGAAAGCTCGTTACTTCATGTCCTGACTCATTAACATTTGTAATTTTGGTCATTCCTCTTCATGGTATATTTTTCCCCTTGTAATTCAGCCTCTCTGTCTCACTTTTGCTCATTATGTGCCAGGAAGGCTTTTCTTCCTTACAGTCCCAGAGTTTCTAGGTTATTGTATTTCTGCCTTAAACAGCCAATAGGCCTCACCCAGCTACCAAAATGGTGAAAAAACTACATGCAAATTTCCCTTTCCATGCCTTGTTTAACTCTGAAAGCTCGTGTGGCTGAGGCACAACACTGCCAAAAAAAGTTTGGAGATCTTTACTTGGGTGATCTTTTATGCTTTCTGGGATTGAGAGAAGAGCAACGTTTACTGCACCACGTTTTGCTCTTCTGGGGCAACTGATGTTTTTTTGTTCATGAGATGTTGGGCAAAGCTGGGCTACATGCTCACACTGCTGTCTGGAAACCAGAAATCTCAAATGAATTCCTCAGGAAAGTCAAGAAACATGACTTTTCCTTCTAAAACAACTAAAACCACCCTCATCCTCCCCTCTTTTTTTTTTGTCTATTTTATTTTATTTTATTTTATTATTTTATTTTATTTTATTTTATTTTATTTTATTTTATTTTATTTTATTTTATTTTATTTTATTGTTCTTTAATACCCACTTTAGCAAGTTTTAGAATAAGACTCACCTTGTAAGTATTAAAAATCAGTTAAAAAATGGAAAACTTTTCATAGCTGCACAGAACTGAGTTAGTTCCTTTTTGCCTATATGGGTGAAATATCCAATACCACCCTCACCCTGTGTACATAAAGTGAACTTCACCAGCTGTTTTATTAGCTTGAAAGGAGTACTCTGGTGCCCAAGGCCAAAACTGTCTGATTTTCCCACAAATCAGGTCAGTCTTGTATCAGAGTCCTTAAAAATTACCAAACCACTGAACAGAAATCTTTTCTAAGTGAATTACAGACAATTTATTAGTGTCATGACTTATCCAGATCTATTGTCTTTAAAACTTTGTAGGAAGAGAGAGATGCTGTACAAGCTTCTCAGAGCTGGAGTTTGAACAAATCATCTTCTACCAGAAGAGCATATTTTCTACAGATGTAGAAAATGGATAAAATAGATGCAGATTATTTAAAACAGAAAAGACATTTAGTTGTTTTTTCAAATGTCAGTTTTCATAAATACTAACAAAGCAATTTGGGATTTGCACACATCTTTCCTTTAACTTGGTACATTTTTATTTTTGTTTTGTATTTTTTTGTCTCTTGCATATTCTCTCCTTCTGCTTTTCAATACAAGACAGTGGAGGAAAAAAATTATGAAGGAAGGAGGAGTGGAAAAATGAAAGTATGAATGCTAAGTGATGGAAGACAAAGAGGCAGGGAAGGCATGAAGGAAAAAGGGGTTTGAAAGAAAGGTAAAAATCAACCTTTTGAGACAGATTTGTGAAAATTCACTAAAATTTTAGGTGCTTCTTTCTTTCTTTCTTTTTCTTTTTCTTTTTCTTTTTCTTTTTCTTTTTCTTTTTCTTTTTCTTTTTCTTTTTCTTTTTCTTTTTCTTTCTTTCCTTCCATTCTGATCTTCTAGGAAAGGGGGTGTGCCTGTGTAGGTTTCTTCCCTGTGAACAGACAAGAAGATGAAGGTGCCTCTTCCCAGTTGAGTGGTGCTGGGCTGTCTCAGCTGCCAACACATGAGCAGAGTGACTCAAGCAGTGCTGTGGACAACCACGGAGTGGGCAAGGATTTTAATGACTGCTGGCAGGAGGTAGTTAGTAGGAAAACACCTAAGTTTAGAAACCAAGAGGTGTCAGGGTGTTTCATAAAAATTCTGTTGCCCATGCAGAGAGAGGATGGACTTCTGACTGTTTAAGGTCAAAGCAACATATGATACTGATGGTTCAGGTATGTGCTTAGTCTTTTCTAGTTCAGACTTGCAATCCCATGTCAAAAGTTAGAGTTTGGCTTGCTTTGGAAAACAATTTTCTCGCTATGAACACCTGCCCCACGCAGGACTGCCAAATGCAGCTCAGGGTTTTTTTTGGAATTCACTGGAAGAGCAACAAAATGCAAAAATGCTGAAGCCAGGGCACAGCATCAGAGAAGCAAAGCTGTTGGGCCCCTCCACAGCCAAGTGAAAGCCAAGATCCTGAGGCAGAAGAAGGTGTGTCCTTGGAGAGAGAGTAGGAAGGCTGGAAGTGTGTTCCACTGCTGTGGCTTGCTGACACCTCCCTGTGAGCAGCACTACATCCATGTCTGTGAAAAGGTCTCTCAGGAAGCTCCTTTGAAGGTGCCTTGCCAGACCTCTGCTGCTCCATCCCTGCTCCTCCCCAGAGGGGCCAGCAAGGCTGGAGCTAACACATCAGTGACACACATTGACCAATGCCCCCATCTTCCTGTGTTTGCTTTACAGGTTTCACTGCAGATTTTATTAGCCTCTGATTCAAACCCCAACCCTGCCACAGTTGCCAGGTTGTCCAGATGCTTGCAAATGATAATAAATTAGAAATACTTAATGCTAAAGATATTTAGTATTATGTGAGGATAGAGACCTCCAAGCTGGAACACTGTGCCATGTGTGCTCTTCTCTTGAACTTAGTTGTGGAACATTCACCTAAAATTTGTTTTACATTATTTTATTTTAATTTTGTTTATTTTATTTTTAAAATTTATTTTAACTTACTTTATCTTAGTGGTCTCAAAGGTTGGAGAAAGACTCAGAACCTGGAGCACTTCCATTTTGTTCTGTTTGCAGCACTTTGTGCTTCTAAGTACAAACATCAGAAGGATTGCAGGAACCACAGTAGCAGGCAGGGTACTGGGGCTTACTGCAGCAGTCTTCAGAGAGTGAGATGGATTCATCTGTGTGTCTGGCACAGCTTTGCTGCAGCCATGCCTACATAAGTGTATAAACCTCTGCCTGTTTAGGAGTGATTTTTAAGGCTTTTCTTAAATACAAGACAAACTCCACACCAGCAGTGCTCACCCTTGGGTGTGGCATTACATGGTACAGCTAACGTTGCCTGAGAAGCTCTGCAGATTTCTCTTGGAATATTTTTCTATTGAGTATTATCTTCAGAAGTGCATCTTTTACACCATATTCCTCCCCCAGGTATCAGATTTGTATTAATCAGGCTGTTCCATACCCTCATGGGTACACGAGAAAGACAGGGAGTGTAGAACTGGCCCTGTGGGCTGATACAACCCAGAGGGGTTTTATAAACACAGAGCACACACAGACATCCCTCCCTCTTTATTAGGGCTTTAAGCCTAATAAAGGCTTAAACCTGCAAGGCAGGGAGAGGGTTAAGGCTTCAGCATCTGTGAAGAAGCTGGGAGGAAGAGGGCAGAAATAGGGCTGGAAGCAAGGCTGCCAGGGCACCTCTGAGCTGATCTGTCACAGTGCAGCCAGCAGTGACTGCAGCAAGGTCCTGGATGGAGTGAGGATGCCACTTAGCAGGGCTGAGGTGGGAAGTGGTGCCAGGAGCCTTGCTGTGGGGTCCTGGTCAGTGCAGATAAAACAGCAAAACTGAGGGAGCACCTGGCAAGGTGAAGATGGCAAAGCTGATGCCACTGTTTGATTTTCAGGCTTGAGAAAAAGTGCTAGTACCCCAATTAGGTACTATCCCATTCCAGTGCTGAGGTATTGTTGTGACAGGTATAGACTTCTGGGATTGGACAAAACAGCTAAAACTTTGTGTTCTTGTAAATTCCCTCATCGGGAAGGACTTGCCTGTTTCCAAGGGATTAATTTCAAAATTTTTGTGGGTCTGTTACCACCAGCAGTAACTCCTATGCTTTTTTTAATGACAGTGATAGTCTGGGCTGCTGTCAGGCTGGTGATCCTGTCGAGGTTTGCAGCCCTTTGTCCACAAGCCTGTCATCAGGCTCTGGGCAGAGACAATCTCTTAGGCCCTCAAAGCCCCTTAGAAGCCCCCCAGCAAAACAGATATATTATAAATCCTCCCACTAGCTGCAATTTGAGTTTTGTGTTGTAGTTCCCTAGTGAAGTGACATAAGCTCCAGGACCATTCCTCACAAGGAATGCATCTCTTGTTCTTAGGCAGGTTACTCAGGCTGGAGGGCTTTCTTCAGGCTACTTCTTTCTACCTTCTCCCACCACAGCAGGCTCTACTCCCGTTCAGTAAATAGGTAGTTTGACATGGCTGTCTTGAGAGCTACTTTTCCATGTTTATAAAGCTGACTGCTAGGCATTTTGGAAACTTGGTCTTTGCTTTGGAATGTTTCTGGACAAATTTAGTTACAGTGCCTATCTGTATATGCAAAGACTTTGGGTTCAGCCAAAATCTCTGCTTCTTGCTGCTATTTTGTCATTTCTGGGGCATTCAAGGTGTCTGCAGTGTAAGCACATAAATGTGCACAAAGTGGAACATTGTGTAGAAAACACAAGGATTTTCAATGGAATGGCTTCTGTAGTTTACTTACAGGTTAGAAAACAGCTAAGCCTCCAATTCACATAAATTGCTTACATGTTTTTTGGTTTTGTTTTTATTTTATATCTGTATATCTTTCAGAAACAGAGGGCCCCCTGACAGCTTTAAAAGAAGCTCTGTCAGCTGTTATTTCAAGTCATCAGGATGTTTTCTAGTGAGAAGGCTCATGGGGAATGGTGAAGTAAACCCCAGGCTGTTTGGAAATGGACAAGTGACCAAGGGCATGCATAGCACAGCCTGGGACCTTGATGTTCCTCATGTGTAACACAGAGCACTCCCTGTGGGACTCCTCACGATGCTGCGTGTCACCCTGATTTTCTCAAGTTTTACTGAGCCTTCTGATTTTTGCATTCTTTGCACAAACTTTCTCACAGCACTTTATGTAAATAACTTATTGTTTTGCATTCCTTTATGGAGGACAAGCAACCTGATGGACAGTTGGGTTGCCCAGTGGCATTGAGGAGGTGGCACTGTAGCCCTCCAATGACACTGGCATTTCGAAAAGATATATGTATGGAGTCAGATGTTTCAATAAAGAGTTTTTTCAGTTTGCTTTCACCAGAGCTGCTCTGTGTCGTTCTTGTGTCACTCCTCAGGACGGGGGTGACAGCTGCATGCTCTAAGGATTGCACTGTTTGGCCACAAATGGATAATGTAACACATTAAAAAATGCAGAGCCTCCATTTGAGCATCTCTAATAAAATGTTTGGGTTTTGTTAAACAGGGAACGCTTTCCAAGGAATTCAGAGCGGGGAGGATCTCTTCCAGTCAGGCTGGAGACCTGTGCTGGGATGGGGCTGGCAGTGCAGGAGGCCAGGTGCAAGTGCTCATAAAGAACCTTCTCCTCTGGACTGCAGGCACGTCTCAGCAGCAACAGCAAGTACAAAGTCCAGGCTTCAGCCTTGCCGTGCAGAGGGGATTTGAATGCAGAGATCCAAGCTGGAATAAACGCTATGCCAAGCACTTCTCCAGTACTCAGCAGTAGGAAAATGTTGCTCACATCATTATGAAGTGTATGTTCACTTTCTAAAGGGTTTGGTTGAGAAAGAAACCAGAAGATACCAAACACATGTTTATATAAAGCTGTTCCCTGAGTTAAGAGATGTCAGATATAAATTGTCAATGTTTATCCTCCTAAACATGACAGCAAATAGCCTTTGGTTTAAATAGTCATCAGGCCAAGTTAAATAGCCTGCCCTGAGGCATCCTTGCAGTTCCAAAGGAGGAGCAGCTCTCCAGCAGAGAGGTTTTTGGGGGAACATCAGCTGGGAATGGCACGATGCTGACTTGGCTGCTCTGGAGTAGGGCTTGGTGTTGCTGTCATTGTGCCACAGCTGCTGTGGGCACTGTTAAAGCACATTAGGTCTGTGCATTGGTACCCTCTTGTCCTGCACAGTCCTTCCTGCCCAGAGGCATGTGTGGGCAGCAGGCAGCTGCTGGCAGCTCCTCCATGTGCCCAAGGACAGCAGCCAGCCAGGCTGCTGCCCTGCCAGCAGCACATGGCTGATCCCTGTCACACTGCCCTGGGCTGTGGGCTCACCCTGCAGCAGGGAATGCTGGCCAAACCAGTATGTTGGCATACAGATGGTTATTACAGTTAAAGAAAATAAAATTAATTAACATGGGTTCCATCAAAGTGCCTAGTCTCCACTCAGAAGATATTCCAGACCCAAAGAGACTGCAGACAGGCACTTAACTACCTGGATCCATATGGGAAGAAGGCAGTAGGTATTTATGCTTGCCTTGCTGGAGGTGCAGTTTCTGGGGCCAAACAGTTTATGTTCAATGCCTCCTTGCAGTCCCGCTTACTCTGCTTCTGATTTAAGCTGTATTGAAGGTAAAACCAGACTGTCAGTGAACATGCAGTGTTTTTCACACAATATCCATCTGTTTATTTGCAGTCCAGCACAGGAAACAATGAATTCTTAGGTAATGCATGGATTTTTTTCCCCTTCTTTTTTTTAATCCTTTCAGGATTGTTCTTAAAATATAACATATTTTATTGATCTGATTTTTCTGTATCACCATTTTTATTAGACAGTGTTATGAAGATTTGCATGTTTTGTTCTCTGCTCTGTGCTCTCCAGCTCCTCTTTAAGAGAAGGTGGTACCCCAGCCTGTTCATCTGCTCCTCTGCCAGGCCATCTGCAGTAACTGCTGAACCTGCTGGCCATTTTGAACATCTTTAGACAGAGCAGTCAGAGTCTCAGACATGAGCTCTTAAACCTCAGAAAACTGATAGATGTGCAAAGATGGAAAAACAGTTCAGGGAAGAAAATCTGTAAGGCGTGTTCAAACATTCAGTCTTGTTTAATGTTCCAGTTCACCAAACCTACACATGCATGGGCTGCTCAGCCACGTGTGCCTCGTTAGGAGCCAGCCATTTGCCCATGCTTTGATGAGGGCAAGGAGGGGTGAGCTGGTGGCACTGCTCTGTAGTGGGAAGGGAAGCCTGCTTTGTTAATTTTACTGTGCCTTCTTCCATTTTTACCCAGAAAAACTGATGCGCTGTGCGGGCAAAAGGCTGTAGGAGTACGACAAGAAAAGTTATCCTCCCAGAGCTGACAAAACCACTATTTTTAATCTCTGGGGGAAAAAAAAAAAAAAAAAAAAAAAAAGAAGAGGTGTCAAAATGAAGATTCTGATCAAGGCTGAACAGTCATTTTTCTGTGAATGCATCAAAACTTAATTAGCTCCTGTAGAAGCTTTGGTATTGATGCAGGGCAACAAGAAAGCGTAAGACATAAACCAAGAATATTTGTACAAATGGTATTAAAGATTTCTTTTTCCAAGAAGTGACAGATTAACTAACAAAATAATCCATTTTATTGGACAAATTGGTTAGAAAAGTGTGTTGTCTGGCTTACTTCCAACACAAATAATACTATTAACAGCACCCATAGAATTGATGCCAAATTAAAAGAAGAACAGTCTGAGCTCTGAGTGACAGAAGTGGCCTTTTGCCAGGAAAGATATGTATGAATGCACGAGGAACATTTTCTTCTTGTTTTTGTATTTACATTTGGCATTAAGAAGCCACCTAAGGGCTGTTAACATCTGAGGTGTATAAATCTAAACAGGTAAAAAACAGGACAGATTTTAAAAGCATTTCCCAGCAATTCATCTTGAACACACAGCTACTAAGTATTCTCACTCTTTGAGTGCAGCACCACAAAATAAATTATCGTTTCACATTTTTATTAGCATTTCATTAGAAATAAAATCCAAAATGTTTGACAAACCATATTTTTTAAAGCTTCTGAAGGCATGTTTAAGGTGAGAGAGGGATTTTTTGTTTAGTTTGTAAAAGGGGTAGGGTTTGAGACCCCTGAGGCATTTAATTTTTTAGCACTGAAGATCCTGCTCCCCCTCCTGTTGAGCCCTTTTTAAATTTTCCATGTATACCTGGGAACTCAGTAAGGCTCCTTCTCAAGGAGGGTGCTAGTCACTGTGAGGAAAGGAGCTGAAATCCAGCCATGAATAATAAATGTTTGGGAAACAGGTGAGAAATCATTCTTGCCCGATGGCTGAAGCTTTACCAGCATACTTAACACCATCGATCAGACCTTGCTGCCATAAGTTGCCTTCTGTGGAGCTACTTTGCTTTAGACTGGCTAAGAACCTGGGCCTGTATGTTTGATTTAATGGAGGCTCCAGTTCATACTGAGAGCAAATTATGGTGTGTACTGAATGGCTGCTTTCCAGAGGTTAGCTGGACCAGTCCAACAGGAGAGCCCCAGCTGTCTCTGATCTCACTTCTTCAAACTAAAGACTATGAAAAGAGTCATGGAAATGGGAAACAACTACATTGTGATGCATATAATGCTTGTAATCCCCAACAGTCTCTGCTTGTCATTTCACTATAAATATGTTCTCCGGAGTGACCATTCTTACATGGAAAATTCTGGATATAGTTCATGATTCTGATAGTGAGTGATTTTTTCTTTTTCTTTCCAGTGACAGCATTTGTGTTCCCCACTTTTTGCTTTCACTGGATTGGGCATGTAAAAGAAAACTTCAGAAGATGCTCGTTTTAGGGAGGTATTACACTAAATATAGTTCTTCAAAGACGTTTCCTGAAAATCTGTCCAGTCATCCACCTATCTGTCCTATCTTCCCAGAAAGACCTTTAAAATTAGTTTTCTCAATGAATAATTTTTTTCCGGATTGATATACAGTTCATTCTGTAATTCTGTGATACAGAGAATCAGTGTAGAAATAGTACAAATTTGTGAACAAGGTTAATGAAGATTGGTTCTGATGAAATAAGAAATCTTAGGATATGTTGCTTAAAAGCTTAGGTTTCAGGATCACTTTAAAAACAGAGGTGAAGATCCTGCAGTGAGATGAGCTGAAGCCCAGCCCTGGTGGCAAATCAGGCAAGATCTGCAAGCTGCTAGGGAAGAGTCTTTCACTAGTATTTGCAATAATTTCTCTGAGTTGGTAGAAATGTTTCTGTTTCAGATGCTGACAAAAATGCTGTTGAAATCAGAGTACCAAGAACCTAACCCCCATCAGCAGATGGGAGTCATTTTTGTGAACATGAGTTGCACAAAGTGCTCATTTGGGGGGACATCATGAATACCAATGGGACAGCAGGGCAGTGGTCATTTTTCTGCCATAAAGCCTAGAAACAAATTTACCTATACAAAATAGATGAACCAACTAAAACAACCCTGAAATCTGTTTAACAAGTCCTTTCAACTAAACCCTACTTAGTAAGTGGGCAACTCTACCCTTAATGTTTTCTTGTTCTGACCACAGTCAGAGATGTTGGTGCCAGAAGTCAACATACTGTGAGAGTGGGATTTTTTCCAACTGTATTGGAGCACAGGAAGTGCAAAGTACCATACAGGAGAGCTTCCCTTGGGCTTTCAAGCTTTCTTGGATGGAGGTATCAGAAACCTTGGTAGGATCTGGGTTATACTGGCACTCCCAAACACTTTTCCAGCCCAAGGCTGGTCTACAAACCATCTGAGGTTTGCCCATTGCTAATATGTTTAATCTTATCTAATCTGTTTTTTATTTAAGCAGGGATTAATTGCATTTCTTTGTTCTTTGGTGACTTGATGCTAATCACATGCAGCACACTCCTTCGGATCAGTTACATGAATGCCTGAATTGCTACCTTAGATGATGAGAAACATCTGGGAGAGGAAGTGTAGCAAAGGGGAAAGAGAAAAAAGAGGCAGATGGCTGTATTTGGGGCCTTAGCTGTTGTGGCAGGAGCATTTTTCAAATGGCTCTGTGGGTTCCTCTCTCCTATTAAGATTCTATGTGGTTTTTTTCTGCCTTAGTCCCAGTTATGGTATTGCCAAGTTCCTGAAAGCCTAAAATAACCCAAAACTGTTTTTATCGAGCAAAACCTGGGTAGTTGGCAAGTTTGCACTCAAACCTTATTAATTCTATTGCAGGAGGTTTCCTGCATTTCTCAGCACTGACAAAATTCCTAAGGTCCCCCACAGCTGTGTGGCTTGTGACATTTTAAGATGAAGGAAAATGCAGAAAAAGAGAGACTGGAGCTTTAGCACAAGCAGAGTGGAAACTGGGGCCAGGATGATGTTATGAAGTCCAGTTCTGTTCTCAAGATTGGGCTGTTCAAAACACAAGTGACATATGTGCTGTTAAACATACAGGCAAAGTGTCCATCAAGTTGGGACACCCACAGGTTGGACCACAGTTTGGACATGTGTATAAGAAACAGGCCTTTATTGTTGTCAAGAGACCTCAATAAAGACCCAAACTGAGCAGTGCTGACATGACTTCAGTTTTTTATTGAACTTATCTTTCTCAGTGGCTAAGGGAAATGGCTTTCAATGTTTTTTCAGAATATGGGTCTGTAATGGTTTTCAAGGGTGTCCACAGAGAGAACTAAAAACTATGCATGACAGATCAGCTTCTCATATGCTGGCTTAGAAGTGGTCCATTTATGCCCAAGGGTCCACTGACTGTCAATGGGATACCTTTGGTCTGGGGGAAGTCCTGATCCTAGTAAAGCCAGTGACAAAATTATGAGTTTCATCGTAGTCAGAACTGAAACCTCAGCAACTCTTGTGGTGTTCAAGGAAAAAAGAAAACATTTCATTTCATGACTGGATGGGAGGCTCAGTAATGTAGACAGATTATCGTGCAGCAATGCCAAAAATATCACCTGTGTTTTAGAGGAATAATTTATTAAAGGACTCCAACAGCCCAATCTCTGAAGAGAAGCATATTAATCCAGGGGTTAAACTTATATAAACTCCATAAAAATGCACAGCATCAGCTCAACTGACTGTGTATGGCCTGCTTTAAAGGCATCTAGTGGGAAAACCGAAGTACCTTTTATACAACTGTCAGTTAAAAGGCTTAAAAAAAGTCCAGCATTGCTCAGTGTCTAAAATCTAAACCAGAATCAATCAGTTTTCATTATATTGAAAATGAATGCTATAATTTTGTCCAGAGACCACCTTACTTGCAAGTGTACTGGCTGTCTTACAAAGCCTGGAACAGTCTGGTTTACATGTCTTATTTCATGTATGCCCTTGAGTATGCAACATATTTAAATCACACTGGGCATAGTTAAGTGCATGTTTTTCCATATGTTGCTTTAGTGGTAAACTAAACTGAGGCTTACCTGCATGAAGAAGCATTTCAGCATATCAGCATATTCACACTGATGTAGCTCTTGTATAGGTCAGCAGGAACGAGCACTTAAAAAAACTCTTAAGGTAAGCTCTGGTATAAAGTGTGTGTAACAACCTTTATTTAACGCCCACAGGAGTTTATGAGGCTTAATTAATGCCAGCAAATTGGTTTAAGATCTTTGTGTGAAAGATGATATTAAACCATACAGAGGGTGGCTTGTGGGTCTTGCTGGTGTTTCAGAGCTGAGAGATCTCCTAAAGCTTTGGGTTGAGCTCTGGAACTGGGCAAAGAACACATGTGCAGCTGGGATTAAACAGGCATAAACTCATGCCCTGTGTTGTCTGCAAACATTGCAGGTTGTCCTTCAGACTCAAGGCTGGCACACTGAGCTCAGGAGATGAGGGCACTGCTCAATCAGGCTCTGGTCTGCCTGTGTAAAGAGACCTGTCCAGGCACTTTTGCAATTTGGGTTGATGTTGGCATTTTTTGACTTCTGAGGGAGTGTAAGTGTGGCCTGGAGGACCACCACAGACTGCTCTGCCTCAGCTGGGAAGACCTGCCTGCCCCAGGTACTCGGTGTAGCTGGTTCTGAAGGAGCAGCAGGGATGGGAGGATACAGCAAGAGGTTCTCATGTCCTGAGCACCCAGGAAAATTTTGCCTCCCTTTCCCTTGCCTTTGCTATTCCAGAGGGCAATGAAGCTTCACAGAACCCATTTTCTCCATCACTGCTGCATGTGAATGACAATACAGCCCACCCAACAGAAATAACTCATCAAATATGCAAGAGGACAGTAGTCTATGAACTATGTGATATTTTACAGAATCAGATCTAGAGCATATGGTCTATTAAAAATCAGACAAAGATAAAATTTTAATTGACACTGGCCCAAGGAAGGAAAAACATCAGATTTAATAGTTGCAAATGTAAAATTATTTATGTTGGAGCTTCTCATATTTTTGGCAGAGACTTTAAAAATAAAAATGCAAATTCTTTCTCAGGTATTTTCCTAGAGAACTGCTTTTTAGAGCTTGGACTGCTCAGGGTTGATAGACTTACTAGGTCTCTTACAAGTGAAAGCTTGTACTAGGCTTGGAGTAGATTTAAAAATAAGTTAATATCTAGTTTAATAAAACAACCACCATTCCCATCAACTCTGAAAACTCTTAAATGACTGAGAAATTCAGATGTCATGATACATGGTTGACAAATGCAAGCTCGGCTGGAATTTCTCAACCCATTAGAAAAAAAGGTGGGAAGTACCTTACCTGAAAACCAGTACAGATGGTGCTGCATTGGCTTCTCTCTTTTGGAATTGATTAAAGTGCTTTTTTTGGCTTATGGTATATGAGCACTTTATAAAACCCATCAAAGATCCTCTGCCTCAAGATGTTTCTGAAGGCAAACACAGTGGTAAAGAATGGTGCTTGTGAAGATTGTGTTGTTTGATTGAATTTCCTTTAAGAGTAAACTGCATATAAAATAATTGATTACGTATCCACCCTGGAAATATTTGGACTCCTGTAGGTACAATGAGGGGTCAGTGGAATATCAGACTGAAATAAACCTTCTAAACATGCCCATGGGTTTAATTCTGTGGGTTAACAAAAAAAAAAGAAAAGAAAAACTAATGGCCTGTGAAGTTTATCTGTTTACAGTAGCCACAGATCCATACAGTATCACAGATAGATCTGAAGGTGTCCCTTGTTCATATGGGCAAGTACTAAATGCCCAGAGACATCTTTCTTTACTTTGGGAGCTTCAAACACATTCCTCATTCAGAAAATTCTTTGCATTTCTACAGAACACAAGATTAGCTGAAGATCTCTGATCAGCACTTTTCTTTAACCACCATGCAAACAGAAAAGTTCACTTTATTAGGGCTACAATAGGTGGTGGCAGAGAATTCTGCTGTCTAATAAAGTTTCTGAATCCTCAAACTGATACTTGATAAGTACCAGTGGATTTCAAACTTTGAATTTATAGGATATGCTTCTCTTTTCCAAAATCTCGTAAAACAGGCACCGAGGGGAACATGAAAAGCAACCTAGTTATAAATACCTGAACTCTATCGTAAATTGTACACTGGAGGCAAGAAAGAAGGAACTCCCCAACTCAAGAGACAAGCAAACTTAGTAAATGTGGAGGAGTGCATGTTGCCAGAATGCATTTCTCCCATTCCGTGGAAGAATTCCCATTCACATCCAGTGGTGCTGAGATAACAGCTGCTTCAAAAGAACCCAATCCCTATCACTGCCCCTTCAGCTCTAGTCAACACAATAAGCTTTAGGGAACTGTTATTTTGAAATGCAAATGCAAACATTCTATTTTGGTTTCCACTTAGTTTTAAAAATATCTATATTTCTTAGTTGCACTCATGTCAAAGTATTGGCTTGGAGGAATTCTAACTTGATAAATCTACGAGTTTCATTTTTTGAATCTTTGGAGTATTAATCCAATGTCCTCTCCAATAATGAAGGACAGATACCAACAATTTGTTCCTGATTATGCTCGATTTTCCTACAGAAAAAGGTGGTCTAGCCTGTGAGGGTTGATATGTTAATCAATGAAAACTACTGTTTGGGACTATTTGATCTGCAGTGATGAAAATCTTACCGCTTCTCATTTTCCAGAAATCTGGGCAACATTTGAGAGGCTGTGTCAAGCATCAGAGGAGGCAGGATTTGCTCCCTGAGTGCAATGGGAGGATGCTTTGGAAGAGTTTTGAGAGGTTACATTGATGTGCTGCATCTTGTCTTGAAGCCTGATACAGCCTCTCATACACTCAGTGGAGAGACTCCCTTTAATTTTTGAGTGGAAGCCCAAATCCGCTTGTTTAAAGACAAGGAAACCAATAAACAAATACAACAAAAGCAAAATAAATTAATTCAGCCAGGAAAATACTGCACTTTTTATGTCCTTTGTAATGTTGCTGATGAATGTCTTTTGCTTAACTTTCCTTATTGCCTTTTTTTTTGAATTAACAGTCTGGTTAGGATAGAGATGATGTATGTTTTCTTATTATTCAGGATATATTTTCTATGTCATATATGGAATTTTTAGCCATTTTTCTTATTGTATATGAAGTTGCCGTCACCTCCATGGTTTCAGTCTGGTCATAGTTAGACTTTCTGACCACACACAGGCCAACTTCTTACTTTTGGCATGAAAAAACCAACTGCTCTCATAAATTATATTCATAAATATTTAGTATACTCATATGTGTGGCTTTCTAAATAAAGAGAAGGAAAACCAAGACCTGAGGAAACTTGGTAATTCTGAGGGAAGAATAATCTATTTTCTTGGGAAGAAAAACCTTCTACAAAATCTGTAAAACTGTAATTTACTCCTGACATTTAAAATAAATCATGTTTTTGTACAAGTATAATGCGAATGAAACTACTTCCAGAAAATCAGTATGGGCTTTGACCAACAGAAGTACTTGAAATATTGAACACTGGAAGTATTCAGCATTAGTGAACAGCATAGGAAAGCATGATTTATTATGCCAGGAGAGAGACTCTCTAATCACATAGGTCCCATGCTTAGGAGTGGGTAGTGGTCTTTTTCTGCACATGACCCTTTCCTGTTAAGAGAAAAAAATGGGCTGTGGTAGGTACTGTCAGTGGCTTGAGGCTGGTGGGGGTAATGTGTGGCCCTTCTCCAGCAAGGAAGCCACCAAGGAAAGAAAACTTCCCCGGCTCCCCCTTGGGGTTCAGCTTTTCTTCTCTCTGCAGAAAACACAATAAATAGAACTTCTTTTTTTGGGGCTGGGGGAGGGGAGGGTGGTGGGGTGTTGTCCTTTTTTTTAGATCTTCTTATGTTGATAATAAAGATGACTTTTGGCCTTCCTGCCTTTTTTTGGTGCACATAGAAACAGTCTTGAGTTAACATGCTTCTTTTCTGTGTCTTTTCTAACAGAATTATTATTGTGAATAATAATAATAATAGTGACAGCAGCACACAGCTGCTAACAATTTGCTTGGACTAATGTAGCTCCTGAAGAATGACAAGTGTCAAAAATCTAGGAAATATGTACTATCTTCATATTATCATAGCATGGTTTGGATTGGAAGGGACCTTTAAAGATCATCTAGCCCATCTTTCACTGCTAGCACTGCTCAAAGCTCCATCCAATCCAACCTTCAGTTCCTCTTGACCTCAGGCCTGGCCTTGGTTTGGCTTTACCCCTGCCCCAGCAGGACTAAGCTCTCTACAATGCCTGCTGCTCAATCTCCACGGTTTTGGTTGCCTTTGTGCTATGCTGAAAAATGTACATATTGGATACAGGAATGATAACTACACCCAAGGTAAGTTTGTTCCCTACAGTTTGAACAGCATATGGGTTTTAAGTTCAACAGTTTTCTAAAGGCTCACAAAGAAATTTCTTCTCTCATCTTCTTGTTAAAATTCCCCCTTCCCTAATGTGATTATATTACTTTTTTTTTTTTTTTGCACAACCCTATCCTAAACTGCTCTAAATTGTTTGGTCACCCTCCATTATTTGGATAAAAAATTCGCAAAGCAAGCTAAAAGGGGTCAGGGGAGATGTTTGTGTGCAGGACCCTGTCAAATTGCCTAAGTGGAAGAGTTCAGAAGACATATGTGACCAATTTTCATGGTTAGCTGATAGGAGATCAGTTGTGTAGGGCTAGGAGCAGAAACTCATGCATCAGTGAAAATTATCACCCCCTGAATCTGTGGCCAGATGTGCACCCCTCATCCGATCCCGTATTATTTTCAGGTGTCCATGTCTTTGCTCAGGTATTGGGCTGGAGGCTTTGAGGCATGCCTTTGGAGTATATTTCAGACTCAGACATTTGATAGGGCTATGACAGAGCTTTTTTTCTTCACTCCTGCCACAGTGCTGATCATTGATAATATATATTCAGAACACACAGAACAGTTGGGCACCAAATCTGTAGTAGTGTAAACAAGATGAGGGCAGGGTGCTCTGTCACTACAAAGCTGAGGGGTAAGGTGTGAGAAGCATGAATAATGCTGTTAATGCACCCTGAAGTTACTCCACTAGCCCTGAAGACTCCTTGTTTTATGGATACAGCCACAGGACAAATATTTCTTCTGCAGCAGAAATGACATTATCTTTCGACATGTAATCCAACCCCACCCAAGAGATGTGTACGCCTGTCTGTAGGGCCCTGGGGCAAAACTTTAAAAAATTTGGCTGTGAGGGAGGTGAGGGCACAGGGTACATAATCTTCATACTCTGTCCCTGTTGCAACAATGGCCATTTCAAGCACTGCTTATGAACTTGTGCCACGTGATAGGCTTCTAATTAAACTGGTGTGTCACAGGGCTGAGGGAAATCCTCAGCTCCCAATCATTACCCATAGGACACACACCTGAAATGTGCTGTAAGAATGCATGTGAGTTATATGATGGCTTAGAGAGAACAAAGCTCTCCAGAGGAGCTGCTCTTCCAGAGAGGAAGGGAATCTGAGGGACAACTCAAAAAGGATTTCCCACTAGAAGACACACCACTGTGGCAAAATCAGAGGGAAGAGAAGCTACCTTCATGTAAATGCTACTCAGAAAAAACTGAAACGGGCGCAAACTTAATAGTAGGTACATGTTCCCAACTGCATGGCAAAGTTAAATGGAAATGAGATCTTCGTGCTAGATGGAGAAGCACATTTCCTGCCCAAAGAACTTGGAATTAGAGAGTGCAGAATTTGGCTTCATTTCTGTGTACCTACTTGCTTTTTGTTGGAATATTGCTATGTGATTTTTTATTAATTCCCAAGAAGCCACATGGATCCCTATTCCATTGCTTCTAAGCTCAGGTAACTTTTTGAGTGTTTAACAGTGACCATTGGTACTAGTGAAAATATTATATCCTCATATCATGTTCCCCTGTGCTCTATTTACTTACATTTATGTCAAACCTCTCACCCCCACTTCTGGATTTTAAAACACTAGACTAGAAAGATGAAGAGCATGTCTTGGAGTTTCAAATGATACATAAGGTTGATTAATAGTGACCTAGAGGGTCAACTGAAATTTAGGGCTAGAGTTTCTAGTAATGGAGGAGAAAATTACTGAAAAGCAAAAATCCTAATTTTCCCCCTTTAGGCACAATAATGGCCATTGTCAAGTTTCAGAAATATAACACCGTGGAGCTGTCTACTGAAGGAAGCTGCTGAAAGCCCTATTAGTAAAGTCATAGGGAACAGGACTGAACAAATTTGGGGAAGGTACCCTGGGGAACACTCAGGAGGGTGGTGAGATGATCTGAGGGATCTTTTGATCTCTGTTATTTATGATTTTAAACCTTGGTATTACTGCAATATTACTGCATATCCCATAGTGAAACAGGAGAGAAGGAACAAAATAGTGGAATCTTGAAAAAGACAGGGAGACTAGGTAATGTGAGAAATAAAGCCAAACATCAGCAGACTTTTGCAATGGAATGGGTGAATTTCTGCTGTAGACCTGTGGGGAGAGCTATCTTTAGGGGTGAATTCCCAGAACAATTGCCCAAAGGCCCAGGCATGGGCAGAGGCTCATACCACACTAAACTGAGCAGTGCTGAGAGTCACCTAAGACAAGGGAAGGGAGAAGGGCCCACACTTTAACCTCTGCCTGAGGCCCCCATAAATCTGATGCTGACTCTGCCTGGGAATGTCAGAGGATGACAGGAGATGGGTAGAAGGCAAGCCTTGTCACACTGGCTCCTCTTATTTCATTCCTGCACAGCTGCAGCTCCTGTCTCCTGAGGACTGACACCGTTCTCTTTTCATACCCCAGGATGAGTTTGCACATTTAGTAACGGATACCAGACACACCATGAAGTGGGACAGAGTGCTGGATGTTGACCTCCCTGTATTTTCATTCTCTTTGTATATTCTGTGACTGAGCCAGGACAGCTTAACTGGAAAGGCTCACAGAAAGAATAAATCAGCATAGTGGGAATGGAGCTGTCATGATTTATACAGATGAAATCCTTGTGTCTGTATTTTCAGTTTGCTTCTGTAATTTATTGACTTTTTGTCCTTTTAGCTTGACTCTGCCTTCCTCCAAGGGTATCACAATACCATTCCCACTTCATAGTATTTCATCACAAAACAGAAAGTCACTTACTCTTTGGGGGATTTTTGATGTCTAAGAAGTCTTTCATCTCCATGATGCTATTTTAGGATAAGAACCAAGGCATTCTGGATGATACTACAACTTAAAGAACACTTGTAAATAGTTAATTATCAATAATGACCTGTTCCCAAGCCCTCCCACATCAGAGTTTTAGATCACAAAGAGGTAACTGAAAGCAGTCTTTTCCTGATGAAGAAAAAACAGCAACTTTGAAAGAGGAGGTCCTCAAAGACCTAATAATGGAAATTGATTCCACAAATAGGAATTTGTTACCTTTAGGACTTTTACAAATTTAGGATATTTATGAAAAATGCTTCTGTCTTCTGACTAAAAACCATGTGGCATGGCTGTGCATGTTTAATTGAGTCCATAGGCAATCAGATAAGACTTTTATTTTCGACATAAGTATTTGTGGAAACATCAAAATGATAGGTGTTTCATCTGAAATTGAATCTAGAAAGATAAACTGGAACCAGCATGTGACACAAGCATGATTTTTACCCAAGTATGGCAGGAAGAAATAACCTGTCAATATATCATATTATGAGGTTATATGATTAATCATACCTATTTTTTTCATTCTAAATGGAGGCAGATACATGAGAAGGACAAGACAGAAAGATATTTCAGATAGAGATAGCAGACAAGAGAGACAGAAGATGAGTGATGGGGAAAGCACAAGAGAGATGCAATTACTTTTGAAGATGATTGGACAGATTCAAGCTCCACTTTGTAATAGTGTGAATTTTGAAGAGTTCCCTTGGGCTTAAATGATGTTCTTTCAGGGTTTATGATGGGCAACTGAAGTCACAGGCAAGGTCATTGTTTCATGTAAATGTCATCCCACTGAAATAAGAAGTAGAATTTACCTGAGTTTGATAATTACTTTTACTCTTGCTTGGTTTTTAATATTAAAACCAGCAATTTCAAAGAATAAATAATTTGTCTCTGAGTTTGGTCCATCATACAATTTGCATATAATTGATTCCTCATTCAGTAATTTACATGAGACAAATCAGGAATATCTGTGTTACTGTTAACAGCTAGAGCTGGGCTTGATAGCATCATGACCTGCATTTGCATCTAACTGTGCACTTGCCCTTGTAATTGAAGAAATAGTCCCAGTGTCATTCATAATTCTTACATTGCTAACAGTTGTGGAGAAGTGGTTAGCAATGATATAAAGGTTTTAAAATAGCATTACTACCATGCATATCTGTTTGCGAAACAATCATAATATTTTATGGGTTTTTTTGTCTTACAGCTATTACCTGTCACCTTTTTTGTATTTAAATTCACCTCTGGAAGAAAATGGTCGACAGAACTTTACTGGGGCCAGTTTACCTGTTACTTACTGAAAGTTACCAGTTTATCTGTTACTTAAATGATGGGGATCAAAATTTGAGGTGCCTTTGTAAGCTGCCATAGTTGTTGTACAAGGAAATATGCTGGCTTCTTGAGATTTTGCATGGCTTCCTCAATATTCCCCCACCCATACAGGGCTGAAAGAACTGTCTGAACACCATTTTCAGCTGCTGTGAAGAGATTTCACGTGCTACTTGTAGAAACAATGATTTCAGTTAACAGTGAACAAATGCTGGAAATATTTTGAAGCCAAAGCTGTTGTGGGCTGAAGGCACTGAGAGGTTGCAACTGCCTATTTTGGTGATGCCAATTGATACCATCAGGAAACAATTTCTCATTATTACTACCATTTATAAAAAGCAAGAACATTGTTAATGTCATAGTTGTTATTAATCTGAACAAATGGTAAAACAATCCTCTGCACTAAAACAATTCTGTTTTAGTGCAGAGATGATTCTGACACATTTATGCATTGCTTAATCCCCATTGTCTTATATTGTAGGACTTCATCTCTCTGTGCTGGGCTGTCAGGAAGATGCTTCAGTTAACCATAACTTTGGTAGTTTTTCCTGATTCTTAATTACAGCAGTAAAAAGTTAGGAACAGTCTTGCTAGTCAAATGTTTTAAATACCAAACTATTTAAAAGCATCTTGCTTTGTACAAAGATGTTTGTCAAGTTGAAGAAGCAGGGAACATATGTGATCCATTTCACAAAGTGAAATCTAAGGATTTACCTAAGGACACAAGAATGCTGTGAAGTAATATTTATAAATGTCACAGGTGTTGTGGTAATTGTAAATTGGCAGCCTTACATCATCCTGCTCTAATTGGCTTTGAATACCAGTCTCTGCACTGTTTTTTGAATGTCAATAATTTCATATCATGCTTGAAAGCAGAGTGAAACAACTCTTTTAACTGGGGAAAAACAACCCAGTGTTTTTCTGGGTTAGTGACTCACTCTGGTGCCTTCCACTGCCATTTGGAGATGTAGCTGGAAGGTCTGGGGTTCTAGGGGCACCCAGTCTTCATATGGGTGATGCTGGGTCATCATGCATGCCAGTGTATTTCCACTATTAGCAAAATGATCTGAACTCTTGCAAGAAGTAAAAACTCATGAAACATACAAAAGTTATCTTCTTCAGTGAGTAAATAAATGGTGGTATATAATAACCAGCTGTTGTATTCTCAGCAGAAAAATTGACTGCTTATATTAATTAAATTCTGTGATCTAAAAATTAATGGATGTCATGAAATGCAGACTTAAGGCTCCTGTTAAGTCAGCTGTAACACTGTCCCATATACCTGTGCTATAATGGGACACAGGAAAAATGAAAGTGGATATGTAAATGATGGATAAATAGAAACACCATTTAAATCCAAATCCAGAAATCATATAAATATGTGTTTATCTTTAAGACTGTGATTTAACATATCCAAGCCTAATAAAGTGAATGGAAGTATTAATATGTGTAAAAGTTAAGCACATACTTAAGGCTTTCATTGGATCTAGGATTCTCTGTCCTGTGAGATTTGTACTCTTAAACATGAAAAGAACTTCTGTGCCTATTGTCAGAAGCAGGCCTCTCTAGATTATTTTCTAGATTTTGGAAACCTTAAAACCTTTACAACCTCTATATTCTGGTCTGATAGCTCTTTTCAGAGTTAATAAAATGATGTCAAGAAAAATGCTTGCACATCTTATTTAATTAATTTCTTGGATCTGTTCCTAACTTCTTTGCATTCCTCCCTCAAGTCAACAGAAGTGCCCACATAAGCAAGATTTATACCTTTATTATTAATAAAGGCATACAAATACTACTTTCATTTTGAAAATTCAGATTACACAAACCTGTAGGCGGTTGCCTTGTGACAGGCTTGATGTTATTTGCAACTGTGAAGGTATTAAATAGCACATGACACACTGGGCTTTGTAACATGTACCTGATCTTAGACGAGAAATTAGTTCTTGTGAACTGCAGGACCTGCAAACTCTAAGGAAACTCAAATTAAGCAGTTGTGTTCTCCATAACTTTATTAAATATGTCTAGCTGAAAAATAAATGGAGGATTAACCTCCTTTGCCATTGCATGCCTTCTTCTGGTAAAGAAGGTCAGCTTCCTTCCATTTGCTTTTAATCGGCTTTAATACTGGGAAAAAATCTAGATACTGAGAAAATCAAATCAGTGTCTACTTCAACAACTGTACATAATTAACTTTCCATGCAAAATAACTTTTCGGGTCTGTTCATGTATTATGCTATCTATCTCAAAGTGGATAAGTTAGAGGAAATTTAAAAAAGAGTAATTAATATTCAGAATATTGACTGCTACCCTAGGAACCAAACCAGAAGTTAAGAAGCCAACATGAGAGCTGGGGGATCTAGCTGTAGTGTCATGTGAAATAAGGGATAGTCAGAATGTGAAGAAAAAAAAGTGCCTCTTTCCACAGACCCACACATATTTAAAAACTGAAAGGTGCAATTTGATATGTCATAAAATATAACTTAGATGGGTCATAAGAAAGAAGCTGAGTGAATATCGAAATACAGATGCAGAGCTGAACAATGTCGTAGTAAGACCACTGAAGCTGCATTTTGTGCATAAGCTAGATAGAAATATAAAACTTCTAAGTGCATATTACAGGCAACTGATTAGGGGATATCACTATCTCTAAGTTGGAGCATAGTATAGAGAGGCAATACTCACGTATGACTGGAAGATCCAGTCTGAGATCTCACATCCCCAAGAACCTGGATATGGATATCACTAGTTGCTCTGGAGAAACCACACTGACCATGAGACAATGAACACACTTGAAATCTGGGCTTTTAATGTAGGAAAATAACAATTTTATTACAGTGTACCTGCAACGCTTAGCACAGAAACACACAGGCTTCAAGCACAGGGAGGTGTCATGAGGATGGGAATTTGGGGCTTCCCTGCAGTGATCTGGTATGTCCTGCTGGCTCACAGTACAGCATGGTACTTGTTGTTGTCCTCAAAGAATTAACTGTCCTGTCCTGTTCATAGACAGCTGGAGGCCTCTGCTTTGCTGTTTTAAGTGTCTTGGCTCAAGGGCTGTCTTTTGAATCACACATTTGCCTTTTAGCCATACACCAGCTAGCTCATGGGGCTCCTGTCACACACCACCAGCAGCTATTGGTGCTGTGGCAATACAAATATTGTGGTTTGCCATAATTTCACTCAATGTGCTATTGAGTATTGAGATATCTTCTCAAGTACTTTTTGAATCATTTATTAAATAATAATAATAATAAAAAAGGTTTATTTCATAGTTGTCAAGGTTTAGGAATGGTATTCCCCAATTTAGTGCTCGCACCAAACCTGCACCAGCAGTTTCCTCTCCCCTCCAGTTGGAAAAACGAAAGGTAAAGATCACAGATTGAGCAAGAACACCAATGAGATANCCAAACCTGCACCAGCAGTTTCCTCTGGAAAAGAGAACATGAACAGTAACAGCAATATTAATTTAAAAATAAAACAATATTAATAACAAAAATGTACAAGGAAAGGGTGATTTATATGCAAAATCCTCACCAAATCTGGCACAATGAAAACCAAGGATGGGTGGGTTCCCTACCCCGACACGCTTTTTTTCCACTGCAAGCCACGCCCCTCTTCCCAGAAGCCAGAAAGACCCTTACTTCTGGATGAGCTGAGGTGGTGTAGAATAACAACCTAGACATGTCCACACAGCACCAGGCTCCACCCCCACAAAGCTACTATAAAAAAAAATTAACTCTGTCCTGGCCAAAACCAGAATAACAGGGAATAAAATTTCAGGCATGTTTTTCTAATTAACTAGATTTGCTTGCAGCTTGTGAAAATAAACAAAGATATACAAAGCCTTTAGATGGCTGGTTTTCCAAGGGCTTGAGTATATGTTACTGAGAGTTTAATGTTGCTAGTAAAGGATAAACAGTCTTCTGTGATAGATTATACATAAGGTTGCCTTGCAAATATTAAATAATTGATAGAGATTCAAATGCGGACTAAATAAAAACTTTTATTATTTACTTGAAGTTTTCTTCCCTGCCTTGAAAAAGGAATGCCTATTCCCCAATGTATTTGGGAGAAGAAGGTGAATTTGTTTGCTGCTTTCACATCCCAATTCTAGTGCTGATGGAAGGAAAGAAGCATTTTCATGGAACCCTTTCTCCTGTGCTGTTATATCTTTTGTACTCCTTTAGATTCTTACCATAGCTGGTGGCTTTTTATTTCAAGAACTGGATCGAGATGGGTGACAGATCACACTCCCCCTTGCCCGCACCTTGGCCTTGTTCTGCACTTACAACCATGCTGAAATTTTGGCATTAAAGGAGTAATCTCTGCTCCCAACAGTAATCAGTTTGGCTTTAGGGAGATTTTTTGCATAATAGAGGAGGGAGAGTTGAACAACTGCACCCTAAAGGCAGATGAAGAATGCGAGAAACTGTGAAAACCAGGCAGTTATGAGAAGGTTGGGTATCACTGACTCTCAGACTGCAAGTCTTTTGCTTCTTCCTTGCCTCCTGCTCACCAAATTACAAACGCATCCCATTCTTTGATGCATTTGTAGTTTGGTATCATCAAGTTTAGGAGTGGAGGCCAACTGAATGCAGGAAGCACCACCTACTCTGCTGTTGTTCACTGGAGCTCCCACCTCCATGAGCATGTCTCCTGACTGATGCTGGTATTTTCATTGTGAAAATAAATACAGAAGGCAACACTAAGAGGCCATTCCCTGGCTGGCTGTGTTTCCTACAGAAATGAATTAGCAAAAAAAATGAAGCAAATGTGATTGCACTTTATGTTGGTTTTCCTCCTAATAACTTTTGGGTCCGCAGGCCAATTTTGACTCTATTTGACAGAAGGTAAAAGGCTTTAGGATTATTACCTTCCTTCAAAGCTGGGGAAAATAAGCATCTGGATAGAGGAGATAAGGCCAAATGAGTGCTCTGCAGTTGGAAAAGCAAACAGATTCATTAAGCCTGACAGCAGCCTGCTGGCCACCAAGCACAGGCTACCTATGCCACTGCCTTTTCCTGGGTAGGTGGGTCAGAAGGGAGGTGGGATGGAGACAGAGTGCTTCTGAACACTGCAGGGATACTTATCCTGTATATAGAACATATTCCTATACTTCTGATCAAAAAAAGATTTTGCATAGTAGGAAGCACTGGAATCCGTGAATTTTCAAACAAAATTGCAGTCCTGAGCAAGCACTGATATTCTGTTGCAGACCATGCTAATCCTAAAATTGGACCTGTGTGTGAAGCTCAGATAAGCATAGGTGAGATGAGGAAACCTAGGATAACACCAGGAAACAGGTTAAGTCTAGTGTTTTGAAGTACTTGTAGACAGTTATCTAAATCTATATGTTGGCTTCAGTTGTTGTGGCCTGCTTTGCCTGATTCTGAATATCTGAAGCACTCGGCAATTTATAGCAGTATTCACATTCAGGTCAGTTCTCTTTAGGTGGCTAGATAAATGTGGATTTAAATGAATAATTCTAGATACTTGAATTTGGTTTTGAAATCTAATTTTCAGACATGATGAAAAGTGGAGACTCCCATCTGAAGCCATGGGCATCTGATCTTTGCAAAAATAATTTAAAAATGATCATGGTTAAAAATGACCAAGTTCAAGGTTGGAAATGACCCCTAGCTCTTCATTTTAGAGGGGAAGTGATTAAAATATTGAGTTTTACTGTGAGAGGTTATAAAGTGGAGAACATTTCTGAGAAACTGTGTAATCTATTGTTTCAATAGAAATCTGCTTTCATTAGCCAAAACATTATCAGCAGACAGTCAATATTGGGGTGCTACAGTGTCACTGCATTAGGGAAATTCCCCTGGATGAAAGACAGAGACAAATTATTCAGCTGTTACCTCTACTGTGGCCTTAATTTTGCCACAGCCACCTGTGGGGCCCACCAAAAGTCCTCTATTTTATTCCTCCTTCCCTTTGCATCTCCATGTGCTCTCCATGGGTGGGATGTAAATGTCTGAGCTGTTGGTACCAGAGTCCTATGGCAATTCAGGCTCTTGAGGCAGTGTTACAGAAGAGTTGGGAACTGTATGAGCTTTTAGGCTGACATTCCAGAAAAAGTGGCTGGGGAGTAATGTGAAGGCACACTCTTCCTAAATTCTCTTCAGGATTTTTGGGTCTGGCATTAGAATAAGAGAGAAACTCTTTTTCTTTAAGGATTATTTTGGACTGAGAGTATGTGGAGGACCCCACCTTAGATCTCACAACTCATATAAAATTTGAACAAAAAAATAGTACTATAACAAAATAATATATATAGAAAAGAAATAGAATCTATAATCTCCTATTATCCCTAGAAACAAGAAAGCTGAGTGTTTTTGACAGAGGATCTGCTAAAAGCATTCCACAAGGGTCTGAAAATGAAATGCACTGCAAAAAAACATTTTTTAAATTAGAAGTGGACACATTTAAACTGTACTTAAAACAAGAAAAGTGTTGAAACAGCAACTTTGTTTTTTTACCACAGGGACACTGACAAAAGAGGAAGGTCTGTCTCATGATGAATTTAGTATTGAAAGGACATGTAAGATAATTTTTTTAAGTAACCTGTTATAGCAGGCTTTCAAAAGGCCTCTAGCACACCCTTATTTGGAATCAAGATTTGACTACTAAGATTCTGGCCTGCAAAGACATTTAAATACCATTTTTCTATTTCCTGAATACCAGTTAGGCATCTGTTCAAGAGATGCACCTTTTTCAATCTAAACCTGTATTTTTATACTACATAAGACAGCTGAATGGGGTAATGGATATGTAATGTCTTTCTATTTTGTGGTGTCTCTATTCACATCAAATCTCAGAACAGGAAGAGGTTTGATACAAGAGAGTATCTCCACATTTTCAGACTCTGAGGTAGACTCCTGGGTCTCAGGGCAGTGAGATCAGTCTCTTCCACTGGGATCTGAAATACAGATGTACAATGTAGTAAAGGTGTCCCCCACTTCTGATGAGCTGCCCCATGCAGGGCTTTGCCCAATGATTTTATGTAGCACTGTCCCTGTTGGCCCACGCTGCTTTGGTTTGTTCTTCTCTAAATATAAATGCAGAGTGCCACAAGGAGACAGGGTTCTTTGGTATTTCCAGACTTCTGTGCTACCTCCTGCTGTCCACAAATAAATAGTACATGCTGCTCTTCAGCCTGAACAGATGATTCTTTGTCAGTGTTTGTGTCATATTAGTTAAAAATGTAGAAGCTTAAATACACTGGAGGTGAACCTTACAGGTCTGATCTGGAGATCTTCTCACAAAGGATTTACTGTTGCTTCCTGCTGCACCAGGACCATATTCTTTGTATGAGTACCAGAAGAGTAAATAATGACATTTGTCCTCACCGTGAAGAAAAAAGAACAGAAAAGAGGGAAGCCTGAGTGCTCACTGCCCCCCTCCTTTGCATGCTTCTGATGTTGAAATCTGGCAGCTTTGGTTTCCATGGATTTGTGTGTGTGTGTGTGTGTGCTTGGAGACTGTCTTAATTTGCATGGTTCACTGCCAGGTGAGAAAGAGTAATGCCTGAATGTACAGAGCAAACATAGCTGGAGTATCAGACTACAGCTTGCTGGAACGGATTGAAATGGTAGCTGCTCAAGACTTGCAGACCTTTGGCAGGGCTGTAAAAATACAAATAATGCTAAAGGAAGGGACGCATTCTGACCCCAGCAGCAGCAGGATGTCTTTGTGTGCAAGTTCATCCATGATCTGACTAACTGTCTTGTAAGGTCCATGTGGAACGTGTGAAGATTTGCAGTAATCCCTTACTGAAACAGGACAGCAGACTTGACAGCCAAAAATGGCTCATGCAGCAGGGCCCTGGCAAGGGAACAAGTCCAAGCATAGTTCCATATGGACCTGAGCTATCATCTTTTCATGTAGCTTGGCCTTAATGGTAATGCCTGAAATAATGCCCTCCTAAGATCAGCAGACCAAACAACTGATCAACCATCCGGCCAAGGGAAGGAATAAAGAAGAGCTGTGACCATTCAGCTGAGCTGGACACGCCCGTAGCCAGCCCTCAAGACTGGATTTCGGCTCTGATGCCTGAGCCCTGCCCCAGGTGTGGTGTGAGACACAGAGGCACCGCTAGCAGGCTCTGCCTCCCTTTCTCATGTCACACTTTCCTTTTCATGCCATCCTTGCTCCCTCTTTAGCCTGCTGGTGTCCCAGCAGTGGAGCAGGAGTCAGCCTGCTGAGCCAAACCCTGCGAGTTGTGGGGGCAGAGGCTGTGAGCATCACGGAGGGGACGAGTCTGCAGCATCTTGCTTGTACCAGCACTGCCAGGCAGGACCAGTCTACATCTTGGTTTGTAGGCAGGGATTAGTCAGGCGAAATAATTTTTCTGGGATTTTTCTCCTGATCAAACACATTATGCTGTAAAGTCACTAATTAATTTAGCTTCAAGTCAACTGCACCAAGGTAATTTATTTTTGCTCTTACAGATAAGGACTTAGAGGACCAAGAAGACTGAAGTTTCTCAATGTTTGTCCTGCCCCACCAAAGCCTACTTGTCCTTTTTGGTCTTTGACAGGATGAAGGGGATAGCCCAAGCAGTGTGTCCCAGTCCTGCTCATTGCCTGACTTCACACTTGCAGCTGGTAGCTTGTTCGTGTTTCACACTTACCTCCTCTCCTGCTATTGTCAGGATTAACAATTTCTTTCTGCAGCCATTAGTGAGTGTAGCCCCAGCTACTGCCCCAGCAGTGTAAATACAGCCAGAATATGGCTTCTGTATCAATGCATTTGTGTGTGTGCATGCACATATATGTGAGTGTAAGAACAACAATCCTATGAAAATTTCAATATTTATAGCAAAAGCAGAGAGACTTAAGTAAACCAAGCTTTCAGATGAAAAAAGAGAGAAAGGTTAATTGCTGATATTTAACACGGAGCGTTTCTTAAAATAAAACTTGGTTTACAATAAAAAATAGATGAGGAGTTGTGCAACTTTGGTGTGATAAGTGGAAAACGACCAGTTTGAAGTCATGCAGCCCTCACTCTTTGGCACAGAGTTAGCTCCCTTGCAAATACAGCCGCACATTTCCTTTTGTAAGAAATGTCGTTTTGGGGGGCAAAAGGAAAATATGAATACCACTCTGGAGCAGCACTCCTGGACCCAGTCTCCGATAATAGCCCTGGAGAAACAGGGCAGATGATGTCATGGCAGCTGCTGATTGTCTGACAGACAGTTTCCGCAGCGCAACATGAGGCCCTTTGGTCTCCCTGTCAGGGAGATTGGCAGCTGAATGGCACCAATGAGCGCTGGACTGTATTCCCTCTGGGAATGCTGCCCTCATTGATGGACAGAAAGCAAAGGGAAAGATTGTCTTTGAACCTGAAAAGAATCCCCTTTTTTCTTCCTAAAGCTCCTGCCCCCGCTCTCTGCAGCTCTTTTTTCATCCCCCTTTTTTAAAGGTGTTTTGTTCTACAGCAGTTACTGAGCTTAATGGAACTGAATGACTTTTCCCCTTCACAATCTGTCAGTCAAAAGCTCAACTCCAGAGCTGTTAAATGAAGTCCTTTCAGAGTCAGACAGAGGAAGAATGTGTCAGTCATCCAACAGACCCTGTTGTGTTTTAATCTGTCAGAGGGGTGATAGGGAGAGCAGCCGGGCTCCGCAGGGGCACGTTCCCAGCAGCAGCTAAGAGGCCCTGACAAATCCAGGTGCTGGAGCCAAAAAGTCAACTGGTCATAAACACGGTGAGGTATGGAGCTCTGAGCCCCCAGAGCTCGGCTTTGCAGTCGCCTGTGAAATGTTTGGGCAAACTTTCAGTAAAGGTTTCACTGTGAGCATTTCTAGCAGAAAGCCAGCCTTCAAGCACAGGATGGGTCTGTGTAAGGCATGGCTTTCGAATTAATATAACTCTTAACTAAAACACTGGAGACAGTAATCCTCCAGATGAAATGCATTTAGATAGACTGTGATTCCAAGCCATTTCTGCTGAATTACCTTAATTTTTTGAGTTTCCCCCATTATATGGCATTCCATTAATCTTACCTATTAAGTTAAGACTGATGTGCAATTTGTTCTGGGGCTGAACAGTTGGTCCTATTCACTCAAGTGCTGGTGTTTCACTACACATTATGAGAAGTACCCACTGTTGCTGTAATAAGAATAATGATCCTTTACTTTCATTTCAAGGGTTTGCTATTTCATCTTTTTTTTTTTTTTTTCCAGTGAGGGAGTAGATTTAAACAAACAGCTCCTGTTCTTATCAGATCTCATAGGAAATGTCTTTTGCCTGTTTTTACAGAGATGGCAAACTGTGGTTCAGCACACAATGTAGTTCTGTGTTACTGTGGCAGCTGGACTCCTGATGCACTCAAATATGCTGGCTTTCCATCTGTAATAAAGTGGGTTTATGAAGTGGGTTTGTGTTCCCTGCAGGGCTGTTGCATTTTCCCTCCAGTTTTGCATACCTGTGCTCTGCTGCCAGGCCCAGCAGAGCTGGCAGAAGGGATTCCCTGCTTGGGAAGGATGCTGTATGGGATAGCATTTTCTTTCCCAACCTGTCTGCCTGTTCATTTGTCTGCAAAATCTGGGAAAACCAGTGGCCTCTCACAGCTTGTAATTTGCTAGCTTACACAGTCAATTGCTAGCTTATTTGCTTAAAAGCTTCAGCAAAATGCATTCTTTCTGCCTTCTCCCACTATGTCCCCAAAAATTTCCCGTGTATTTGCTCAGAATGATGAAGATCTGTCTGTCGGTCTGTCTGTCTCTGTCTGTGGGACTGAGAGCAGTCCTTGGCTAGGACTCTTTTGGAGTTTCAGCTGCTTCTAGAAACCTGTCTTTCATCACTGCAGATAACTATGACTATAGAAAGTGTCATTGCTGTAGAAAACTGCTTGTTCTGGTTATCTAAGAGGTTAAGCTCAGAAATACAGGGCTTGCTTGGACAAAGTCCTAAGAACAGCACCTGACTGATACAGTGACAGAAGAGGTTTACAGTGTTGACAGCTCTCACCATAAATTTTCAAGTCAGTGGATGTGTTCTAGGATAAACAGAGTGCTTTCCTTTCTCTGAACTAGATCAACAACAAGAGCTAACAGCCAGTGGGGTACAGAGCCCTTGCAGGGATGTAAAGGTGTGTAAGGAGTCACCTCTCCCTGGTCTTGACTTGTTTCCTTTCACAGTCAAAAGAAAATGTAAGAGAAAGGTACATTTTTTGAAAACTGTCTAGGTGCCACTGTATAATTTCGTTGAGAATTAGTCGAGGTGGAGAATAACCTGAGGTCATCCTGCTAAGCCACATAAGAGTCCCAAAAAGAACGGGGAGTTGAAGTCACTTGCATTTGGCTGCAGAAAGCTCTCTGTATCTGTTTAGATGGACTTGCGTTCTCCAGGAACCAAGCTGGTTCACCAGGTAACTGAGTTAGTGGGGGTATCTGCTCCGTATCTGCGGCGCCCCAAAGGAAAGCGTTGCAGTGTGGCTGGGATGGCCAACACAAATCCGTAAGGGAGAGCCCGCATGGACTCTCGTTCCATCTGTCACTCAAGGCTAGGCTTAGGGTGGAGGAGGTGTGGGAGGGCATGAATGAATGGAGTCTGTTGTCATGTAGATTATTTATCCTCAGTGTGGAGGAGTAATTAGGCCCAGAGGGCAGTCCATCACTGTCCTCGGGCTGGATCAGTGGAGACGGACTGGCTCCTCTTCCAGCGATGCTCGGAAAGAAAACTGTGCCGCACACTGGGCCCCGTGTGGAGCACAGGGTGATGGTGCATCTTGATGTGGTCAGAAAGGTCATCATCCCCACTGAAAAGCAAGAGAAGCCTGAGGAGCACTGGCTGACAAAGGCGGTGGCCTCTTGTCTGCATACGGACAGGAATGTAATTGCTGAACATAAGCTGTCCTTGTTTCACGGAGAAGGATCAGACAGCCCCGTTGGGGTTCAGCTGATCTGAGGGAAGGCATGGCCCTTTATGTGTATTGAAAACCTCTCTGTAAAGAAAGGTTCCTTTAACAGTGCTGTAGCTGATAGCTGAAACAAAAACCCAGCCTCGCTGCCTGGGCTAGCCTGCAACATGGGCTGCAAAATGTGGGAAACGGAATTTCTGAACTCTCAGAATGCACTGAGATCTTCCCAGGCTGGTTAGTGTCCTTGCTCTTTTTATTGTTGGTTTGGGCTTTTTTTTAACTTGTTTTGCTCTTCTCAGATTCATAACTTACAATGAACGAAACAAATTTCCTTTGCCTGTAGGTCCGGTTATTGTATGTTTTCAAGTACATGTGGTATGATCCCATGTGCATGCAGGCAAGCAAAATATAATTCCATTGATGGGAATGCATGATATATCAGTTTGGATGTCTGTCTATCCTGTCTGCATGCTCAGCCATGGAAAATCTTTGGGCTCTAGCAGCTTGTCACTCACTCAGCTAAATAAGTTTTGAGCCATCTCAACATCTGCTTAAAAGTGGCTGGACTGCCACTGAATTGCAAAGGTTCAATTCAACCCATATAAATGGAAATTTTTACTGCTGGCATAAAAGCATTTACAAGCTGAGACATATATTATAATGGGAATGAAAATAAACCCTTAAAAATATCTGCACCCCATTTGTTCAGGCTGTGCCTGAATGTTCCCATGCTGAGAAGCTCTTCTTGCCATTTATTAACTGTGACTTTAACTAGAAAGTGAAGCTGTTCATTCGAATAAAGTGCATTCCTGGGTCTCCTACTGGAATAGCTGTCATTTTGCTGAAGGGCCGTGTCTCAGTGACACATGTGCCAACAGTAATGGTGCCGTGTCCCAATATATCCAATATTCCCCACTCCTCGTACTGATGCTGAATGCAAGCCCTAAAACTCCCCTGTGAATTTCCCTCCAAGGGAGACAACAAAATATTTTTATCAAGGTGTTGCTACTTGTTTTTAAATGTTTGTGCATGGAACTTTCTTGACAAAAATATGTGAACCCAGACAATCAAATAGTCATAGTTACACACACACACACACACACACACACATACACACACACTTTTAAACACAGTTGTCCCTGAGCACAATCTGCAGCTGCACAATCAATTAGTGATATGTGGGTGGGTGGGAGAAGTTATTCAAAACTTGTACTTTTATGCCCAGAAGGGTTTGTATGTGTGTGTGCCCCTGGTAACCACACAGGGGAAAAAGTGCAGGTGTTCCTGGTTGCAAAATAGTGCCTACAAAATCAGAGACCAGGTCAAGAGCCCAATGAACAGGAGATCCTTCCTTCATTCATTTCCTCAAGTTAAGCCCTAATGTGCTACAAACTTCTTCTGGTTATTGTTAAAGGGGAATGGAAAGTTTCACAAAATCTCTCTAGTAAAGAAGGTTATATTACCCCTAAAAAGAATGGGGGATGGTGGGAGGAAAGACCCTCATCTGCGGTATGGCCATTTCAAGCAGTGAGCTTGGAAGCCCTGCTTTTAATCCAGGAATTTAATTTCAAACAGGTGCTGCTGTCTGTCCTGTTTGGGACCCGGGAGGATTTGAGATCCTGCTTGCTCCAGGGAAAAGCTTGTGTAACTTTTCCTGATGCTTGAAGGTGGCAGCTTCAGATGCCTTGGAAGGAAGAGGCTGGAGCTTGGTGTGGTGGTGAGAAGGGGTGGGAGGCTGGGGGTGCAGGGGCCAAGTGTTGGGTTTCAGTGTTGGGTAACACGTGGGTTGCAAGCCTGCTGCTGTAGGTAGACCATTCTCACTTCTGCATGGGAGCTGGAATACTCATCTTTTGCTGACATTTCCCACTTGGAGGTCTGCAGACCACGAGGTGGCATCTTCTTCTCCCAAGTGATTTAACTACCACCACCTGAGGTCCCTCCCAGGGCCTCAAGCTGTGCCTGGACCCACACATCCATATTCTTTCAAGATGTTTAAGCCTCTTTTCATTAACTTTGCCCCAGTTGTTCTGATGCCGCTCTTGACCCTTGCTGTCAAGTGTTATAGCAGGATATTAAACTGGCACCCTCTGTTACACGTTAAGAAAACAGCCATGAAACTGGAGAGCTTGGCGGCCACGCTTTCTGCAGCCTGTCAGTGAGGGCATCCTTTGAACACCAGACCCCTCCTCCCGGCGGGGTGAAGTCGGATGCAGCCCTCAGCCCCCACAGTGACAGTCCCCCTGCCTTCCCACGGGCTGCTGGGTGTGCCTTTGCCTTTGGGATGAGTGGCAGCTGTACCTCTGGGCCATCACCCTTGTCAGGGCAGGGGGAGCTACAGGGTATCCCAGTGCTTTTGGGATACCAGCTGCCTCTGCTGAGGGCTGGGACCTGGCCTGGCCCACCAAGGGCTCTTTGTTTCTGCTTCTTTTTGTGTGCAAATAATTATAGGTGCAATTTAAGTGACTTCGATGTCTCACTACTTGATTTGAAGGCACAATTAAATACCTAGACATATAAATAGCCTAAATTAGACCTTTCAGTTAATGTTTAGAACAGCAATAGGGGCCAGGTTAAGAAACTTTGACCTTGTATCTGAAAATTAGCTATACTGTACATTTAAACTCCCTAACTCATTGAAACCTTATAGACCCTAGCTTCTAGTCAAACCTCTAAATGTCAGCTTTGCTGGCTAGGAGTACATGTCCTCTGGGGACTGTTCACTGTGCAACAAAATGCCCTTCTAGAAGAATTAGTATCACCCTGTCATTTTATTTGTTCCATCAAAAGCAGCAAAGTGTGGAAGAAATGCTCCTTTCCCCTGAGCTTCGTGTTGTGAGATCACTTTGGCAATCCAGTGCATCCACCCTACCTTTGTTGGGTGTGCTATCAGCTCCAGTGGTGCAGCTCAATGAACCTCCTGGAGATGTGGATGAGCAGCTCTTGCTCAAAAGGTCCTGGTAATGTTTGCATGTTTTACCTAATAATTTAGGTAAATAACAGTGAGCAGAGTGAGCAGCTACACTAGTGTAACCTTGCCTGAGCTGCATGAAAATGCAGAGGTTTCCACTACTCCAGTACATCAGACTCTTAGAGAAATCATTTTGCAGAGAGTAAAAATACCCCCAAAAATATCTGAGCTGTTCAGCTGCCTGTTAAAGAAGACAACAGTACTGGATTTTGTGAGATCAAAAAGGGTCCTTCAGCTGTGCTTTTGAAACAAACAATTTCTTCTTCTGGCAAAATTAAAAACTCATTGCGAACCTTTGAACTCAGCAATAATCCACAACAATGCTTCCTGGGAACTGCTGTTCTTATGAATAGATGTAGCCATCTGGATATGGCTAGCTATTGTTAAACATGATGTTTATATGATGTCATATGCACCTATGCCTCTATAAAGAAAGAAATGCTTTTTTCTGCACCAGTGATTTTGTATTTTGAAAGCTAACACAGTAATTTTCCACCCTTTTATGATTAATGTATCCTTTCTCAACCATTCTCTATCAGAACTATGAACTCTTTAAAAAAGCTGCATCTGTAAATCACTATCTAATATTTATGAACTTACTTTCTTTCATTGTCTTTCCTTGACCTGGAATCTCCCAGAGGTCCTCAGATCACTGGCTGAAAACCAGAAGGTAGGATATGTGGGAAAATGATACTGTGAAGCTTTTAATGTTCCTTTTGAAGGGAGCATGAGGCTACACCCCAATCTTCTGCTGGATGCTGGTGAACCACAAGAGCAGGGGCAGCATTTGCTCCATGTTGTTTGTGCAGAGCCCTTTCCTAACAGGTCAGCAGTATTAGGAAAGGACCAGGCAGGACTTGGCTCTGTTTTAGACTTTACGTGCCCAGCTTCATTAATAAGCAAAACTTCAGTAATTATTTTTCAACACGACCTGACCATAGGTTGTGCTTCTTGTTATTTCCATCAGCCCTGAGGGTACCTAGATGTCAGCTGGGAAATAAACTCCATGAGAGGGCTAAAGCCTACCGTAGGTCCCTGCTTTTGTTCCTGCATGCACACAGTGCTCAAGGCATGTGGGCCCTTGGCACAGGCTTTCAGGTTACTGGTTAGTAAGATGTGATGCCCAGGCAGGTCTTGATGTCCACCAGGACCTGGCAAATGTCTTGGCTTTTCGGAAAAAGGACAGATTGTGGGAGGGATTGTGGGCTGGGAGGCATGGAAGGGCAGACTGCACCATCAGTGTGGTTTTAATTTGACTCCCAACACGCAGGGCAAGATTTGATGGCCTCCTCTGCTGCTTGCTGCTCAGTCCATGAAGTCACTCTTCCTTTGCAAAGACTCATTCCTGACTCAATAAATAGAGTTTTCCACTGCCATTGTTTATTTTACTGGGGGGGAGCTCTTCGTGTCACCTTTCCCTTTTTAAATTTTGGCCTCTTATGGACTACATGCTGGTTTGCTAAACCTGCCAATCTGAATGAGTAGCCCAGGGAATACAAGTTCCTATGGGATAAATGCTCTAACTTATGACTCATGGACTAGAATAGTAAAAGCTGATGCATAAAGGGCCCTGGGCACTAGCATACCACTGATGTTTTAAATTTATCTTCTTCAAATGAGAAAGATGTTTTTCTTCAAGACATACAAAAATATACCAGCTCAGTGCAATCTAAATGAAGTTATGTGGGAACACTGCTCTGCACTGTATTGCCAATCTTTTGTGTTTATGTATAATTTTCCATAGGGCATTCCTGTCTGTAAAAGCACTCAGAATGCTTTCCTGTGGACTCCTTTTGACTGGCAGGAATACTAGCAGCCCTAAGTGTCATGTTGTTCATTTGTGCACAGTGTTTTTACAGCTATTCAATAGCATCTGTGAGTCATTTGCCTGCTGAGCCTCAGCTCTTTGGCGTGTGTCAGGTAAAGGTCTCAAGCAGGCAGAGAGAGGGAAGGAGGGCTGGGTTCTGTGACAAGAGGTGCCCAGCTGGCAGCTGTGGTCCAAAGGCAGTGTGGGTGCTGTGGTCAACTGCCCTGTCTGCATGAGTATGACCCCAGGGAAGGCGTCGAAGGGTTTGGCCCAGAAGTTCCTCCAGGACAAATTAAGTGGAAGGGAACTGTAGACTGGTGGATCCCTAGTTCTGTCTTACCACTCCAAGAATTGTTTAGAGAAGTGGCTCACTTCCCAAGAAAAGGGTAGGTGACTTCTCTCCCAGGGTAAACTGGAGAAAAAATTGATACTGTCTGTTGCATCTGGGTATCTGGTCCTTCCATTTACTGGGGTGGACTGGGAGGTGAGCCTTGCCTGTGTCGGCAGACCTGCACATCACTTTGCACAGATTTATTTTCAAGACTTATGTGATGACTTCCACAGAGAGAGATCTTCTAGGAAGGCAGCACTTTTTGAAGCCATTCTGCTGATTTTTGTGTACCCACTCAAATATTTAGCACTTATTTCCTGAAACTTGGCACAACTGAAGGTCCTAGCTGTACCTTGAAGAAAAGGCTGCCCTTGGCTCTTGGTGAGATGCAGTCAGTGTTTCCTGGCAGTGAGGTGCTGCAGAGGAAGGGAGAGGGGAAGGGACAAACCTGGGTTTAGCAGTCAAATCCAGAGATGATCCAAGTGAAAGCATGCAGGCTGCCTGTGGGGCAGAAACCCCTCAAAGATGGGGGCAAGGGTGAGCCAAGTCAGAGAGGACCTGAACATGGAATGCTCCTGTGCAGAGCCCCATCTTGGCAGCTGCCATCAGCAGAGAGCCTCTGGGCTGATCATCCTTAGTGAGTCATTTGTGACTTTTAACAGTGAAGAAACATATTTGTTTCCTTTCTTTTCTCTGAACCTCCATGGATTTTTATTCTGGAGGAAAAATGAAGGGAAAGGGGCAATTTGCATTTAGCCATGAGTGAGACAGTGCATCTAGTTCTTGAAATTTCATGTGTAATTTAAAGTGAAAAGAGGAAAAAGCAGAAAAGTACAACACTGTGCCATGCTAGGCATTAACGTTGCTGTAGAAAGAGTGGAAAAAATCACATTTTTTCCAGAGTTATTCACATTTAATCCTTGGACAAAATTGCTCTGCATGACTCACTCATTCCTCTGTTTTCCTTGTCATTCTGAGTTCAATGTCACACAGGCTCCTGAGAGTAAACATTCTATTGATTTTGGGCAATATATAGAATGGGCAAAGATATGAAAAAAGAATAAAAGGATTTTATTAAAATGCACAGACTACAAAAAATGTTTTAAAATATGGCAGAACCTCTGGATCATCAGAAATATTCTAAAAATTTCCTGAAGGCCAGTGTCTGCTTTCTCAACCACTCTTTCTTGTGAGATTCCAGCTAGACCAAAAATAAAATTAACATCTGGGTTGGTTTTGGATGCAGTTTAGAGAATGGGTATCTATGACAGATGAAGAACTGAATGCGAAAATGTCTTAGATTTCAAGTTCTTTTTTTTTTTGATGTGTACTTGTAAGTTTAATTGAACTGTTTCAATTTCACAAGCAGAGACATTAGAAAAATACTGTCACTTTTCATGTTTAAGACCACAGCTGATGTGAATCCAATATTGGTCTTGAAACTGTAGTGAAAAGCTGAAAAAGAGCAAAAGGAAATGATGAAAAGTTCTTATGTTCTCAATTATTTATTCACTGTTTTTCCCCCTTCATTTTCACTCCAGGGATAGTAATGAGTTTTACGAATGTAAGGTGTCAGCTATAGGCTTTTCTGTTGAAACCTCTAAATTTATGGCTCCTCGGGGCATTACAGGCACGGATAATGCATAATTTACAAACAGAGTTGAAACTTTCATCTTCCTTTTCCCACTCCTTTTCAGAGCTTTTTGTTCAAGGAGTGATTTGTTTTGCTGTAGTGGAAACCATATGCTCTTCCAAATCTCAGCGGAGTGTAGAAATTCTGCAATGTTGCCAGATGTTGCCAAAGAAACTTCACCTGACATAGAATTACACATCCTTCTTTTCTTCAGTGAAAACCATCTTTCTAAGTGGACATTTCTTCCTGCCATTTGGTGTTGGGCAAGAGGAGACCAAATCATAGCCAGTTGCAGCAGGTACAGTCTTAACATCGGACTCCTGAGGTCTGTTTCTGGTGGGGCAGGAGCTGGAAGTTTACTGATCCACCTCACAAAAAGATAGGTCAATAGCTCTTAAATGGGAATCCTGCATCTGGCATTGATTCCACTTTGTCACAAAGTACTTACCATATTGGATAAAACCAGTCAGGTTCAGAGTTGGTGTGACCGTGGCCATGCCACACTTGTGTGTCTGCTGCAGAGCAGGGTGGAAGAAACATCACAGTTGAGCTGATAAGAGTTACTTTGGCTGAGCTCTCTGTTATTTACCAGTTAGCATATGATTTGAAATAAAACATTTTTGTTCTCCCTCTTTTGTTCCCTAACAGATTCTAAAGCATTGGATGCTCTTTTTATTCTAAAAATTCCCTTATTCTCATGCGTGTCTGCATGACTGCTTTTCCTTGTGGCCGTAAATCAGAGAGTTGAGGTGTTCAGGGTACGAGGGTGGGAGACGAGATTGTCCCTTCACTGAAAAATGCAAAATTGTGAGGAGAGCCTCCAAGCCCAGGGATGCTTAAGGAACTGAGCACAGCAGAACTGAGCTGAGCAGAACTGCACAAAGAGGTATGGATCCTTATACAACCAATTTATTCCCAAACTGAATAGGAATTAGGTTTCCCAGGTACCTTTTTGGACTACTTAATTGCAGGTTGTGCATCTCTAGGAATCTGGTAGTATCCGGTGGTTTGGTAACTGCTTCAGTGACTGCCATTTAGGCTACATCTAAAGTGAGATGTCAGTAATCTGAGAATTGTGTTAACAACATGGTTTTGCCTTCACTCCCTAGTGTGATCAAAATGTTATTACATCTTAGAGTTTAGCTGGGAGCTGTCTTGAACATTTGTGTGACCATGGGGAGTCATGAACATCCCAGCTGCATTACCAATGAAGTTGTGCCTTCCTGTACTGTTTTTGGGACAACTGGGGGCTGAGACCTGGATGTGGCTCTTGTCACTCGGTTAAAGATGTTTCCCTCTGCCTCCCATTGGTGGATCATGGATGTGCTGTGAAACTGTCCATCTGGTGAATCCTCAAACTGCTTTGCGCCTCACCCCGAGGCCGTACCTGCTCCATTTTTGTGCCACTGCCTGCATTGCTGGGACACTGGTGCTTTGGCTCTTACTTCCACCCAAGCAACTGAAAAAGCTGTGAACATGCCCTTCTGGTTTACACAATGTCTTAAATATAATCATTCCCAGCCCTTGTGGTCATACTGCCTACAGTACCGTTATCTCCTTCAGGGGACAGGTGACACAAGATAAGGAAAACACAGAGAGATTTTGTTCACTACTCTACTATGTCACGGGTCTTTCCCAGGGTATTTGAGAGAAACAGAGCAGGAAACTTTCTGAAGGCTGTACCCCACATCAATCTTCCTCTGGGCACCACTGGTCTTGTGCAGCAATTTCCTTCATTTCCCAGGTCCTGACACAATATTCCTTTCTACATAAACTGCTCAAACTAACTTAAGACTTTTTGCCCCAGTCCTTCTCTAAGTCCAGGCAGATTCCTATGGGTATCTTTGTTTAACATTCCTTACTCCTTTCCTACGCCACATGATTCTCATGCCTCCTTGCAAACAGGATGCATATCTGATTCCAGGTAGTCTGTTGATCCAAGCAGCATTGTCTTCAGCATTTTCTACTGAGACTTACCAGATGGCTGCACTTACTGGTCTGGAGATGTGAGTCTTGGTGGCAGAACCTCATGTGTTCCCTAGCAACAACTCGCAGCTCAGTATTGTAACTGGTATCAGCTGTCAAAACTGACAAAAGTTTAGTTTTCTATGTACTTCATTTACACACACCCGTTTGCTCAACCCCATCTGCTGTGCTGGAGGTCCCCTTACTGTGTATGATGGTGTGATGGACTGTGATTTGGGCCACTCTTGTTTAGTTTGTTCTGCTGTATTGTGTTACATGTAGTTCAAAGCCCAAGGTTTCCAGCATAAGTGAAATGTAGCATTTAAATGGTGTGCTGTGAGGTTAAATGGGGTGGTTTAAGTACATACAATCACACATTATAAATTGATCCTTCAACATTACAGGAAAATATAATTAATATGCAAGTTATGTCTTTTTTTTTTAAACTGTAATACCTAGTTCTCACAAGGAATGCTGTTGGCACATAGGATTGTTAATTATTTTTTTAGCTTAAAAACAGGATAAACTATGATAGCTTTATTCAACAGGGCACTGTGGGAATACAGCAAGTCAGCACAAATACACGGCCTGTCACAGTCATTCTTGTATAAAATATGACTCACAGTTTTGAAACATATGGTTACACAAGTTTTAATTTAAGTGGCATCTTCAGTCAGCAAAATGAGGTCTGGCTTGCCTGCAGGAAGTGGAGTCAGCACCTTCACCAGCTGAAGTGAAAAGGCTCCCCCAGTGACCGGTGTTGGTTTCCATGGTTGGTGTATGGCTGAACAAAAATGTGAACCTTTGCACTTGATGCACACAGGAAAAACCCAAGAGCCTTCCCATTCATTATCTTCAAGCTGCTGAAAGTGCAGCTCATCACATACCTTGTGGTCACACAGCCTGTGGTCCCCCCTGCCTGAAACCCCCCACGTGGATAACCAGATGCACCCCCATACCATAAGACCTAGACTTTCCCATGAACTCTTGTTTTCAATTTTGCCTCTCACCTTGACAGGGAGAGCCCCTTACCATTCCATCTTGCCAAATATCTATCTATCTATCTATCTATCTATCTATCTATCTATCTATCTATCTATCATCTATCCATCTAATTTTGTCACAGATTATTTTACTGATGCATTGGAAAGATTTAAAAGCCTCCCTCGATCCTAGAAAGGAAACAATAATTAGCACCTACTCTCGCAATAGGAAACTATCATCTCTTCTGGAGGAGAGGAATAGGGCTTGTCCTCCCACTCCTGACAGCTGCTGCTGGGAGACATTTCTGGGCTGTCAGAGCCTCTTTATGCACAGATTCTTTTGTAAGTCTTCATTGCCCACACCAATAGGTCTACTTAACATCTGTTTTTCCCTGTGATTAGGTTTTTTTTACCTTTCTCAATGTTTTCCCTATCCAACTCATTCTTTACTGCCCCTCCCTTCTGGTCATTTTTTTCTTTCTACTTTTACTTGGTCTTTATTTGATGTTGAAAAGATTTTGGGGCAAGTGAAACATAAATAAAATCTAGATTTTGTATCAGGTTTTTCTGGAGTTCTGACAAAGGGTGACCTTCCTTTGGACTGGGCAAAGTAAACCAAAGGAAGAAAATTGGATGGCCACTGAAAAGACAGGTATTTCACTGTAGAGATTTCATTGCAGAGCAGTTCTTGTAAATGCGAGGAGAAATATATCTATAAAGAGTTTGCCCAGGCCTTCCCATTGAAATGGAGTCATCTGATTTTGTTTAAAGTTTTTTGATCCAAAGAGCAGGAAAACATTTCACTCATAAAGAGCATCTACAACTGTGTTTGAACCTTTGACACGGGAAACTGAGGAAATTAAACCAGCTGCTACCAGTTTCTCTGGTGCCAGAAAGATGTAAAGCTTACACCAGAAAGATGTAAAGCTTACAGAAAAACAAAATAGTCTTTTTTCCTCATGTTGTCTCTTTCTAAATGAAAAAAAAAAAAACAAGAAAAAGCTATTTTTGGAAAGGAGAAAATTGCTTGCATTTCTGTCTGTACTACAATGTGTGGTTGATAAGAGGCTTATGGTTTATGTTGTTACTGTAGGGAATGAGATGACTTCTGAAGTTGGAGAAGGGCTGGAATGGGGCTAGCTCCTTCTGCTGCCTTTGTCCTGGCCTGAGCTGTGCCCTGACAGTAAATTGCACAGTATCTTAAAATGACCTTTCATTCAGGCTGTATGGAGGTACTTTTAGTCAGCTGGTAGGAGCAAGTGACCTCTGACCTTCTGATATTCAGTGAGTGCATGGAGGCATTTTCTGCTGCTGATGGGTGGTCCTAGTAGACAGTGGCCACAGATGTCTGCTCTTGATAAATTCAGTGTTCAGATAATGGGAGGGGACCTGTCACTGGCTTCACTGGAGAGCGAAATATGTAAGTTATAGGCAAGTGTTTCTGCTGGCTTTTAAACTCCATCACTGGCTATGAAGACTGAAAACTCTTGACAGTGGCTTGCACTGCCTTGGGATAGGTTTCAGTGCCCCCCTTAAGTCCTTCCACAGCTGTTCTGGTCCTGTGCTGGGGACCCAGCTGCACCACGTGCAGACAGCTCTGAGTTTCCTTCACCCTGATAGCTGGGAAACAGGGTCAGTTGTTGGTCATGTGAGTTTGCTTTTTGTTCTGGAATTTGCTTTGTGCACCTGGTAGAGAGCAAACTTGACAGCATCCTCCTTATAGTAAGTTAGCCTGGTTAATTTGTAATTTGGACTTCCTTGCACTGGAAACCTTCATCTGGTAGTCCATTCTCAGAGAAATTTCTGCTTCTTTGGTCATAGCAGTTTTTCAGAGTGACTAGCCAAACCCACTATCATTGTTGGTTGGGACAGCTTATTCAACTTCACCCAGCCCTCTTGCCCATTCCCTTCTTGCTCACCTCTTTTCTTCTGGTGCCAGTAATTTGTCTAAACTATTGTGTGCTGCTCAGTGGCAATAAATATTAATAAAGGTATATCACTTTACTGCTGGAAGAGTGGGAGAAGAGATGAGTGATGGATGTTTTACTTCAGAGGCTTGGCTCCCTTTGGCATGTCTTTCCTCCCAGAAGAATTGCCGAATTATATTCTAGTTTCCCTTCCCAGATAAACTACATCCTCACATCTGTCTGGCTCTGTTCCAAGCTGTTCCAAGTCAGTAGGAGCTGGGAGAAAAGTTTAACATGCAAATTGAAAATGTCAAATTTTGGCTTTGTTTATTGCTAGTTTTGTAGAAAGGAGGAAGTAGAAAGCCTATCTGTCAGAACAGTTCACTATTATTGTCTTGCTTTGGGTAAATGAACCTCTGAATTGCAGTAGAGGGAGTGTCTGGGGTGTTAGGAGAGACTGCAGGAACAGTTCTGGAGGAGCAATCTTGGATGCGCTGGAGGAGCTGGAAGTGTGGTACTGGGAAGTGTGCAGCATTGGAGTGTGTCTTTAAGCAGTTAAACATTTTAGACACTGGAAAGAAGTGGAGAAGACACAACTGCACAAGAGGTGTTTTGTTACAGTGAGGCAGGTATGATGAGACTTCTGAGCTCAGTGTGAAACCTCTCTATAGGAATGCTATATACTGCACTGACCTGGTGTTTCACTCTTTAGTTACATCAGTTGTGTCTGAAAGACACATTTCTGTGATCAAACATCCCCTTAAAATGGAGAGCATTTGTTTATGCAAATTTAACACATCCTTTGGGAAACACAATTTCCACGAAGAGCTTTTGGGATGCCCAAGGTGCTCTGCTGTGAATGTAATACATTTTAATTACAGAGAGCAAGTGTGTTCTGTACAGATGATGTTTTGGTCTGGATCAAACCAGAAGACCAGAAATGTTAGCGTAAATTTAAAAACTAAATATTAGTAATTCCATCAGAGGATGAACGTACCAGGAAGAGAAATTAACCCAGCAAAGTGTGTGATCATGGTAGGACTGATCTGTCACAAGTGTTTGTGCTCCTCTGGTGCAGAAAGAGATTGATCTGAAGGCTCCAAATAATGAGGCCTTCATATCAAGATTGCTCATGTGTGAGCACTGGTGTGCAAAGATGTCTGAAAATCATAGGAAACTGACATTGACTGAATTTGAGAAATGGAGGAGGTAATGAAAAGATCCAGAGTTAAAGGTACAGTACTGGTAAATATGAAACTGATTTATCCATAACTGTTCCCACTGTGTATATTTGTTTAGTTTTCTTCTGCATGTGTTGTAAAACTGGAGACAAGCAACTTTTCTGACACAGAAGCAAAGAAAAAATGCCACATGCCACCTAAAATTGAGTGCTAATATACAGACAGAGAATAAGGCTTTGCTTGGTGGTGTGAAGAAGTCCATGTTCTTATTTATGGAAGCCGAAATGTTATGTGAAATGGACCATAAATCTCTTGCTACCATTGCCAAGTTGGGTCTGTCCAACATGCTGCCTAGAACAGAGACAAGTTTTAACTGCAGAGGTGTGATTTGTGTATCCAGTGCAATCCTGATGGAGAGGTGTTAATAGCAGGCACATACCCGACCGTTCCATGAAAGTCCCCCAGTATGTGTCACTTAAAAAATACCTTACAGCTTTAATTGGAATATGGATTATGATACTCTCGATGATTCCATGATGAAAACCTGTTATGAAGTCCTTTCCACAAGGACAGTATTCTCTTAGCTTCCCTTGCCCATTCAGAGAAGCAGCTCCTCATAATAGAGGGGATTTTCTCTAAGACAGCAGCAAAGTGATTCATAAGGAGTTGAAGAAAAATTGCTGAAAAAGATAGATGAAGGCTGCTTAGGGACAGAACAAGAGATGAGCTAAAGATTCCCAGTGAGTAATGATACTGAGAAAGTTGTCTAGGCTTGTTGCATATGTCAAAAATACAGACCACACTGAGTGGAATAGTATTATATTGGTGTTCCAGGGAAAAATAAGCTCATTGCCATCCATAAGTACTTACTGTACTAGCAAAAAATGCTTGAAAAAAATCATAAAATAAAGGCAGTATTGCAAAACTGAACTATTTGAGTAAAACAGCTTTTTAATTGAAGCTTTAACAAGATATTTTCTTCTTTTTTGTTTTTTTTTAATATTTTGTGCAGGTTTTTTTCCTGTTGAATTTTCATGTGTTGAATTAAAGTGGAGGCTGCTTTTAAAGATCACTTTTGAACATTTAACTTAAATATAAGTTTAAACAACATCATTGATACAGTTGGGACTAAAAAGACAGATTACACTATGGATGCTGATATTGTTCTTTTAGTTAAAGTGGAACCCTTAGTTACAGAGTAAATTCTCTACTGCCCTTCTCTGTGGAGTAAGGTCTATTGAGTTAATCACTGCACTTAACTAAAGCTGGATTTGAAATAACAGGGGAAGAATATAATTCTATTTTTTTTTGTCTGATTCTGAAGTTCTTACCTGCAGAAGTAAAGTGAGTTAAATCAATGAGACTATTCACATGGATAAGCATTAATCATACGAGTAATGAGAAAAGGTTGAAGGGTCATTCTTAAAGTTGCTAAGAAGCTTTGCAGCTGCTTCGTATGGACTAACTATCATTATATTTCCCCAGTTACTGCTTCTAATGCAGTAGTGATTAATTAAACTAGGGTGATATTGACCCCAAGCCAGTTTGTTCCCTGTTCAAGCCTCCTCTAAATGGTGTCCAGAGGACTGAAGTGGGTGTGAGGTGTGCAGACCAAAGCCTGCAGCAGTGCCTCTGCATGAAGTCCATTCCATCCTCTGCTGGTTTCAGATTTCCTTTCTCAAGAAATTTGTCTTGGCTCCTGAAATGGAGTTTCCAGTCCCCATCCCCCTCTTGGCATCCCTGTCTGAACATATCAGTTATCATCTCATGCTACAGCACAGAGAGCATAGAAGTATTTATAGCTGGCCATGGCTATTGAGAGAGATTTGCAGTAGTCTCTGCAGTGCTTCCACACATGCCTAGAGTAATTACTTCCTTTCTCTGAGAAGGTAAACTTGCATATTCCCAAACAGCAGTAGCAGCCTTGAGGCTGAATATTCTCCCAGGTGTTTTGTTCCTTTGGCATTTACAGACATCAGGATGTCATTTCTGCTACTTCTGACTGCCCAGGGACTGTCCCTACTTAGCCATAATACCATTACCAGAGATCTCCATCAGCCTTGAAGTTGAATGATCCAGCAACCCATTGCTTCAGTTCTGAATTTGTCTTCTGAAGGGACAGTCATGGCCATATCAAAACCATCTGCTTTTCTTGTTGAGGAGCAGAGAGTGATGTATTATATGGCTTGTATTAATGGTGAGATTTTCAGCAGCATTGGAAAATTTTTCCAAGCCCCTGATTTTTTTAAAATCACTGCTATTCTTGCTTCATACATGGTTGCAGTACAATATAAGAAGAACCTTCTTGTATTTATTCACCCTTTCAGGAAGAAACTGACTGCTGGTACTTTTTCTTATCTATTTCCTTAGTCTAATATATTTGTTTATTTATGAAATATTATTGTCTTTGTTCACATTCTTCTAAGAAGAGCCTTAAGAGGAATGAGCCAAACTTTTGGAGTTTTGCATTTTCTTTTGAAACACCTGGACATATTTGAAGGCCCAGTATATAGTGGTTTTCTGCATCAAGGTGTCTGAGTTCTTACTATCTTTATTAAACCAGAAGAAAATTTAAAAGGACAATGATACTAGGCATTCTTATCATAAGCTGTAAAGTGTACTGCCCTGTAGAACTTGTTACCCTTGCACCAATGAAAATTCCCATGCCAGAAGAAAAGGAAAAAGAAGAGGAAACACAAGAAATAGTGTGAGAGATTTCCATATTTGATTCTCACTCAGTATTTCAGAAGAAGATGCTCTGCCAGCTTACTAAGGGAAAACATTATTTCCAATTCCAGATGAGTTACTTCTTACCCAAATCTGCACTTAGTCTTTCTTTCCTGTTCCTTTACACACTGTTTTTTCATGAACAATTGTCTACTGAGCCAGTATCACACTCAATAAGTTATCTGTTTCCAACAAAGAAAGAGGGAAACAAGAAAACTTCCCTTTCTGGGAAAGAAAGGCCGGTGCTGCTGGCATAAATCAACAAAAAGTGAGTTTGTTCATTTAGCTATCCAGAAAGTCCTAATATGTCATCATGTCATGTACAGGATTCAGCTGCTTTAATAGTGTTATCCTTTTCTCTTTTTAGAATGGAGCTCATTTCAGTAAGCTTGTAAAGTACAATACACAGTATTAGAGGTTTCATTATTCACGAGGACCAACAGAGAAAAGAAAGATCTTTCCACACGTGATTAATACTTCAGCTGAATACCATGTGCTGGATGTGGGCCATCCATCAGCAATTTAACATCTGTAATCTGGCCATGGTGAGTCACTATTAACATCATGAACAAATCATGGATGCTCTGTGGTCTTAACATAGTTTATGAGTCTTGTATGAATTGAATGTGTGTTCAGCCTGGGGATGAAATGTGGATGGTCTAAATTAGAGGCAAAGGAAGTTATGAAAAGGAACCTTGCCATTTATTTATTTATTAAGTAGATGTATATGAGGACTTGTAAAATCTGGCTCTCAGCCCTTCCCTAACAGGGAAAGGTTAGAGGATGGGAACCAGTGGAATTTAACAGAAATTCACCAATAAAAAATAATAAAACAGAGGGAGATGATCAAGCCCAACACACAGGCACATCCTCGAACCTGTAAAGGCATGCAGAGTGTTTGATGGCCAGTCTGGTTTTGTTTAATTATGCCCAGCACCGTGGGCTGTGGGCACCTGTACACCAGTGTAGGGGGCAGGGTGGGGTTTCCCCTCTCCTCTGTCTCCCTTGCTGAGGACAGACGGCCTTTTTGCACCGTGCTTGCTCAGTGCTGTGATGCTGCAAGCTCGCTGTTCAGCTATAACTTGAACAGGGAGCTTACAAATGGCTGAGGGCAGAAGAGGCTGCCGAGGGAATAACCTGGTGGTGCTGGTCTCCTGCACAGGCGATGATCAACTCTAACTGGACTCATTAACTCTTCAGCAGGGAAACCTTGTCTTGATAATCTAGATAAGGGAAACTCCCTTGTCTAGATAAATTTCCCTGTGTCATGATCCTTTCATTCTGGGCATGCTGACAGCAAGCAGCATGTCTCTGTGATGACCCAAGTCTTGCCTCTACCCTTGCCTTTTGCCCCATCCCACCACAGAGATGGTTGTGCTGGAGATCTCCTGGTTTGTGCTTCTGGGCCTGTGAGGGGCAATGTGCTCAGGGAAAGCCCTCATTCCTGGGATACTCTGCCTTCTTGGGTCTGATGGACAGAATTTATTGACCATGAAGGAGCATTATAGAGTTTGGCTAATCGTTCAGGCGTTTTCTAAAAAAGAGGGTGAATTTGGATTGGAACAAAATTTTTCTTTCTTTGGTTTGGGGAGTTTTAGAGTGGCTGCTGCCAGCTTAGATAGATTCTGTAAGGCATGTTTAAACATACTGATCCCTCCTGCAACTGGATTATATGATAGTTGCTTTGGTGATGCAAATAAACAAAAAACTGGGACATGCCTGGTGCTGTTTGGGGTTGCAGAGCTGTAGAATCCATAATTTTCAGACTTCTCCATTCATGAAGAATAAATCTGATCTCGTCCAGACTTCTGCTTTGGTTTTGTCTCTGTGTTCACAGAAAAGCAGTGCAATAGCTCTGTCAGGGTGAGTTTGGTTGAATGGCAGGTTCTGGAGGGGAACATGAACAATTTCTGCAAATTGCCTTCAAAAGCAGCACAGGATCTTTCAGTCAATTCTAAAAGAACTGTTTACTGTTGCATATGGCAGTCATTATTTTGAATAATAAACCTACTGAGAATCTGAACAAGCATGGGCCAACAGATGGGTCATCTTGCTTAGCAATTTAAGCAAGTAATTTATTTCAATCACCAGGACAAAGCATGTGAAGATTATTAATTCCTTGCCAAGACACATGCAACAAAGTCTCACAGACTTCTGAATCTTGTAACCATTATGGAAATGTACACCTTCTCTTTCAGATTTGGGACCATTTTAGCTTGCTTGCAGCATTATTTTCATATTTCTTACTAATAAACCCCATTTTCTGATTCAAATCAAGAGGAGGTGAGAAATTTTTAACTACAAAATTATAATGCAATGTCATCTGCATTTGTGTAGTGCTATACAAAAGTTGTGCACTAAGCAACAAAAACAGAGAAGCGCTTACGTTATTTTCAGTAATAATTATGTATCCTATCTTCCTCTGAGGTGATTAGAGCCAGGAAAAGAAATGTAAATATGTTTCAGATTCCTCTGGTAGCAACAAGACAGAATGGGTTGCCAATCGCATTAGTTACTAAAGTCTCTTGTTCCTTCTCTTTGGAAGTAGATGTTCAGCTCCCAAAATCCACTGAAGTGATGACTCTGAGAATTTAAAATTTGTGGTCATCCCAACAGATCAGGCTGTGCAGGCAGCACAAGCACCTTGGTACCATTGCACAAATGTGTTTCCACTCTGATTTGGAGCTATTGTCACCAGGGTGGTTCCAAGTCCGTGGAGTGTTCCAGAGTGTCTGCTGTGATTGATGGGAGGGTGCAGCTCATCCTACCACTGAGGACAGCTTGTGTAACATTTGCTCANCTATTGTCACCAGGGTGGTTCCAAGTACAGCTTGTGTAACATTTGCTCGCCAGTCCAGTATGGAAATTTGCTGTGGACTGCACCACAGCTCTGCATGAGGAGTACAGCATCACTGTTGGAGAACCAAGTGTTATTCCAAGATTTGTTCCCTCCAGATGGGACAGCCCTTTCTCAGTGGCCAAAGTGTGCTGCCATGAATGAATTCTGAAAAAAAAAAAAAACAGAGCTGCTTTGGGCACAAACTGGCTTTGCAAAAAACTGCCAAACCCTGCATTGGGTTTCATACTGTTAGCATGCCTGATGATTTGCAGTTGTAAAACAGTGCAGCCAGAGGGGATCGTGGAACAACATGAGACATGAGAGGTTTTGGTACCTGGTGCCAGAGCTACTGCAAATCAGTTCCACACAAAACTTCCCGCAGGTCTCTTCAGCGTGTGTGCCACAGTGCACTTGGAGCTCCCTGATGGCAGCATCATGTGTATGCACTGACCTGGACCATGCTCAGCCCTGTGGACAGTGAGATAAGGAAAGTTATCTGGTTATGGAAGAGGCTGGTGGGCTGTGGTGGGTGCTGAGGCATGAAGTAGGCATGGTGGGTTCTCACACATGCCATGCCTCTCCTTGCAAGCCCTCTCAGCCCATGACAAATGCAGTCAGATGCATTTATCTAAACCAGTTCATTTAACACTCCTTCCAGACATCAAGGAGCACGTTAAACATGTGTAACTGGATTGTGTGCCTGATTTTTACAAATAGCAAGCTTTTGTAAATACATAGCATGCTTACCTGAATCGTTGCAGTATGATCAATGTTGTCATATAAAATTTAGCAACTGATATTTCATTTTGAGCCATAAACATTGAATAAATTTTTAAAATGGACTCTAATATTGCAATATTTACTCATTAGCCAATGCCCTGTGCGAGTAGAAATAAAACTTGTCACCAGCACGTTGTCCTAGACATTAAAAAATAGTGAGTGAGTTTTGAAAAGAAGCTCCTTCCTCTTTTGGGAGATCAGTGGCTGGTTTTGAGAATGCTTATGGAGTGCTAAATTGGCTTAAGAAGCAGTAAGTAACCCTGAAAGATAGAAATGGAGAAAATGTGAGAAAAGCAAAATAACAATCTATGTTCCAATGAATACTTGTCTCAAAGACTATTTCTACTCAGAAAAAAAAAAAAAATCTGCCAAGCTTCTAAACCCCGAAATATTTTACTTTGACATTTTCAAAAGGAAAACTTCTGGTTTAATAATTTCACAATAATTGTTTCATCAAGAAACAATTGAATTGAGAAAGCTTGGAGATAGCCCTTTTTTAGCCCAGAACAGAATGAATTTGTTTTTCTTTCACCACAGATGATGAAACATGATTAGTTTTGGATTGAAACCCACTCCCTTTGAAATTGTGCTGGATTTTTTCCCTCTCTGCCATGTCCCTGTGGCCTTTTGCCAGGCTCCTGACCTCTGTTCTCCACTTTGTGCCCCCAAACTGGCCATGTCTCTTGGCAAATACTGCCAGGCAGAAAGAGCAGTGGAGACCGGCTCTAGCCTGTGTGACCTCTCCAAGCCCCTTCAAAACCAAATGGAAATTCCTGTTGGGAGCCAGCTGGTTTTGGATGCACTAGTGGCTTAGCCCTACTTTCCCTTTTATCTCTATTATTTCAGCAACATTGCTGTGGTTTCTAAACTCTTTAGTTACAGCACACATTGTGTCTCCCACCCATTGCCTTCAGAGCCTGCTGAGGACTTCTGTCCTTTAAGAAAGAAAAGCCTTAATGCATTTAGAGAAGAAAAAGTTCCAGATGTTTTGCAAACTATCAAAATACACTGGATTTTCTTTTTGTAAGGAACTTTTCACAACCTGATAAAAGCCTATTTTCTTAGCAAACAGATTATATGTCAGCCAGAGGTGTGAAACCTTAATAGAAAAGAACCATATGCCAGTTAAGGAGAGGAAAAAAAAGGCAGTCTCCAAGAATCACTACATGCTTTCTAGTTCCCTTAAAAAAATAAAATTCAATATCTAAGAAAAAAATTAAAACAAAGTATGTTAAAAAATAGTTAAAGGCAAAATAGAATTCCAAGTGTAGTATCAAACATATTGACATGGAGTTTTAGCTACCTTTTATTTTATTTTTTTTTTACTTTAGAGAGAAAAATATGCAAATCACAAATGATGGGGTTTTTAAAAAATACGTTGAGTGAATCTTTACAGAGAGTGGATGAATCAAGCTTCATTTGATGAAGTGGTAAGCAACAATCCCATTAATGGAATAAAACTCTGAACTACAGTTGTACATTTCTTGCATCTTGTATTATATATGTTGAAAAACTGGTAAACTGACTCATGAAAAAAATTACCTGTGTGAACATCTTGTTTTGTGACAGAAACAGTTTCATAGAAATGATGCCTGATAAAGTACTTTTCCTCAGCAAGTGCTCTACAGAGACAGAGAAGTTAACAGGCAGTTTCTTTTACAGGTGGGAAAATAGAGATGCAGCAGCTTCCAAGAGCAGAGCTGCAATGGACAGGAATCTCCTTAGGTATGAGACTTTACTCTAAGAGAGACTTTTCTGTCTAAAGGGAATACAAACACTGAAGGGATGCCCTAAGACACCTTCTTACTCTCTCTTCTAAGTCCTTCCTAGGCAAAAGATCTACACTGCCTGTGACAACACTTGTTTCCTTACTTTTGTAGTGTTATGAAGGATTTCCAGGTCTAACAGAGGACCCTCCCCATGCTGGGCCAGCTGTAGCTTGGAAGGGGATTGCACTCTTGGGAAGCTGAAGACATTGCTGGGAGCCACGTTACAAACACTGCCTGGCTGGGCTCCCCCCTGTCCTTGCACAGCCTGCAAGGCAAGAGGCTGCAGCCTCCTGGGCAGGGTGGTTCAGCACAGGAGGAATGGAATAGTGCTCACCAGTTTGCAGACAGGAATGAACCCAGCAAACAGCCCTGCACAGGGACACCCAGTAGGAATTAGGGGATAAAGAATAGAGCCACTTGCAGACCACACATGCTGCTTGAATGACTAGCCTTTAATGAAAAGCAAAGCTCTTTGCCAGTGGCCAAATTCCTTGGTACACATTGTTTTGCCATGTCACAGGGATTAAAGTCACATGTTGTATTTGAAGCTCTTGAGATGAAAGGCTTACTGACCTATGTGGGATGATGGTTGCTCACAAAGGGCTGGTAAGTTGCCAATCTCTTTTTGTTGAGTTAAATATAATATTTTTCTTGTTAATTTTAAGCTGTGGGTTTACCATTCAGAAGCTTGCTTGTTATACCTTTTCAGATATATATATTTCAATACAGTTTTGGCATGATTGTGAGTTCTTGTGTCCTTCCCTGGGGTGAGCAGCAGTGGGCAGCTACACCAATCTATTGGTCTATATTAAACATGTAAATGTGTGCACTGAAAAGAAGTACAAGTCCAGTCAGACACACTCCCCATCACCTAAATAACAAACATCTCTTCAAGCTCAGGGTGGAACTTCGGCTCATCTTTTAAAAACTGAACATCAGAGAAGGGAGTTTTGCTGACCCTGACATTCACTATCTGAGCTCCTTGCTCTCGTCTCCCCTCCTGTGTCTGCTCATGCACAGGGTGAAGTGCACTGCAGGTGCACTACAGTGAGCCAGGAGGGATTTTTACTTTCTCTGTCAAATCCCACTGAAGAGTTGCCTGTCCCCTTTTTCACTTCCCTCAGGCCAGGGCAGTGAAGAGGAAAAGCTGAAGGAACACTGAGTCATTGTGAAGAGGCTGGTTCACATCATCAATGAAGATATCTGAGCAACTGCACTCTCCCCTCCATGCAAGCTTCCCTGCAAGCTTTGTAGGTGTTATATGTACAAAAGACAAAAAAAGTTCTTCTGGGCCTAAAATGAGGCTTATGAGGAGCAGAAAGTGTGCACACTCTGAAGATGATAAAGAACCAAGAATTGGGTGAGACAGGAGGTCTGAGGTAGTAAAGCATGAATAGGGCACAGTTATACAGGGTGTGTGCTGTCCATCATGAGCTGTGTCAAAAAGCACAGGACAATGCACAGGGGGAAAATCACCTCACTTTGTAGCAGGTTTTAAGGAATGTGCCAAAACCAAGTGACAGCTGGGTTACTGTCTTGAGTACAGCATCACAATAGAAAATGAATGTATGCTCAAGTGCAAACAAAAGTTCTTGTTTAATTGGAGGCAGCCACAGGAACATGGTCTGGCTTGGTGCTACAAAGAGTGATACAATCATTCCTTTGGCAGTGAAACCAGCTGAAAGAGAAAGCAGAATGCAGGAGTTAGGTCAGTCACCTTTTCTATGTGGAGTGGCAGTGCTCTGCCTGAATGTGCTGATAGGCTACAAAAAGGAAGAAAATACACATACAATGTGTGTAATTAGAACACAATAAGATGCGTCCATCAATGGGGTAGAAGCATACCTAGTTTTTGATCTCAGCAAAAAGGCAGAGACTATCTTTTGTTAGGAAGCCCTTCTAAATGTGGCAGAAAAATTGAAAGAGTAGATGGAAGAAGACAAACTTTCGCCAACTCAAGTCTGAAGCCAAATTTCTTGTGCATTGCAGAAGAGGTGGGTTGACTTTTGATCACACAAACATAAGTAAAACCCCCAGACACTCAAGGTGCAAAAAGGACACATTCCCTTGCCTAAGTATAAGCCAAATGGAAGAAATTCAATGTGCAAAAGGATCATATTCCATTGCTTCTAAGTGGAGACCTTGCTGAAACCAAGTATTTTTTTACATGTGAGGTATCAGCAGGGCTCTGAAACTCTCCTTAGGAGAAACACAGAACATGTTTGTTCAGCTCTAACACCTTATATATGCAGAAGAAACTATTTCCCTTGCCTACTGGTTGGATTTTCCTTGACACCTATGACAACTCACTGGGAAAAACAACAGATTTGGGATGGTAAAGATGTTACTAGAGTCTACCTAGATGACAGTTGGATTTTGGAAAAAAACAGAGGCTCTTAATAAGTTTGGAACGAGCCACATCTGCTAGCTGAAAGTTAAACACCACAAGCATATCATGGAAACAGCAGATGTGCAAAAGCAGGTGACAGGGTGTGATGTCCTGAGTGATCATGGTAAGGCTGTGACCATCACAAACACAGCTCCTAAACAGGCAGAAACAAGAGGCTGAGATTCTGAATCATGCAGGGAAGTGTAGGTTTTACTTGACTACCTGAAGGAGCAATTCAATACTATAAATGCAGGGGATTGACAGAAAATTTGCAATTGCCCTAGTTGTAAAGAAGGAATTCCAGAGACCCTTCCTCTGAAGCTTTCTGGTGATAAGTACACAATTAGGATGTCCCCACTCTCTTCAACATCAAAGGCACAACAAATTATAGGTGGTCTTTCTGAAGTCTAAAATCATAGCTGCTGCCTCAGAGAAGATCCACCTGGACACATGGCAATGCAGAGGCTCAGCAATGCAGAGGCTGACCATCACTAATCACAGTCAGGGCTGTGCACTTAGGGCCCAACTCAGCCTGGACCTTCTCCCATGTTTAGCATGTACTAGCATGAGAAGCCCTGCTGAGTAAAAATCATTTATATAAACACCTGAAGGGAGGTGAAGAAGATGGAGAGGAATCTGTTAGTCAAGTGGTGTGAGCTTTCAAATTGTGAATTATGATGATCCTGCACAGGTAGCTGTTTTGGGTCAGTGAACTGGTTTCTGAGGGCTTGTTCTTGTTTAGTGTACCTCCCACAGCAGTAAAGGAGCCCTGTTGTGCTTGCTTTGCTTTTGTAGGTCCTGCCTGTGTGTGCTCACTTGCCTTCCTGAAAGTGCTGCCCTAGGACAGGTCCGTTCTGTCTTGACTGATGGCCTCCAGCAGCTGAGGATCTTGGACCTACCTGAAATATTGTGAAATTCTGAAAAAAAACATCAGGAATTAGCAGCTTTTCCTGTTGCTGCTTCATCTAAGATAAATAGAGCATCTCTTAGGAAAACACAGCAATATGTGCAACAGACTGGGAGAATCATTCTATGCCCTATTTGCAAGAGGAAGAAGTTGATGGAAGGGCCTTTTCCCCTTCATACAGTAACTGCATGCAGGTAATTGAATTGTTACTCATATGCAGAAGTCTAGGATCACCCTAGGTATAAACATCTACTGCTGCTCTTGCAAACTCCCAATGAAAGAATTCTTATCAAGAAAGCTTTAAGTGATACTTCACGTGGATTAAAGCATCAGGAAACAGCACAGGCAAACAGGAAATAAAAGGGAAGTCAGACTTGATAAGGAAAGCTGGACTTTTTATTGTATGCATTAAGATGAAAGAGCAGATAATAGAGAAGGGAGAGCTGCTTGATGTAGGGTCAGAAAATGATTCTTCAGAGCTGGATCTTCTAGATACCTTTTAACTAAATATGGGCTTGGGTTTTTTTGTTTTACATTTCACTGATGCATATCATATAACCAACTGTTCCTTGCATTAACTCTCAGGAATTGTAGCATGTCTTTGTGTCATTATTCTTCCTGCAATCTACCCTGCTCCATTACTTAGTGTCCAGTAGATACATCTTTAAGCTGTGGCACATAATTTCCAAGATGAATAAAACACCTTCCCTTCCCTTCCCTTCCCTTCCCTTCCCTTCCCTTCCCTGAAATGGCCCAGGAAATTGTTTCAGGATAGTTAATGCATCTCTGTTTTTAATTTCAGCCATGAAACATTAATTTTCAGTATTTGCTCAGGACACCTAGTTCTACAAAGCACAGTGGTTATCAGGAACAAACAGAGCAGTGAATAGAAAAATGCCTGTGATGCACATGATACAAAGAAGAGGAATAAGGATGCAGGACAGTAAGAACCAATAAAATTGTTTATATACTCAAGGTGATCATTAGCAACCCTTGGTTAAAGTTTCCTGACAAACTCATTCATAATGCTAAGTTTCTGGCAAACCTTCTTCACTCTGCTGAATATGAAAAGTCACTTTTCAGCTAGAAGCTGATATATAAACCAGCAGACATAAGTCTTTTTGTGTGTTTTAAAGCTAATCTTTTTTATGACAATTTTGCAATTCTGGAAATGCCATTGCCAAATATTTTGATGTTTTCATCTGCAGTAGAGCAACAGAAAGCCATATTCTATGGTTTTACATTGGCAAAGCTGAGGTATTTCACAAAAAGACCAGTTTGACAATTGCTAGCCAATTTTTCAATAGCCAAAGCAGATGGCACAAATTATTGAACACAATAAAGCATTCATATGGATATACCACAGCTGGACCCAAGTTAACTTTCTTTTCTTAAAAGGAATCTGCAATTTGAGCTGAATTGTAGGAAGGAATACTATAATCTTTCTGACCACCAAAATGCACTTGATTTCTTGTTGCGTAATTCTAGTGAACTGAGGCATTTTGATAGAAATAATTTCAAAAGCTCCAGATGTTAAAAATACTTCAATTCATCATGGTTGCAAGTGAGTTTGCCAGGATTCAATGACAGATTTCTTCCTAGAGAATTTGGGGTTGCTTTTCAAGTTTTACTGGGGAGTGTCTTCTCAGAGCCTGTGCCCCGATGGTGGAGAGCAGCGTGTGTGTCTTTTCACAGGAGACTTGGCTTGACTGTCTGCCCTGCTTGCAGATAGAGACAAAACTGACCACTTGGTTTGAAAATCCCTAGCAGGGGCCATCTATGTCTTTAAAAAATAGATGGTATGTTTTCTTTAAAAGTAGTTGAAATAGGTTCAAGGCTCCCTGCTGGAGAAGGAAGCAGAATATGAGACAGAAGCTTTTGAAATCTGTATGGATCTAGCTGGTTTGGAAAGGTTATGGGAGCATTGATATTGCATATTGATGAAAATTACATACTTAAAAATTTTTTTTGCAGTTATGTGCTTTTAAAAAAATCATTCTCCCTGTTTTCAGAGCTGCTAGAATGACTAACAAGAATCTACAAGAATTTTTTTAATGAAATCACGGTAGATTCAGAATGGTGGATAAATATTTCTAAGGGGCTAATTCAAGTAATGATCTACTACAGTGCTGAAGAAAACAGTGGTGTGCAAGTTTAGGGATAAAAATGTTTATGGGCAGGTAAACAAATCTCTCTCTCACAATATTGCAATAATTTAGTAGGCAATAATCAGCATGTTATAATTTCTCTCAGGCAATTGCTTTCTTCCTTCACACTCAGTGAGAATCTTTAAATAAGCCTCAGACACTTATTTTTTCAACACTGAAATGTAACACAGCACTTACAAAGTTATAGGTAATTTTGAAAGACATTATTGCAATTCTGCAAAATTTTCGACTTTTATTCAGGATTGGTTTTAGAAGCTGACAGGAATTATTTAATATTATTTTAGACTATTCTGTAAGACTTAAAGTATTTTCCACTACATCCTCTTGAGCACTTGAAGTTTTCCCTCTATGCCTACTTCTAGATCAGAGGTGGACTGTGACCCCGTTGGGCAATAATGAGCTGTGACTGGATCGCTATTTCCTGACTTAGGCATTTTAAAACAACAATTCAGCAACTGATTGAATCAAATAAAATGTACAGAAGGACTGCCATGTATTTTCAGCTTTTAACCCAGTGTTTTGACATTTCTAAAAATAATATTTTCGATTGAAATTATTAATTGCCCCTGTGTGAAGAGTATAAAAATTTCTCCTGAAGATGCATTCGAACTTCTGACAGAATTTGCTCCAGCTGCATTTATATCCTTTTGGTGTTTGTTTTCTACCAACCACATTTTGCTCCCAGCATAACTGATGGCAAGTAAAATAAGTTCACATGCTCAACCATTTGCATCGGAAGTGATGGATTTTATGGGGGACGAGACATCAGTAGGTCAGGTTTCCTCAAGCCATTAAACAGGGCCCAGGTACAGAGGCAATTAAGTAAAACATATAGCAATCTGACCACATTCCTAGCTAGGAACCAGATGCACAAGTGATTATGTGATGTCAATCACAAAGGTGCTGACAAAAGTTACAATCAGCAATGCAATAATGCATCAAGCACATTTTATATGGGATTGGAAACTGTTTATTAACAAGCAGGGGAGTAGCAGGGTCATACATGGTAAGAGAAGGAATACATTTATACTCTGCTTCCAGCTAATAAATTTTATAGCTGCTTTAATATTTTTAGGTATGTTGCTGAAGGGAAGTGTTATGAGACCAAAAAAGAAAGAAGTGTTATGAGACCAAAAAAGAAAAATTTAAAGGCTCTAAAATGCTATAATCCAACGCTTATTAGAACTTTGTTTTAGTGGGTTGCTTTCTCTGAAATAGTCAGGCTCACAATTATGCCTCCTCGTAATGTGAATTAAACTCATCTATCTGATCAGGGAAAAGAAGTGTTTAATTAAAACTGGGACTGATTAATCAATACAGCTCACATTCCAGAAATCATTTAGCAAAATATTTCGCTAGTGGTCAGAAACAATACTTGAGCTGAAGATGAAAAATCAAGAGAGGTCTATTAACTGTGATATTGGACTAAAAACCCGAGCAGCCTCCATCAGAAATTCAGGTTAAATTTATCAGAGGCATTATTAATCCTTAGATGCTGCAGCTTAACTGACTCCAGGAACTTGCTGGGATTCCTGTGGAGTGGGGATGAGTTGCCTGAGCAATTTTTTCTCAGCCTCTTCCCAACAACAAGACATTCAGCAGCATCTGCTCCATTGTCACAGTGGCCACCACAGATGTCCAGTTAGTTGGTCCCAATCCCTGTGCCTCCAGGGTTTTACCTGGTTTCAGTGGGCAGTCTGATGATCCCAGTGACTCTGGCCATCCACATGCACACAAATTACTCTTTCCTTTGGGGCCTGGACGAAGGTACCCTTCAGCTTCATATAGGTTAGAAAATGTCCTTGGATCTAGAGTTACCTGGACATTGTAATTATTTCAGCTCTAGTGATTAAACTGTCTGATGCCATTAATATTTGTACATAAACATTTTCTTTCAGTAGTATCTTTATCTGCACCTTAATGCCAAGCATGCTGTTGTTTCTCTGTATTGTTAGCTGTGTTGCAGATACTTGACTGCTAGTTTCACTTTGTATTCATTGTGTGTTCAGGTGTTGGATTCTGAAAATGGCAATGAACGATCTTAAATTCAAACTACATATGATGTTCAATTTAAGTTCAAAATGAATTGAAGTTCTTCTGTTGATTTTCCTGTTTTGTTAACCAATTTTTGAGCAAAATCTAAATTTTGTCCTTTTAAATAGTTTTTTGCAAACTAGCTGGTAACACCATAAGTTTTGAATTAAGAAAGTAACTGCCAATTTCTCTGGGGTTTGGTGGGTCCAGCCATATGTTTGATTTTTAAAGGTAGTGCATTTCTTTTCTTTCTGTGAATGGCTGGACCTATGGATCCACTGCCTTCATTTTAAAATGAATCCCACGCATCCTTCAGAGTTTGGAATACAGAAGCTTATACTGCGGAGTCAGGAATCTTTTATATTCACCAGTTAGTCCTTGGAGATGATAGGCTATAAAAGTTCTTTTCTGAGATCTGTATCACTGGGAGATTGATGACCTGGGCTACAAAAAAGGCTCCTATAATTGTGCCATGACACTGTTCAAAAGTGTTACATCTGTGCATGGGAAAGAAATAATGTAATTTTATTTGTCCTTAATTTTTAAATTTTTTTTTTTTTTTTAAGTTCTGGTCTTTCCAGAATGTCCATGTGATCAGAGACATGTATAGCTTAGGTTAGCTAAAGGCTTAGCTATGACTGCTCTTTCTGTTTTTGTGACATTTCAAATACAAAATGTGTGCAGGCATGCAATAAAAAGTTTGGTTCATCAGCCTGCACAGACTTCCTTCATCTCTTACCATTCATTGACTCTGATAGCTCATGTATTTACTAGGTGATTCATAGTGCTGCAGTTCTCATAGCTTTCAGGCAGTGGAGCTCTTCAGGTTTTATTTAGCTTTAAAAGTTATTACTCACCAAATTCAGGCTGCCCTCTTCTTACACTTTGTGAGAAGCAATTGCTGTGAAAAGTTGGTATCCCTTTCTGTGTGCCCTGCAAGCTCCAAGCACACGTCTGTCGCAGCAGATGCTCCTCTAGGAAGCAAAGGGTCTCTCTACAGATAGACCTGGTAGGGAGCAGGGAACTGGCTCCTGTTCAGCCAGTGGATGATGAGAACAGAGGAGCTGCAGTGGGGCAGTGTGAATTTCAGCTTTTCAAAAATGTCAGGGAAGAGGTTGCTTTTTGATTTGTCCCACTGTGATTTAACGGCAAGTCCCATACTCTATAAAGTCACCAAAAGGACTGCAACAATTTTCTGCTTCTTGGCAAAACAGTAAGTTTTAGTGTGCAGCCTCAATCCTTATCCTATTCCCTGAAATAAATATTCTGTTTGTGAAGACAAAGCAAAATCCAGTCTAGAGCCTGTGCTAGGATAGAAATCAAAGAGGCTCTCAGTCTCTCAAGTGCTCTGACTCCTGCTAGCCTGCTGACAGCTGATGGGCAAGTTTTGCCCTAGCAGGTTTTCTGATGCTGGAATTTCCATCCCTACATGTGCATTATATTCCCTGGTGAGCAAGTGGAATACTGCATTTTAGTGAGAAAAGCTGTACGTGAGCTTGAGGAACCAAGCCTTGCACAAAGTCTGCCAATAAGACCTGAGGCAGACTTGTTTTTCTTGGATTGTCTCTTGAACTGGAAATGAATATACAAAGTGAGCTTAGAGAGAGATGGAAAGGATTAAGATCCAAGTCCTTGTCTGTAGGATGCTTATATAATGACATTTGTAAAGGTATTTCTTGGTATTTTGTTTGCAGAGGTATAAGAACAAGTGTATCCAATTAGAGTGCTGTACAAAGATCCAGGAAACCTCCATCTGCTCCCCAAGATACCTACAGCTGAAGAGACAGACTGCCCTCTCATGAATCCAGAGCAAGTTGAAGAGAAACTGGAATAGAAGCTGGAAACTGGACAAATACCTGAGTGGGGAACAGGCAGCTGAGAGAAGCAACACTCACATCCATCCTTGCATTTGCTGAGCCTGACCACTGGCAAAATAAGTTTCAGGCACTGTAAACTGAAGCAAGAGGAGATGAAGAAAGCATTCAAGGAGGCAAGAAGAAGGTTGTCCTCCTCACCTTTTATGTCAAATACTTTTCTGGCATCTCACAGTCACATACAAAGAACAAAGCTTTGTATCACAGTCAAGAATATTTTAAGAAGCAGAATTTTACTTGTATCCAGTTTATCATCTTACCTTGCATTTATTAACAGAATGTTGTGGTTTAGGAAACATATGAGCAGGGGCATGGATAGTCTTCAATCCTAGAAGATCTGTGTTTATCAGTCACGGATCCTTGACAACCTTCCACAGGCAATGCTGCTGGCTGGAGTTTTTGCATTTCTTTCATTGCAATAACCTCATCTATATTGACAAAATTTTCATGCCATTGAAAGAGACTCTTCCATATTTTTTGTTCCTGGACTAAACTGATTACTGCTGAATTTGAATAACTCCTATTGTTTCCACTTTGTTTTGTCCACTATGTTCAGCAAGAATTAATATCTCTGTACCTTAGGTTTCCTTCAGATACCCACTGTTAAATTAATGAATCTCCCATCTGGAAAAGCCTGTTGTAACCACTGCAGTGGCCATCTTCTCTTGCACTGGGACACTGTGGAAGCTCTCCCTCCTTGCTTTACTGTGTAGCAAGAACTATGCCTGTAGGCATTTCCATTCCTGTTCTCTTAGTATTTGTTAGCAGTGATTAATCCGTAAATAGGTAAGGACTGTGAATGCTTACCAAAAAACTCTGTGGTAAGCAAGCTTTTTGAAGGTAGTTGACAGCTTTCCACACTACTTTTTTCCATTCTAAATTGTAACCTGTAGAAGTATTTGATGCAGACAGCAAAAGCTGCTCTGCAAAGTGTGCTATAAGGGTGGATCTGCAGAGAGAAGAGGAAGGAATGGTCAGGACTCCTATATGAACCTTCCTCCCAGCTGCCTACTGAGACTCCCCTCCACTTCTGGTTTTGAGGAGATAGTCGCTAAAAAAATCAGGCAAAATCTTATTTCTCATTCTATATCAAAAATTGCCCTTAATTTTTTTGTTATTCTGCAAATACTCTTAGAAGCGATACTTGCAAATGACCTATCTATTAATAAAGTCTGCTGCCTGCAAGAATGAGTTGGAATAAAGAAAAACAAATCTTATCCTCTCCAAATTGTTGTCAAAATTTTGTTTTAATGGCAATTTTGCAGATAAGACCAGTGACAGATGAAAAGTAAACTGTTCTGTTAAGGAAATTTAGAAAATTCCATCATCGTGTCTCTCTGAAGAAGATATTCTTATAAAAGATGACTTGGCAAGTTCTTTTTCTTTTTTTTTTAATATCCCCTTCAGCTTTAAAATAAAAGAAGATTTATGATTTGGAGAATGGTCTCTTTTTGCAATCATTTTTTGGACATCTAGAAGAAGCCAGACTTATAGGACAGACATCCTGACTCTTAGAAGGAAACTGAAGACATCTGATGCTAAAGTTTATCCTGCCTAATGTATTTACTTCTTTAAGAGAGAACTCACTTGAACAAAATATTTTATTTCTTATTTGGTCTTAAACCCATGAAGTTTATTCTGAAGCCTTATTACTTTCCCTGTTGTACTGGAAAGACTGTTCTCTCTGCTGAAGGCTATGTTTTCCTGAAATCCTCAATCCTGTAATGGATCGGGCATCTGATAAGGCACAGAAACCCTCCTGTCAACTTTAAGACAAGGCAGATGGACTCTACAATCAAGCAAAGGACAGCCCACTCTTTAGCATGTGTTCATTGAATTTGACATCTCCAGGTCTGCAGAGTCTAGCTGACAGGGAAAGAATTTTCTTGGTGGTGGATCCAAATTCTCTGTTGATTCCCTGCAAAACATAAGAAAGCATAAGCATGGCCACTTTTAAGAAGGGTGTTGCAAAATGCCACGCTTTTCTATAAACTGTTACAGCTGACTGATTTTATGTTCTTGCTGAGGGGCAGCAAAAAATGTAGATTTTCCCTCTCTTACTGGGATGCTGAATGTTTCATTCTGGGGATAGCTCTGACACAATGGAGATGAGCATCAGATAAATAAAAGCAAGGACATAACACTGGGCTGAAAATAGAAGAGTAATTTAGCAAAGTGTATTATTAGAGTTGCTGTTTTTGTAGCTGACCTCTCTGGAGAAAAACAATTCTCTTTACATCTGCACAAGCTTAAAGATAAATACCCCTTTTTAATTAATTAAATTTAATTAAATCCAGGACCTTTGTCAGGGTACGCCAGTAAAATGAGAATAAATCCTACTGTTAATAATGAAGGGTGCTCCTAAACCTGTTGCAAGTACACTGCTGACACTCATTAATACAGCTGTCCTACAATGTCAGGCTTGGGATAGGAGTTGCAGGAATGGGGATATTAAAAATGGGCAAGAAAAAGACTCCAGTTAAAAATTTTCAGTATCTAGATAAAGATATATAGATAAACATTAATATGAGGTGTTACAACTTTGGTTTTGCTGTCAGTTGTTTTTGGGAAAGATGGTGTTATTTTTTTTTGTTTTAATCATATCCAATTTTTTTTTGTTGTTTATTTTCAATAACACATTGGTTGGAAGTTAGACTTGTATGTAGAGAAGAATTCTGTGGACTACAGCCCATATTTATAGCTTAGAAGAGCAATTTCTCTGCTGCCCTGTGCTGCTGCATCAGGATTATTATACCTGTATCAGCTGGTATTACACACTGATGAGTAACAGCTCTTTGGAGCATTAACCTTAACTCCAGGACATTCATGAAAACAATTTTGGATTGTCAGATCCTACCAGAGGCATTACAACTATAATCTATATAATAGCTGGTATTCAATATTTTATTACAATGGAGAATGGTATATTTTATCACTCTAAAATGAATAATTTTTGCAATTCAATGTTGAATCATTAAACAATGTTTCTATAAACAGAGATATATGTATCCAATAAAGATCATCAAACATGGAGCTCTATGGACACTCAAATATTTCAGTTTGGGGCATAAAAGGTTTTGAAGCAATGAAACTGAAATCTATGCTCTTTTCCTTTTTCCTCAAGTGATTTTAAAGTTGTTTTTCCTTCCTGACTGCAAGTCAAGCGTTTGAGAATGAAAAGGTAATGTTTGGTCTTTGCCAAGGACAAAAAGCAGGAGAGCAGTCTTAGTTTTTTCTTTTGAAGGAACTACAACACTTGTCTACTTACAAGGAGCAGTAAAAGCATCTCTTTTTTGCAATATGGACTTCAGATAACTTTAAAAGGCTACTTAAAACCATTTTTTAAGACTAGTACTCGTGGTCTCCATCACAGACATCCCAAGTTGCATCAGGCCATGTTAAGCCTTGACCTGAGAAGAGGCATTGACAACTCCTTGCACTGCCCTGCAGCCACCATGGAGTAATTTCTGTGTAAAAACACAACAGTGACACTTACGTGGTACCTTGGGCTGAAAAGTGCTGTAGCCTTATCCTGTAATGCACAGCAAAACAACCCAAAGTATGGAAACAGCTGTGCCCCCTGGGAAGCCCTCAAGGAATCATGTCAGCTTTCTAGTAATTAATAACAATGGGTCTTAATCAAGATGGCCCTTTATCTATCTATCTATTTATTTATTTATTTATTTTACATAACTGTAGCTAGGGGAATGACATTTCATAAGGAAGTGCTGAATTTTACAGAGAGCATCTTGTGAAGTTCTGGACTTCAACTGAGGTGTTATTGTCTTTCTGAAATATTTTGCATCTGAAAGGCAGTGCTGCTGGAGTGCTGGTGCCAGTCACACAATTTACTGGTTATGTTTTATATCAATACAGCTCCTTTTTCTTTATTCACAGAAGCAGCCAATCTTCAAACCCATGGTTTATGTGGGACCATTTGAATCTGTTCTTAGTTTCCTAATAATTTTATTCATCAAAAATTAGGAAAAAGAAAAAAAGAAGCCATACAAACATTTAGAGACTTTTTGGTTACAAGTTTGGGTTAGGCTAGTATAAAATGGAATCTTACCTATCTGAAAGCTTCCAAGTTGGCAAAATTAGCTCTGAAATATTGAGAAATACAGGGAATGTATTTCTACGACAAAATCCACAGGAACTGTAGATGCTTCACATTGTCACAGGACTTGGAATGAAATTACATTACAAAAAGCAGAGGGGAAAAAGTGACTTTTTCCACATCTACACTGCTGTAATACTGTGGTGGAAAGAGCTAGACATACAGAGGAAGATTGCTGAAAGACCACATGTTAAAGGCCCTTTTAAATTCATGCCACAATAGCTTCTGCCAAGACTCTCCTGGAAAGCAGCAAAAGTTCCCTATGGTGACCCCAAATAAGATGAAAAAAGATGAAAAAAATTACTTGATAATACCACCAGGAAAACATAAAAAAAATTCAAATATGTTATTTCTTTAATAGAAATGTCACAAGGTCTTTAATATTCACTGGAAGTTGCTTTTGCATTCAGGACTCTCATTTCCATTCAGGAGAAGGTGAAGAAACGAGAGCAATTTCACAAATAAAAATACTGTTCTGTGTTAGGGAGAGGTGCAAGTGATGATGCATTCAAAAGGTCATCCAAAGTGGTGATTAAGACCTTGAAAGTGAATGTGCCACAAACCTCTGTGAAGGTCAAATTCTGCTTATTATTCTGATTCACAGCTTCAAAGCTCATAAACATAAACATCTAAATTCAGGCATACCTGCTTGACAATGATCTGCTTTCCAGAGGTCCTGGTGACCCAATTTAGCCAATAATACAAGGTAATACTTTGCTATGATAAAGTATTTGTCCCTCTCTGTGGCTTGCTGAGATGATGTCAGTGCCAGCAATTTCTCCTCTGCCTATTCACAGATAATCCTTTCAAATGTTCATACAATGGAATGTCCAAGACTTCTTTGAGGTGGTCTTCCAAAGGCTTAAGAGATTTCATGGAAATTTGCACTGAAGATACTATCAATTATTTGTAGAAAACAGAAAAAAGCTGGGATGAACATTACACTTACAGTGTCTAAAAACTGACAGATTGAACAAGGAAATTAACAGTTATTTTATATGTTAAGTATACATGCCAAAGTCGTGAATCATATGGCATCAAAGTTTCAGAATCTTAAATCACCTCCACCTGAAGGATGAAATTTCTGTACTTTGTATTTGGAAACACCCAGTGAGATTAACAACTTGTGGATCTCATGGCCAGTAGCAGAGATAGCTTCATTATTTCATTCCTCAGGCTCTATATTTCACTGTGTTTGGCTGAACACCTGAACAGCCCAGATCACATCCTTTCCATTTGCAGACTTTTTTCCTAGCAGAGAAAGCAATAAAACCTGAACTCTGGGAAGAGCCTTGCTGTGTGGCTGTGTGTGGAAATGTGGGAGACAAGGTACCCATTGAGGCTGTTCTGCTCCTGGGACCCTCATTGGGGTGCTTGGGACAGCGCCTCACAGTACAGCATCACGTGCTTCCCTTGCCTGGGTTGTGCCTCTTTCTCTGTCTGATTACCCCTCACAGAAAAGCAAAAGGTTTCTCTACCTAGTTTATTATAAATGGCAGTTGAAAACTTATTTGATTATTTTATTTAGTAGTACACATTTCTAATTATTCTCAGCATGCCAGAGCCTTGCAGACGTGAGTAAGGGTTTTGTTTGTTATCCTGCTCTTACTTTCTGTTGCTGTATATCACTGCAGAAACACCCTTTCAGAGACTATCTGTTTTAATATGTATTGAAATCAAATGCTCTCAGTGTAAAATTTCCCTCTGGAACCAAAATCCAAATTCATATCGGTTACAGTGGAGGGAATTCCAGTGACTTCAGTGACCCTGTGTGTATTTGTGTGAGTTCAAAATAAAGTTGGCCCATTAAGATCAGGAGCAACAAAATTTTAATTTCTACAGAGCTGCTTTTCACCCAGATTTCTTTTGGGATGGTTTATATATTTGCTTATGGTCTAGATGTAATTGTACATGCTGCTGTGGTTTTGCTGTATAATCTTGGGTAAACCCACACCAATTCCCCAGTCTTTGTTTCCTTCTTTTTATTTCTTTACTGCACAGGGCGGTGAAGAGAGCAATTGCTTTACAAATTGTGAATCATTCCATTGAGGGAGGTCATGAAAATTCTTTAATTAAGTTATAACTTTTATAACAGCAATGTATAACTTACACTGATGGTGTATATTACTAACCTATTCCATGCAGATGCATACAGAAACACAACTAAATCCCACAGCATTCCACAACTGTGCTTTCAGATGAATGAAAATGTTATCAGTGTCAAACAATTACATTAATTCTATATGTTTTACCTGCTTATTTCAAAGATTAAGCAGAAGTGGTAGTGTGAGGCTAAATTGCTCTGAAACTTCAGGTGACTTTGGATCCAAGGTTGAAAACTGATTTAAACTTTGCAACTCCCCCTGCCTTAACAACTAGTCAGAGGGAAATGCCAGATCCGCTTCCACCTCTCCCCCCACACAACACACAATTGTACACCTCAGCACCAGGCAGGAAACTTGCAAGCATTTTTTAGTTATTTATGTGAGGAAATCTTGTCCAAAATATTTTTTCTCCTTTATGCATTTTGCTTTTGGAACTCCTTAGTGTTTACATTGTCATCCTGAGCATGATATTCCAGAAGAATGATATCATTATTTATACTTTGCCCTCAGAAATCTGTTTAATATAATTGTGACTTTTTCAGTTTAAAGTAAACATTAGCATTTGATGAAAGCTCAGTCCTTTACCTCCTCCCTTGGTAGCTGTTTGTTAAGGTCTGCTATGGAGCAGCAGTCAAATTAAGAAAGTGGTGTTATTTCAACAAAGCCAGAGACCTTCTTTTGCTTGTAAATATTAGTACATCCTGCAAGCACTGGTGAGTGCTGCCAGCCATCCTGTCACTTAGACAGAGTCAAGACTGATGGAGGCCAAGTTTCTGTCAAGATCTGAAAGTCAATGCATTAGCTCAGGAGCTCAGCGTAGACATGCATACATTTTTATTTTCACATCTACTCTTTTTATGTCAACAAACTTTATAGGTGCTGGTTTCTGTCACACTCCAAAATAATTAACCCTGAAAGAAACATTTTATTTAATGTTTTAAGAAGTCAGGATTTGGTAACAGACTAAAAAAAGCCAGATCACGAGCTGACATCATGTAAAACAGCCAAGTGGTAGGACGTTTAATAGATGGGTGGCCCAGAAAGACACAGAATATGTATATATGTTACACCTAAATTAGGGTTATCATGAAGATTCAGATGTGTTACAGACATTCTTCCTTCACACAAAACAGGTAGAATGAAGTACTGAAACCCCACGAATCAACAATAAGCAAGTGGTGATTTACAAGTGTGTTACTGTGTTCATGCTGTTGTTGATGTAAGTGATGGCTTATAAATATGCTGCCAAGGACTGGTGGGTTTGATTAACTTTCTGTGATCAGAGTAAGCATGTTGATTATGCTGGAAATAGCAAAAAAGAATTTTATAACATAAATCTGGACTAATTCCCTCTTTTAGAACTCCACTGTTTTCAGATATCTTCAGCTCACACAATACTTTTTCTTGTGATATTCTACTCTTCTTGATCTTCACTATCCTCCTAACTTTTCTTCTTCCTTTGCTCTTTGCACCTTGCACTACATCAAAATACTTTTATCTCTCCATCTACAGAACATTTCATTTCTTCTCTTTGATCTCTGGTGCTTTTCTTGTTGATTGCTTTGCTTGTCCTATTAATTGGGAGCTTTCTTCGCTGTTTTTGCCTCCATACAAATTTAGCTAGCTGGAAGAAAAAATATAATTCTAACATATAGATCCTTCAGGAATAACCCACAGAAATATCTGATGGCCTGTGGGCTCAAAATCAGTTTCAATCCACAGTCTTGATTATTTCTCTGTGTCTGTAAAACCATGAAAAGAAAAGGCATGGATTAATCTAGACATTTTATTCTCACAAAAAAAAATATTTCTAAAACCAGAAAATACTTAAAAATTTGGGTTTTTTTTTAATAGAAAACCAGGCTCCTCAAAGTAAGTTTGTGGCTAAAAAAAGCCCATTTTTGAACACACTGCACACCCTTATCCAAAAGAGAGTCGGCTGAATACCTGGCCTGGTTTGAATATTAGAGTGCATTGAAAGAGGGAAAAAAAACATTCATCTAATGAAAAACCATGTTTAGAAGGAAAGTGTTTTGATGCTACAATTTTAAAACAGCTGCTGAAGTTCTGAGGTTTGAATCACAGCACCTTTGCTTATCTAGTGAAATGAACAGTAAAGGCCAAATATCTACAAACCACCAGGAAAGTCTGGCCTTATTTTTGACATTTAACACAACACAGAGAAATAAATTTGGAAATAATACAATTGGAAAAACAATAGGGAATTGAAAATAGGGAAATTTTGGTTTCTCAGGTGTAGTCCTTTAAAAAAGTATGCCGAGGGTTCTGCTCATGACATGGGGAGTGACTCAGGAAACTCAGAGAGACCAGTCACGAGTCAAAGTTGAGCACATACAGAGGTGCTTGCTAGAACAAGGCCTTAATAACAAAGACTAATAAAAAAATAATCCTTTGCCATATATTAGAGAATTCCCCTGGGAGCTGTGACTCCCAGCTATCCCTTTTAAATTGCATGATTAACAGTGTGCTTCTAATTACGAACTAATCAAATCAAGTCTTTCTGCACATAAATAGGAGTCTGGGACTTTTAATAAGGTCTTCACTGCATGATTGCTCATAGAATAGCAATTAGTTTGGTTTCTGCTCCCATTGATAAAAGTGGCAGGAGTGTGGAACAAAACTGTTTGTGTACCCACCAGGTCATAAAGGAAGTTTCTGGGAGGTGACTTTGATGAGGTGAGGGGGGAGGACTTGAAGGCCTCCTATGAAGATGTGGGCTTGCTTTTACTTTCATGTCGTTCTTTGATTTGTCTTTTTTAATGGCACACCCAGATGTGATACCTTCTGCTTTTACAAAGTTAAAGGAAGTATTTGCTGCACTAGTCTTATCAACAAGGCAAGAAACTGTGCCAGTGCCATTCAGTGCGTGGCTAGAATACATGCCAAGAGTTAAAAAAAATAATCAAATTTTTTTGAGTTTTTCCCTTGCACAAAGAAACTATAATTCAGGAATATAACTACCATCAGATAGACTTTGGATAGTTTCCTCTATAACTCATGTTTTTTGACAGTCCAATTAGTTTAAATCTGCAATGAAAAAACTCGTTTTGATCTGCAAGGAAAAACCACTTTTTTTCTTGTCCTGTGCAGCTGATCTCTCTTGATTGAGAAAAAAACTTGAACAAAACTTTGTTTAGCAAATCATTGTCACAAAAAAGCCTCAGATCAACAATCACTCCTCCTCAACAATCAGTCCTCGGAAAAAAGTATGAGCCACCACTAAGCCATCCTGAATTTCCCATTTCACAAATGCTTCCTTGCTTTGTTTTTTTTTTTCTCCTCATCTTCCTATGACAAATATTCCACAGTAGGCAGATTCCTGACCTGCAATACAGAATGTTGCTAAAAGAAACATTGCTGTCAGATGCCCGCATCAAATCCAATAAGCCACATCCAGCTTCATGTTGACAGTTGCATTTTTTTCCTAATGCATATTTTAGCCTTGCTTGACCATCAACCATATGGCAGGTTTGTCCTGTGGGTAAGTTTATTATTAACAGCTTGCAGCTGGAGGTACAATAACTACATGTAACTGTGACATTGCACTAATTGATCAAGACATCTCCAAAACAAGATGCAGAAAGTGGCCACAGCAAAGAGCTTCAGATTAATGTTTGGAGAACGTTAAACAAACAAGCACCTCTGTCATGCAAAGTATCCTGAAAGCCAGGGGGTTCAGTAAAAGGAATTAATTTCAAACAGACATCTTTTGATGAGAGAAAGACATTATTTAAGCCAAAGTTAAGCCTGCACACCAGAAGCTCAGACAATTAAATCACTGAATCTGTTGGGTGCCTTCAGTCCGTACTTTCCCTTCTAATCCTGCTGTCATAGCAGAGGGTGACTGAGGTTTAAGAACAGCATGTGTAACATTAATCCATCACTTCACATTAAGGTCAGAGTGTTAGATTTTTGATGGGAGGGAGGAAAAGCAACCTTATTAGGCATTAGGTAGAAGTTAGCTGGCTACTGTTCAGAGGTAACTAGTAAATAAACTGCAGAATGTGAATTGCTTGCCTTGTATGTGTCTCCTGGTAAATTTATTTTTCAGATGTTTTTTGCCAAGCTTGATGAACTGATATTGAATTGAATGGAACATATAATGAATTCAGTGGTTTAGTGTTGTATCTTCGTAAACTGAAGCTGTCAAACTTTAAAAAGTGCTCTTAAGTGTATAGCACTTGTCAAACAACCTGCAGACTTCAAGATTTAAAAGAGAAAGCTCTCCAAACTCCTAACTTAATGAAGCTTAAGCAGGAATGTAAATTGTGTGTGAGGAAGAAAATATGATGACTCCATGCAAAGTATCAGATAACTAGCACCAGGCTTCAACTGGAGCAAAAATTAAAATTGCTTTGTTGGCATGTCAAGACTGCAAAGCGTATTTTGCAAATTCTTTGTCAGGTAAGCTGATTGGAGAAAGCATGAACAAAACAGTCTCTCCTGGTGCTCTCTTGGCTTAAGACTTGGAGGGAGATGAACTGTAATCACAGCATGGTGAGTTTTCCATGAAGAGCATTTTGTGTGCTGTGCTTAGGTCTTTCTTCACAAATGCTGACAAAATAGACTTCAGTTTGCACTTTGTCATCCGCTGTTTGCAGATTCATGGCAAACACATTGGGCAAGCAGGGCTTATGGTTTGTGCACAAACTGACCCCTGTGGGCAGGCACCTGGCTATTTCTGTTTGCAGTAGAATGGGTGAATTTGAGTCACGTGGTGTCTTTTCCCTACTCTAGTTGTATGATATAATTCCTGTGAACAGCTGGAGGGCTGACTGACCTTGTGGGTTGCAATTCTCCTGTGGAGCAATGGGAGAGCCTGAGTTTTGGTATAGTCTTAATCGTTCCTGAAATTAAATTTCTATAAGGATTATCTCAGTTTGAAAGGGTCATCACTGATCTTAACAGAAGGGTAAAGCATAAGAATGCCTGCTCCTGGAAGAAGTTTCCAATGCAGTTTATGATTTTCTCACAAAGTAGCTCTAAAGATTTTCTGTACAGACATCTTCCAATGGAAGATGAATCATGAACATGATCAAATTGTACACTGGATATTATAGATGTTATATAACTAGAAGAAGCCAGGATGATATTATTATTATTTTTTTTTTTTTTCCCAGCAGAAAGTGATTTTGTGATCCAACAGCTGGGAATCCTTGATTTTGGTCTATGGGTGCTTTTCACCCTTGGGTGCCTCACTGGGGGCTGTGTGCACATATTTGAATTAGTATATATCTAATGGAAGACATCTGAGGTTTTGTATGCAGTTAGTTTGCTAACAACCTCACATACACTCTCATTGTCTCTCATGAGCTTACACTAGATCTGCACAAGCTTAGATACTGAAAAAGTTTTTTCTTTAAAACCAGAGAAAATATTTGACAGGAGGAGATTGATAAATCTCTAATCCATACAATACCAATCAATAGTCTTGGAGAAGAACAGGCAAGGAAAATTCTAATGTACTTTTCTCTATGGAAGGAATAAAGTACAATATCAAGCTTTTTGTGTAAGTATTTTATTTTATTGCACTGGTTGCATATTGGAGAGTTATATTACACAAGATGTGTCATCACCTACTAAAACACATGCTTGAATTCAGATATCTGGTGGAAGATTTGCAATGCAAAACTTCGTGAAGCTGAGATTTTGCAGGGAAAAGGTTTAACTCCACTGCTGCACTTGCAAGAGCCTCTGAAACACATGGGTAGCACTGAGTAGATGCAGTCCTTATTACACTCAGAAATATGGGAGTGCACCTTGCTGTCGCAGTGCCATTTGATACAGGGGGTCTCTGAGCAGTGTGAGCAGAGCAGGGATTGTCCCCCAGGACCAGGATCAGAACCTAATAGCTACTAACAAATTCTGGCTTTTCTACCTGTCTCTGAATGATCCTATTAAGGCTTTTGGTGCATTATCTGGTTTAAGGGGGTATATTATATAATTTAAAGGGGAATACATCATACTGTAGGCTTCTCTTGTGCCATTACATAAAACACAAAAGCTCCAGGGCCAAGCACAATTCAGGGGTTTTGGGATGACCTACATCCAAGCTATTAATTTCCCCATGGAGGTTGGAAAGGTGATGGGGAACTCCTGCCATCAGCTGCCAGTGGAACACACAGCTTCTGCTGCACCTTTTACAGGGATTGTCCCCAGGGTATCTGGGATGTGAGTATACATGGGCTGGAAATTCCCCTACAAATCTGCCTTCAGTCAGGTGACTATCAAGTCACATAGTTCCCAGTAGGTTTAGCAGAAGCCTTGTGGTCAGCTCAATCTTTCTAGCTTGCAGCTGCTTTGGGTTATATTTGATAAGTGGTCATCCAAGTGTCAGGTTTTCTGGGAGGTGGGGTGGAATGACTGTAATCCACAGGTGTTTTCCAAGAAAGTTGTTTGCTCACTACTAGCATGCTTTGTGACCCTGCTGCCTGCAGTTGTATATACTAGTGGAGATACTTTCCAAACTGCTTTTAAAATAAAAATACCATTCTTAGTTTTTTTTCCCTGAAATAATAATAGGTAAATTCACCCAGACCTACTTGTGTGGTCAGAGACCTACCCTAAGACTTCTGCAAATCTTTGGATTTCCTTGTGCCTAACTCTCACAGACTGATGATGAACATATGCATCTTGGAGGTGTTCCATAGCTGCTAAGGAAGACATTCAGCTTGGCCACAGGCCAACTTGGTCACCCTCTGCTACACGATGCCCCAGCCTTGACCACTGCCTCTGACTGTCTTGGATGCCTTAGGAGCCTCACTGTACAGTATCACTGGACATTTTTACCATAATTGTTATTCTACTTTTATTGGGCCTTGATGTTGGTAGTCCTTTCATTCTGGTGCATTTTCCTCATTGATATGAAAGAACAAAAATATTCATCAGTGTAACAATTTATTACACTGATCATCTCCAGCAGCCCTTTGACAGAAAGATGCTCACACCTCTGTGGCTGCCAGTGTCAAGTCACACCTCTGCTTTGAAAGTTTTCAGTGGGATACAGATATTTTAAGAAAAAACATTGTTCTGGCAAAGTGTCTGTGGATTCGAGAGCAGAGTTTGGTAGGAAAACAAGGTAGTATAACATCATCATGTGGGTCCAGGATTGTGTTTGTCCTTTCTGCATTCTGTGTCAGGCTAGATGAGAAGAACAGAGCCAGATGAAACCCTGGGGACAAGTCATCTTCCTGGGACATATTCCACTTTTTCCTCCATTTCTCACTTTTCCTAGAGTGTTGCCTGAAATGACTGCAGTTATTACAGTCAGAGTTCTTTCATCAGCCCTGCGGTTTCATCTTCTACACCTTAAGTTCCTGTTGCATCTGTAAAGCCATGGGATACTGTATTGACACAGAAACAACTGTCCACCACTTTACTGAAAAACACTCTGACATTGAGTGGAGGATGAGTAGGATCTGTAAATTAATGTGGAACAGTCCATAGTGTGACTTCATTAAACCCTACAGAATGGCTTTGAAGATGTCGTAAAAAAGGTTTTCATAGATTTTCTATAAAAATGGAACTATTTTGAATTAATGGATACCATGAGAGGGTACACAGAGACCTCTGAAACTTCAGGTTATATCCAACAAATCCAAACACAGTAGTCTGCGCAGTTTTGGTTGCTCAGAACCAATTGCCTCTTGTACAAGTTACAGAACAGATACAGTGAGGCAAATGGAGGCTGTATAGGTATTGTTATCTAGCACCCAGTTACCAAATACTGGCATCTTCAGAAATCTGGGGATCTGTTTGAATCTGCCTTTGAAGATCTCTGAGGTGAGAGGGAGCTGATGGCTCCTCCGAGCTGTGTATCAGCACAACTGAACTGCACACAATATACTCTCTAAAATACGTAATGTGTTAGTTCCTAGCTTTCTCTTCCTCAGCATCCAGTGAGGTCAAGATTTATAAAGAAAACAACATAAAATATAATTCACACACACACACACACACACACAAAATTTATTTGATTCCTCCCCAGTATAGTGTATTACTATTTCCCCCTTTTTTCTCTAAAGAAAAATTCTCAATAATTAGGTGTGAACAGATTTTATTTTTAAAGAAACCCTCAAAGTGTAGCTAAAGAGCCTCAATAAAAAGATTTCATCAGCTTTCTTACAGTAAAAGCAGCTTGTGCTATGGCCTTTAAATACCAGAGCCAAGTTTTAGAGCTTTAGGAAATGGTGCATAAACAGTCTGGCACAATGCTCTGTAACATGAAAAAGAGAGGACTTCTATGGCTCACTGCAAAAATCACAGATAACAATAATTTTCCCTATCACTAATATGTTATGACTGTAGGAAAGATATACATAGAAAACTGTACTTCCATCTACACCTCTGTACACATACATGCAGCAGGTAGACAATGAATGGTTTGATCCTGCCTAGGTGAGCAATTCATATCTGGCTGCACTGGGAATATTATTTAAGGTATGGATTGGAGCCAGGAGTTATGTATAAGTGCTTTCAAGTCCTTTGCAGAGCAGAAAATAGCAACCAAAATAACCTATGCTCATTACAGAGAAAGTGCCATGAGGCAATGTCCTGTCTGCTTGTGGTTAAATCTGCCACTGCTGTTATTACTACTGTTATTCTTCAGAAAGGCTAAGCATGACTAAAACCTGAGTGTCACAAAGTTAAGATGCATAAGGGCCAATTATGCAATGATCCTTTGAACCAGAAAAAAACACCTCAGAGGTTTTTGGAGTTTGAGGTTTTTTGTATTTTTTTTTTTTTTTTTGTTTGGTTTCTTTTCTTAGTGAAATTTTTAAAGCAAAGGAAATATCCCTCTAATTATTTGGTTTACTTTGAGGCATTTGACTTCTCCTGATATGATGGGGTCACAGGCTTTTTCTTAAAAAAAAGATTAAATGGTGAGTAGTTGAGGGAAAAAATTACTTTGTGTACAGTCCATTGAATTCTGGGGGCACAGAGCACACACCCATTCTCCTTACACAAACAGAAGAACTTTTCTGCCATATCAGACTGGCCTAGCCCAGAACTTGCAACAACAGCGGGTCTTTCAGCTGCTTCTGTGACTTAATGTAAAATTGCCTTTTTAAAAAATACACTTTTCCCCTCCCTTTTCCTTCGCAGGATTTGAACCATTCTGCCCCTTTTTTACACTTCACCACTGTGCTCTTATGCATCCCACCTCCCACCAGCAACACCAACCCCTCCATGCGAGTGACTAATGAAAATCCCAGACTCCCTCCTTAGTGGTTATCAGGTTCATATTTCTCTCGGTTAGACTATTATTCTAAACTTAAAAATTCAGTGTCAAGCTTTGCTTTTGGGCTTTTTGCTGGCAGTTTTATAGCTTGTCCAAACTTTACGTTGGATAGTGTTTTGGTTGGCTGCCATATTGATCCTGGCTGTTAATCAGGATTTTTGTTGTTTTGGAGTGGGGGCAAGGTGGAAGGAGTGGTTGTGGTTTTGCTCTGTGAACAGAAGTGGCCATGCTTACTGTCAGGGGCAAGTGTCTGTACTTTGTAACTACAAATTCCTTACATGATGTGTTACATTTCAAAGTGGAGTTGGACTGGGGGGTGGAACCTAAACTGATAAACAAGAACTGCCCACCCCACTCCCACCTCTACTTCTGCCACTAGCTATTTTTAATTATGCTATTATTTATTCCCAAACAATGTTTTCCTATGCTTTTAATAGTAAAGCAGAAAAGAAATTAATTTATTTTCTATATATGTAAGTTTGCTGGATGAATTTCTAATTAGTTGTAGACTGGAAGAATTCAAGGTCTAAGTTTATTAGTCAACAAATAAACCCATGGCATCAATTTAAGGAGAAGCCCCCCTACTGAACATAAATACATGAGGGGAACAGGGAAAGCCCTCCTAAATTTCCTACTCTGCAGTAACTTGCTTTACTGTGGCTTCTGTGGAGCAGCACTGTACACCCTTTTGTCTCCAGGTATTAGTTGAATACAGATATATCTGATTAATCATACTGCCCTTTTCTCTAACCCCAAGAAAGGCCAGCCTGCCTCTGCCCTGTATTTCTGAGACTTTTCTCCCACATCTTCTGTGGTGCTGATCAAAGATCTTCACCAGGTCAGGAATTTCCAGTGCCAAAGGGAGAGGAAGAGAAACCAAAAAGGCCAAACATGCAGCTCCCAGGGAGCCACCCCAGTGCACACCCTGGTGCAGAGACCTGCATGCATTGGTGTATGGGGTGTATTGGGATTTTTTTTTTTGTCCACCTCGCTCCCTTTTGACGGGGCTTTTGTGTGCAAGCCCCACAGTGCAGGGAATCACGGGTTTTGCCATGTTGAGGGGCAAGAGCAGGGAGGAGACAGGGAAGCAGCAGAGTTGGGATGGAGGGCCTGAGGTGGGACAGCCAGGCTGAGAGATCAAGAGAGATGTGGGGGAATAATTTCTTCTCCTGGCAAGTGAATGCTCCCGAACCCTTCCTGCTCTTCCAGCACCTGCCATGTGTGAATCCTGGAGGGAAACAAGGCCCATTTTATCAGGCATCTCCTGTTTCAGCTGTAGCTATAGTCAGTCCTGGCTCCTGCCAGGTTTCTGTATAATTTCCAGCATGTAAATGCCTCACTGTCACCCCCCCTCCCAAGGAGCGACACAAGAACAACACACAGCAGCTCTGGTGAAAGCAAACTAAAAAAACTCTTTATTAAGACATCTGACTCCATATATATATTCTTCAGAAATGCCAGTGTCATTGGAGGGCTACAGTGCCACCTCCTCAATGCCACTGGGCAACCCAACTGTCTGTCAGGTTGCTCGTCCTTCACAAAGGAATGCAAAACAATAAGTTATTTACATAAAGTGCTGTGAGAAAGTTTGTGCAAAGAATGCAAACATCAGAAGGCTCAGTAAAACTTGAGAAAATCAGGGCGACACCTCACTTTGCTTCACTTGTAAGGCTGTTCCTCTGGAGCACCATCTTAGCTCTTTACCCTGCCAGGTACAAAGGTGCATTGGATGGATCTCAGTCCAATTTTGAAGTACATCTTTCAGTAAAACTGAGAAGAGCAACCAGCTGGCAACCACCCCCTGCACAATTGACATTCCAGGACTGCAGCGGGGAGGAATGGCTCCAGTCCTGCCAAGTCCCACGTGGCTGGACACAGCCTCTGCAGGTGCTCCTAGGTCAGAAGGATTTCCCTGACACCCCGAGTCAAGTCTCTCCCTGCAGCTGGAAGAGGAGGTGAACTGTGACTGGGGGCAGTGGAGGGGAAGAGGGCTCCATGAGGAGGTGCTTCAGGGAGACCCAGAGGATTTTGCTCCGTGGTTGAGCAGACAACGGTTTCACTTCCGCTCTCATTTTCAGTTTGCTTTTGTATCAGATGGTGAAACACAGGCTCTTGCCTGGCCTGCTCATTTGTAAGAGCCAAATAACTGCCACACAATGTGCTTCCCTGTTTCCCAGACTGCAGTTAAGCAACATCCCTTTTTACAGATTAATTTAGTGCCTGTGAATCAACCCTTAGCCTGACCTGAACTGACCACCCACTTTCAAGGTGTTTATATTTTCATCCCCAGGCATCTTACTAATAGCTCTGTGGCAGGCTGTGGCTTGCTTCAGGGGGGCTGCTCTTCAAGTAGAGTTGGGGAAATGATGAACCACCATTTCAGTGATGTCCATCTTCATTCCAGTGATTTAATCACAAGTGGCTGGGCTTCCATCTGTTCAAGCTACATAATGGCAAATGCCCGAGACATAAACTCCCTTCTCCCACCTTCTTACCAGAATTATTCCTATAAATGACTGAATGTTTCAGGAAAGGAAATATTTCTCTTCATTAGTAGTATTTTGTTGTTTAATATGAATTTATGAAATACTGAGACAGACTCACTAATCTGGGTTAAATGTATTTTGCTTTTATTATCTGTACCAATAACTAAGGCAATAAAATATCCATGGAAGGAAAAAAAAAAAAGAAAGTCTTGTTTTCATAGTTAAGTGCAGGCAAATATTTATATAAAGCCTGTGATACATCAGCTGTATCATGAGAATAGTATTGCTTGGACAGCTTGCAAAGTCCAGGACTTCATGCCTCCACTGCAACAAAAAATCCTGGATTTTTGTTGTCTTTCTGAACTCATCCTGCTAACTTTATAGGAAATTTTGCCTTTGATTCTTTGGGACTCAGTAAGGCCTTTCACTCAGGGGAGCCAAGGACTGATGAGAGACCAGACAGAGGGATAGGAAACCAAACCTTTTTGTCACCCTCCCCTGTGGAAATTCCATGTATCCCCACAGAGAATTACCCGGCTGCTGATAACATTCATATTCTGACTCCTAGTAAAACCCTGACTCTGTACTTTATTTTAATTATTCTTGATCCCTTAAATGTAAAATCCCTTTTCCAAATGTTCATTTAAGTGGCCACTATTAAGTCTTTATCAGTTCTGAGCATTTCAGCCTCTTGTACGCAGAAATTTCTCAATCTGACAGAATAAGAAATGCATTTACATGGCCTAAGCTCTTAAATTGTCCCTTTCAATTAATGCCCCATCATGGAGCAATCTGGAAACCATTACTCAGTAACTCTTCATTATAATTGCTTGCAGCTGAATATCCAGGCCTTGGTAATATAAGAATAAAAGAAAACTCAGTTAGTAACAAGTGCAATTGATTCCATTCAGAATTTCCCTGGTGCTTTGCCATGTTTGGCCTGCATGAGAGGAAACAAGAGGATTTTTTTCTCCTTTTCTTTTTTTTTCTTTTTCTTTTTTTTTTTTCTCCTTTCAGGGCCAGGAAATGAATTGGCAGACATAAGATGGTCTGTGTGCTGCTTGCCTTCATTTTTCAGCTGGTCCTTGTTAAAAATGAGACGGTGGGGCTGCTACTTTTTTCTTTTTCTTTTTTTTTTTTTTTAAGTAGAGGGCTTTTCTGGTAACAGATAAAACTACAATACCTCAATTTGCTGCATGCTAACAGCAACCAGAAATGCTCACCTCCTGCACTTTTCATAATCAGGAAAATTTTCTTTAGTTAATTCCAGGATTCCTTGCTAGAGGAATTGTTTTCCTCCCTGATTCCAACTTTATGAATACTCAAGCAACTCTGAAAGTGAAACTCTGTTGTTTTCCTCTCCCCCAACAATCTGCCAACACCCAAACAGAAACATGGGGGGCAGCTGGGCCTAAAGATACGCTCACCCTGTCCACTTGCAGAGGTGACACCATGGGCCACGCATCAGGAATGAAACTTCACTCTAGGAAGCATTACCTTTGGAAGAAGTCAAGTGGTTCCCTTCAGAGAACATCCTGGCTTTCAGAAATGCTGTACTGACATTTTACAGAGTGCCTGCTCCTAGGGAGGGTTGTTTCCCATCAGCTTATTGGAGTCAAGCACGAGACCCTGCACTTCCTCAGCTCCATGGTTTCTCCAGAGATAACAAACCCTAGCAGCCACAGCAACACCAGATACCATGAAGACAGAGTACCTTTCTAAATAGGAGAAACAGAAAAGAGGATTAATAACCACTCCTGAGTCTCCAGGCCACAGTAAAGGGGTTTAACAGCTGTGCAGTGTGGTACAGTACTTCAGATCTGGTGCTTCACTTTTGTTTGACAGTGATGCTTCAGGACCAGACAGGAATAGAAGTTTTCAGCAGCCCCTACACAGGGTTGTGTTTTCCCCACAGGGCCAGTAGAATCCCAGTACCACTTTAGGGATGGGGACAGCATCAACAGTAAAGCAAGACAGCCAAGTGGTCTCCATCTGACTCCCCAAGTAGCCACCAAAGAGATGTGTGTGGCTATGAATTCTCACCTCCAGTAAAGCAGATGGAAAATACAATTTTTACAGGTTTTCATTAAAAAAAATAAATCTAAACAATAATTTCATATTTCTCTTTAGAAAGCTTGCAGAAAACCAAACTCCAAAGGGAATTTATTTCCAGCAGGGAAATGCCTTTTCATTCTGGAAAGCTGTTTTTGTTAAGAAGTTGGCAAAATTTTAAAATACAGATTTTCTTTTATTTTTCTCCCCCTTGCTTTGAACAGTTGCATGGAAATTAATGACTCTCCTTGAAAAGTAGAAGTATTATTTTTTTTCCTTATGGACTTCACTGTTTCTGTAGGCCTGACTGAAGCTCAGTATTATGATTCACATAGGTTTCATGCTTCTTCAGGAGTGTTGACAGTTAGGTGGGAAAATTTGGGAATGGGCTTTCCTGGAAATCCTTCGGACTCTGTGATTCTCAAAGCTCATCTCAGAAGCTTCCCACCTGCACAGCAGGATTTAAACCTAATTGCTCCCTTCAGCTATGTTGGGCTTCTCAGAACTTCACTGGGGTGGGATATATTGGCTTGTACCTGGAAAAACCCTAGGACCTGAGGGGCAGGGTGGGGATCCGACCCCATGGCACTGTGCAGAACATTCCCAATTTTGTGCTGTCATTTCACTTTGGCAGTGTGGCTGTGGTTAATCTGTCTCACTCATTGTGATTTCAAAGTGCGTGAGACACTCAAGGGTGGAAAAAAAGTATCTCTATTTCCCTTTCTAAATAGAGGCTGTAAAGTCAACACCCTGATGTGTAAGAGTTAAGGGGTCAAAACACAGAAGAACCAATCTGTTCCTTGAGGCAGTTTTCCAAGGAAAAGAATCTGATGCCTAAGGATGCACAAACATCAGAAGTGCAAGCTGAGTTCAACATGGACTACCTGGTCATATACACAAGCTCAAAAACATCTCACTTCCTTTGTGGATTTCACCAGGAAAACAAGTACTATGCACCTGAGTAATATTTGCAGGACTGGTATATAATGAAGCGTAAATCAAACCCATGTCACCCTCTGTACTATAAAAGCTGTAGCCTGATGATTTTTGTTTCCATAAAAGCCATACAAGATAAAATTACTCTAGAAATAGTGTCTGTAAACAAAAGCAATGTTAGGGTTAACCATAAACATCAAATCACTCCCAAGACATCACTGACTGTAAGCTCTGGTGGTTTCATGCATCATCTTGAGCCATGCTGGAATAAAATGTTTCCCTCAGAGCCAGTTTATTATCTACTTTAGGTGTGGGTTGTACAGGGTCTGCTCTTCATGTACTTGCTTCTTTACACCAAACCTCCATCTCGTAATCACATTGCTACTGGGTATGAATAAGCTATTTTTTACCACTGCCATCAGATCTACAGAAATGGCTGGGCTTCCTGAGAACAAAAAAGCAGCATTTCCCAGACAAACCTCTTTGCTGTAGTCAGCGCTGTGGAGGGTCCCTCTGGCTGCTCACAGACACACTGATACTCCTGATCATCTAATGCCACACTGCACACCTTCTTCAGGCTTCTCCCTGAGCTCACCCCATGCAACTTCTGCATGTGTGACTTTTCCATACTACCCACTCTCTTGAGCAGGAAGATTGCTTGGATGATCTCATCCCTTAATTTTTGTTGTCTTTTTTTTTTTTTCCCTCAGCATTGCACTTATCTATTTATCTGTCATTGTTTTGGGAGAGCTGGAAGAAAGAAATAAAAATAAATTCAGCTGGGGGCAAGTTTGAAGCTGCATTCTTAAGTATTGCAGTCCCAAGATAAAGGGAAGTCTTTGAAGCTGTTCTGGTTTTTTATCACCATTTTATTCACGCTGTGTTCTTATCGCCTCCTAGGTCTTCAATTTTTGTGACTCAGCATAGGTCTCCTAATGGGATTTTGAAGCTCCACTGGACATCACCAGCTGAACATTGGCCAGAATATCTAAACAATCTAAATTACTCACAGGTCTTTGATGAGAGTGGTGGCCTTATCAACAGGACATTACTTCTCTGCAATGAAGGAGAGAGACTATGACTTTGCATGCCTTGGAAGGAGATCAGTCCTGTTATTTTTCAGTTATTTCCCTCAGCACTTTACAGTCAGGAGATATGTAGCAGCAAATTCCCAAATTCCCCAAAGGAATTCTCCAGGCAGAACAGTTGAAGTTTTGGAAAGAAAAAAATGTCTTGTTCGAAACTCCTGGGGAGGGAGTCAAACTCTTTTTGGCAAATGTTAATTTTTTTTTTTTAAATGAAAAGCTCTTTCTAATAAGATTGAAAAAAAAATAGTACTTTTTAGAGTCCTCTCCCAGTTTGATTGGTAACAAAACCTGGATGGAAAATATCTCTAAAGTTTCAGCTCATCTATTTGATTGACTATCCAAAATATCAAATTTGTATCCTAATCTGAAGCAACCCAACTCTCCTCTCTTAAGATTGGAAAACTGGATCAGATATCTTGGGGAGGTCAGAACCCTTATGCACAACAAATGCAAATGTACAGCCTCTGGATGTCCTTATGACTGCTTCTTAGGTCAAAGCCAGTAAAAATACCTTTCCTCTTGTTATTTGTACAACTCTGTTGATCTTGGTCAGAAGTAGCCAGTGCTGGGATATTTAGATTGGCCCATTGTTTTTGATCATATTCCCTGCCAGTGACAAGCCCTAACCTCAGTACCAGTGCCGTGGGAGAGCTCCATTAACTCAGGTCATCAAACCTTGAACCTTCTGACAATGACTTGTCTCATTCCTCTCTTGCTGAAGTATCTGTGAGAGTTTGGACACTGCTGGTTTATTATAAAAGAATGATAATCGGCTTATTTTACCATTTGCTTGGGAACTTCAGTACAGGCTCTGAGCAGGAGCTCAGAAGTATCTTGTCTTTGCACTCCCTCCATCTGTCCCTGTAGCAGCTTAGGGTATGGCTTAAAACCTTCCTCTTGTATTTGTATGAATTATCTTGAAAAGCAATACAGTTTTTATGTGTGTGATTAAGAGAGATCCTACAACTCAGCATTCACCCTTCTTTCCTGGGTCCCAAACAGGCAGCTGCCAGCCTGAATGATATGTTCCTATATTTTTCATGAGATCCTTACCCACAGTTACTACATGTAAATCGACAACTTCCCATTTTCTGCCCAATTCTGCACAAGTCAATATCCCTTTGTCACACTAGTTCTTCCTTTCTAAATTCCCTTTTCCTTTACTAAAAAAAAGTCTGGAAAAATTATTTGCTTGGATGAAAAACATTTTCTGATTAGTTGAAGAAAGAAATATTTTTCATTCTGGATCTAAAGGAAACAAATTCTCTCTTTACAGTTCAGCCACCAAATTAAAAACAATTGATGATTTGCACAGCTCTTGTGAAAACCATGCCCTCCACAGCAGCTTGTGACAATTTCCATGACAATACTGTACATTAATATGCTTTATGGGTACAGCCTCACACTGCAATGTAGGACACTTTTACAATGATCCCCGACTACATCACATGTGGCTGTAGCAAACAATGAATCTAATGCTGCACTTGTAAAAGATTTATGATTCAGAGACCAGAAGATAAATGATTCCAGTCCCTGGATGCTTTAAGAGTAAGTTCCTTTAGCTCATATGGTTAAAATTGATCTTTCCATTGTCTCTTGTATGGAATGACCAAAACTAATGATGTTAGGTAATCAATATGAAAAGCCGTGCATAAAGAATTAAACCAAGAAATAATGGATTGCTGTGTCAAAGGCCTCCAGACAGTAAGAAATCAGTGCAGACTGGACATGTCAAAAAGACATCCAGACCTTTGGGTATTTCACTTCAGCCTGTGCCCACACCTAGAACAAAGGAGCCCCTTTTATTCAGAAACAAAAACAAGCCAAAAATAACACTGCATTATCACACACATGGCCTTCTATAACCTGCAACCTTTGAGACTTATCAGCACTCAGATAACCTGCAAAAGAGCAGAGGGAGGACTCAAAGGCCAAGGAAGGGAAAGGAAGCTAGAATAAAAATCCTCTGTATATTATCTGCATCCTGGAGTCTGCTCACTGCCTCAATCTCTCCAGGATTTCTTCCTTTGTTTTGTAGAGTCCTTGGATTATACACGTGAGAATAAAGTGCTGGAATTCAAAAAAGTGAGATCCATGAAATCTGGTTTTCAGTGTCTCTGTGTTTGGAATTTTTGATGTCCAAGGAGCCAGTAAGTTTTTCTCTAGTTATGGTTGGGGAATTCATAGTAGTGTTCTCCTTGTGGATTTGCTAATGTTTTGTACTTGTGAGTTTGAGTGGTCAGTTTGCAGCCTTTCTGCCAGCATGGGAACCATTGAGACCTGTCTTCTCTATGTGGCTGAGTATGTAAGTAATTTGCAGAATTTCACATCTTTGAGACCCCTACAGTTCTGTAGAATTTGGTTAAATCAGTCACTGAGTTCATGGAGGGAGAGGAGGGAGAAGGTGCTGACAAATGGACACTCTGGTAATGTGCATCGCTGCACAGATGTCATCTTAGGAAATTAGAGAACAGTTGCTAAGTAGGAAACTCTTCCTTGGTGATTTAAAAATAGCTATAGTGATGTTTCTTGGACAAGGCTTGAAGAGAACATTGGTCAGAGCCTGCCTTGTGCAGCACACAGTGTTAACCTGCACAGTAACCACAACTAGCGACAGGAAAGCTCGTTGACAGACAGCCTAGTCTCTGCTCTTCTTCCCATCTAAAATGATGCCCACTGCAGAGAAATGGCTCATTTCTACTCCAAAATATGCAAAAGCATGATACTGTTCTGCACACACTGGTTGCTGCTACATAGTTCTTGCTGTTTTTTCTCCCTAATTTCTTCACACATCATGTCTGTCTTTCTTTCTTTCTTTCTCTCTCTCTCTTTCTCTCTCCATATTTCTGAAATAGGGATTTTCTCTTGCATCTGTTCAAAGTCATCTGACAAGGCTCAGTCTTGAAGCATAGTGGGACTGAAATTACTGAGCAATTCCCCACTTTTCACTCTGTCTGGCTGGAGAGAGAAAGATGGGGAAAAGGAGTGAAAGCTGGTATGTAGAATCATTTTTGAAAACATTTCTTTTCTCCTTTGAGTATTAGAGTGAGAAAAAGTTTTAGTTTCCACTTGAAGCTTCCAGGCAGGATTTATACTGATGTCTCCCATGAGCCTCGTCTGTTCCTAACTTCCAGACATAACAGGTATAAGCAGAGCCTTGGAGATGAGCTGGCACAAGTCTCTACCAGAAGGAGTATGCATTTCTGGGGATGACAGTTTGGCTTAATGCATGCTGAAGACTATACCATTCTATTCCTGGACTGTTATACCAAGGACATAGGCTGAGCTCAGTGCCTGGCTCCTGGAGTCTGGATCCCCATGTGCCACTGAAAGCCCCATATATCCCTGAAATTCAAGGACTCACAACTTGCAAGAACTCCGCTTTGCTTTTGTGAATTCCCAGAACAGGAATCACTCAAGGCCCTTCCAGAAGATGGAGTAAATAACTTCTAAGAGATTTCAGCTCCAAGAACTTCACCTAGGGACCCTGCCAATGGCAAGCTCAGCACCTAATGCTTACTACCAATTTTGGTAGTTGACATGCAGTTAACCTTCAGATAGGGCTTAAAACCCTGGATGTTGCAGAAGTTGTATTCATATGAGGACTGTCTTGCTCCTGGGATGCACATATGCATTATAAAGGAGCATGCTTCTGGGGTCTGGTGCTTGCAGACTGTATCAAAATCTGGTGGGGATGGACCTTGGGATTCCCCCCTTATGTGTCTCCAGTAGTTTCTTCCTTGTGGATAACAGAGGGATGCCCACTGATGTCAGATGCAATGGTCCCACCCTGGTGGCAGGAGAGAGCAGAGAAGGAGTAATGCCTCTGGGGACTCAGCTCAAAGTAAAAGCTGAAAAATCAAGGTTTTGGGGCCTTTAACCCAAATGCTATGGACTGTGCTGGTTCCTTCTGAGGTCCCGGGTTTTGCTGCCAGCAAGCCCTACACCTAAATCCACCCCTTGCCCATTCATCAAGGAAGACTTCAATTCTTTATCTTCTACCTCAGTGCTCTTCCCCCTCCCTATATCCCATTTTATTGATTTTAGCCCAAGTCTTGCTCCATTTAACCCAGTGTTAGAGGTCCAGACCTTAAATATTTATTTACTTAATGTAGCCAAATGCAGCCAATAGCAATTAAAGGCCTGACCTCTAACACCCTGCTGAAGCAGCTGGCCAAAGTTAGAGGCTCATCATCACATGAGAAATCTGAGGTAATTAGACCCTTTTCAGCCCCTGCTTCCCTGCCCCCTGCCCCAAATACTCTGTAAAATAATACCATGGCACTAAATTAGACCTCATTACCCACTGAGTCACTCGATCCAGACCTCCCTTACATAGTAATGAGTACTGATTTATTGTGATCATTATTTGGGCATTACAGGTCACTAAATAACATGCTCTGCCCACACATGTCTTCTGAGCTAATAAATATCCTTATAGGAAATATTTTTGAGTGAACTAGCCTTCAGGTTGGTTCAGTAACTTAAGTCACATTAATTTTCTTAATGCATGTAGCGCTTTGATAGGAAAGCCACAGGGATGGAGGCAGAAAAGGAGGCACAGAAAAATCCCCAAACACAGCTTTTCTCAAGCTGGGGTTTCTGGATGGAAACTGGGGAAGTGGTGCAGAGCGAGGTCAGTGGGAAAGATCAGAAACAACCTTAGAAAATGTATATTTAAAATCAACCAACCCCCAAGGCTCCATCCAAAGCTCAATGAAGTAATGGAAAGATTCCCATTGAGCTTAATGGACCTTGAACCACATCCAGGTGTGCCTGTGAGAATAAGGGTTATGCATCACTTGTGTGCATGCAAATACTACTGTATACTTCTTAAAAACTTTAGAGCAAATAAAATAGTTCAAAATTTCTTTTTCTGGGAATCAAGTGACGTGGAGTTTTATACCATTTCCCTTGCTAGTGTAGCTGTGGTACAAAACTGGGAAAGAGTCAAGTTTGTCAGAACTGAAATGATATTGTTATGTTTATCTAGGTAGAATCTTCAAAGGACCTATCAATTTCAGTTAGAGGGTGAACAAAGAAAATCCATGGATATTTCTGTAATATGCAGATTTATGTTGCCAAAAGGGACAACAATGGAAGACTAAAAAAGGAGAAAAAAACAACTTAAGAAAAAAAAGAAGATTCAGGAGATTCATGATTCAAGAAAGAATAAGAAGAAAGGGATTAAAACTCCACTCCACTAGCCATCACACAGAATGTTTTATTGGCTTACTGCTGGCAAATCCTATAATACATTTTCATTATTTATAGAAATAATTCTGGATTAGTTTGCCATAAAAAATTGGGCTGGACTCTTTTAAAAATTACAGAAATTAGATGAAATCAGGCTCTTTGAATTATCCATGAGCATTGGGTTAATATAATCAATACTTCAGCCATTACAGGTTGATGTTACATCTCGAGACAATTTTCTAACTTAATAAGATTAGAAATAATAAACTGGTATTATTTCTTTGCGAATTGGGGCCTCTGACCCAGTAATTTAATGGCTTCATTATTACAGCCGTGGAATGTAGAAAGACCCAGCATGCTCCCTATTATCACAACTGTGCTTTGTCCAAATTATGTGACTTTTTAAAAAGCAAAATAAAAACTTACCAAATGGTTTCAAAGGGTTGCAGTGGACATTTTTCAACAGACATGGTATGATATGCCAAATCATCCTTGTGATTTTATTTTCAGTCCATTGCCCTGTAATAGTACAGTGTAGATGCTTTCACATTTAAAAATAATGAAAAAGAGCTTCCTTCATGTCTTTTTGGAACGACGATATTAGCAAAGCTTTCAGTGCTTTGTGCTCCTGCTGGATTTTTGGTCGCTGCTACTTAGACATGTTTACTTTTCCATAGGGAAGGAAAAAATAGTGTCTTTGTCATAGAAACAGGGGGCCAAATCTGGATTTTCCACTGACATCTTCACCTCCATGGCTGAATGTAAGCCCTACAGAGGTCAGGATGAACACCTCCTCTGTGACAGTATATCCAAGATGTCTCTCTTCCAGTGATCATTTTCTGATCAGGAGAGTGGGAACTCGGTCAGGAATTTCCTTTCCCCTGCTATGTGACTGTTTTGTCTGTTAATGTATCAGGTTGAGAGTGGAGATTTCCATTTGCCACATGCAGCTCTGAGCACCTGAGACTGACCTCAGCAAATGCCTTGCTGTGATGGAAATAATAGCTGCAGCAAGCCTCATGCAGTGATGCATGGAGAAATGCACCCAGAGTGTCTTTTACTTCCTGCTCTTGTGAAATTTAAATGGAAACACCAATATCTCAGCATTCTTATAGGAAATGTGCAGGAGACCCATGCAGATGGTGGTGTGCTCAAGGGAAGTGTCACCCCAGAGGGCACAAAGGCTTCAAAGAGTCATCCATGTTGGGGAGCAGGGCACTCACAGTGGCTAAAGCAGTTTTGGGGGATGCAGGTCATACAGTAGGGTATAGCTCTTCCTCAGCATTCAGAAGATGAAATTCTTATTTTACCCTCCCTGTTCTCTTCCTTGTGCAAGACACACTTCAAGCCTACCTGCTAGAAAACAGCTTTAGCATACATCTGCAGTGCAGAGATGCAGGCAAACAGCATTTATTTTGCTCCTTATCTTTTTTCTGCACCATTTCTAACTCACAGCAGTTTAGAAAAATAGAAAGGCTTATTCAGAAGGATGCTAATTCAGTTATCTCTACCTGTAAGAGACCCCTGTGTGGTCATTTCCAAATCTCTGGGCTAAGCTCATTTAGATACACACATCTGTTATAGCAAATGCTTTCTGTAAGCCTTAAAGGAAACATAACCCAGGATGATAAAACATCAAGGAAAACAGGAGACTCAGCCAAATGGTCACCGCTCTGAATTTTTGCATTTTGAGAGATGGCTGCTGCTGGATGCACTCACATCTCCCTGCCTAAGCATCCATCTTTAATTGGCAAGTTTGCAAGAGCAAGGGAGAGAGGATGGAGATGCACTTAACATGGTGCTTTCAGCCCTGTTTAGGAATGAGGGAGAAAGAGCTGTGGAGAGATAGGGAGAAAGGAGAAAAAGACCTATGACAAAATTACCTGAGTTTCAGAGTTAAGGCTGTACTCTTAACTTGATTTTGTACTGAAATCATCTAATATGGCTTAATTTTAAGACACTAGTCACAGAATGGCACACATATATCAGTGGATCCACCATGTTCCCAAACAACTGCATCATCCTCAAGTGGAAAAATTGAGTCCTGGTGGAGTTTGCTCAGAAACCTCTGAGACTGCAGCTGTCAGGGGAGCAGAGAAATGCAGCATTCCAGTGTCTTGGCAGGGAGAGACGATGCACATGCTTCCCATTTCATCCTGGGCAATCGTGGGCCAGCTGTCTTTGATGTCCTTAACTAAGGAAAGGTATCACGAGTCAGGAGGGGATAGTGGTTTCAGATATGTAATGAGAAGATCGTGATTGACAGTGCTTTTGCTCAGACACATAATCACTTGATTACTTTTTGTCTTTGCTTTTAACAGAGAAAAATTATTTTGTTTTTGCAGTAAAAGAGCACTTCGATGGTGAAAACACTTTTTTCAGTAGCCAGAAAATCATAAGATATATGTATGTATAAATACATTTTTATACACAGAAAAAATATTTGCTTTCAGCATGGAATTAACCCTAAGATAGGAGGCATTTATATGACCTGTGGTACCACTGTTAGCTTTGTGGAAACACTATTTTCTGTCTCCTACAAACGTGTTGGCATTTTTTACGACACTGTATATTTCCAGTCACCCTGCATGCATAACCTGTGCCCATTTAGAAGCAGGGGGCTGGAATAAAGAGCCACAGAGGCTGCAAGCTCATAGCAGTGGCGGGGTATTTTGCCTGCGACACATGCCTTAGGCAGCACATACAATGCCCCCTCCTTGAGCAACCACCACCAGCCTCTGGTTAATGTCTCTGAAACAGCCTGTTAAGACTGTTACTACAAATTAGAGTCTGGATCATTCTAAAATGAAAATAGACTTCTTTCATCTTCCAGATGGCTGTCTGATTGGGAACTGGGCAGGATCACATTTCAGGTTGTGACTTAATGATTCAGGACAATATTTATGGTTATTACCTGACAGAGGGCAGTGAGGAAAATTAAAGCACAGACCCATGCTTCATTTATGACAAAAAACAAATTCATGACAGTTCTGTATATTAGAGGTGGCATCTTTTGCTGGGGGCAAAGTCCAAGCATAGCTCTGCATCTGAGCCAGACCTGCCAGGGGCTGCTGCGAGAGTCTGGCCAGGACGGCTTTACCACCCCTGCTTTGATAGATGTGCTATCCTTACAAACAATCTGCTGCTTCCCTTGGAGGAGGTCTTAGGCAGGCAAGATACAAATATGAGTGAGAGCTTTCAGAGGGGAAAAATAACATTATTATACGGCGTATTTGCTTGATAGCTGCAGTTGCCTGAAATATTATTCTTCGGGGCACGTTTTTGACATAATTATTGCCACAGGATGATCCCTTCTGGAGAAAACATGGAGTAATTATGCAAGCCAGTTGTAGATACGATTCTGCATGTGATTTTCCCTACAAACAACTCTCCTTGTGATACCAGCTGGTGGGGGTGCAGGGTATTTTGAAGAAAGGGGCAATGGTGTTCGGCTAAATCAAATTGAAGCCGCAGCTCTGCTGGCTCTTTCCTCAAGGAAAGAAATTTATTAATGTTCCTCTCCGAGTTAATCCTTTGCTTTGCATATGAAATGAACTAGCCCTTTTTTTACTGTCAGCTGCTTAAAAAAAAAAAGTAGCCTTTATGAAAATAACTACAACCCACAGCTTTGAGCTCCCTGTAAACCAGCTTTGGACTGCAGAATTTCTTAATGAAACTAAAAGTCCTGAGAGGTAGCTGTTGAAAAAATGTTGGGAAGATGGCTATCCTTCCCATAGCTTAAGCTTATTTTATCCCTAAGCTAAAATAAGCTCTTTAAATTTGCAGATAGTGATACAAGGAATATTGTTTCAATTAAGAGTATCTTATTTTAGGGAAGAATATTCTGTCCACATCTGTTAAGCATTACTCCAAATCAATCACAATATTTATTATGTAAGAAATATTTTTCCCAGGGGAGTGGTGCTTCTCAGTCATTCTTCGAGATGGACCTTTCTTCTCCTCCTTTTTCCCCCTTCTGCTGTGCCCTTGCCCTGACAAACGCCACATCCATCAGCACCCAGCTGCACCAAAAAATTCCTGCCTGCCTCCTTCCCCAGCCCAGCTCTGATCCTTCTTGTGGCAGGAGCCTTTAGCAGACCACCAGGCAAATCTGCTCATTGATGTTTTACTGCTAGCTATTTTGATTTATGCTGGGATTTGCCGAGCTGCCCCAGGGAGAGAAAACCATGGGGTGTGAGGTATTCAAATCCCCTTGCATTGCACAGAAATATTAGTCAAAGTCTTCCAGATAAAAGGCCAAATTGTGAATGTGTTTGGTTTTGTTTAGTAAAATCAGATGAATTTTGTCCTGTTTAAAAAATCAAAATAGCCTGAGCATTAAACAATGAGCCCAGTTTACCAGTTTCCTTCTGAGTCTTCAACCACTCCTGTGGTCGTGAGGTAACACGCTCGGCTCTCAGCTTTTACCTACATTTCAGCTGAATCAGGCTTATTGTGAGAGGCTGTGTGAGGCTCTGAGCAAGATCCCTGAGGAAACCCCCATCCTCAGCCCAAATCTGCCAGACCCTCACAAAAACCCTTTGCTGTGTCTCTCCTGTACAGAAGCTCCCACAGATGTTTGCTGCCTCATGGCTTTGTGACCAGGGCTGGTCTCTGCTACCCCTCCATATCTCTTTTTCATTTTTGGTGCCCCTCTCAGCACCCAGGCTGAATCCCTGGGTCTGCAAAGATTCAGGCTCAACCCAGCACAGCATCTCCAGCAATGGCTGCCTCATGCTTGTAATTCTTTGCACATCAAGTATCTAAGACACTTTAAACACTTTCTTAATTATGTAGTGGTGAGTACCTCACTAAAAATGGGGCTGTGGTATACAATTAAAGGAGAAATGTATAAACTATCTGATGCTGTCACTATCTGTAGCTCAATGTGAAATTACACTAGGAACAGGAGACTCTTGTCTGAAAAATCCATTTTCTTGTCATTTTTATGGCTCTGTTAGGTAATAAAATCAAGAGAAAGATGACTAGAATAACAATAGTATCTCTTCCTGGGTGAAAAGATAGGGGAAGAAGGAGGAATGCAGAGATGAATGTATGAACTCTCTTGTCTAAGTAAACAATCTACATACATTTGCATTTGCTTGCAATCGTTGATATAAAATGTTGTCTTCATTAACATTAGAAGATAGAGATATATGTTACCTCTCCATCCCTGATTTAGTTGCCTATTCTAAAATAAGGACTGATGGCTCTTAAACCCATCAAGCAGTCTTAGTTCTCATTTGACTGTATTATTTCAAGTGCCTTAAGATTTACTAAGGAGCATCTGACAATACTGAGGGCTGAATATTCAGATGAGAATAAGCCCAATTTAGGTTCCGTTGGAATCAGTAACGGAGGGGTCACCTTAGGTGGAGACAAAAAAGGCAGGATGGTACTAAGAAAAAACTGGGGGGAAACAACTATGGGTCCTATTCTGCCCAATCCTGCTCTGGTGTGGAGTTTACCCAGTCTGACCCTTCAACCATAACCCACACTGAGTGAACAGGGTGAGGTTTACATCGATCTGCCATGGGAGAGGCCCAAAGACACCAACTAAATACTGATTTCATCCTTATCTCCCACACAGAGTAGCACATCTGTCAGAATTGGAAACAGTTAAGATTATCAGTTTTGTCCCCAGCTTCTTCAGGTGTTCTGCATGATATTGGTGTGATACTACTACCACCCTTTATGCTTTGTAATATATTAGCATAGCTGCTAATGAGTTACAAAGTTATAAAAACCAACCAACCAACCAATCAACGAAAAACCCAACAGCAAAAAAACCCTCAAAAACCCAAAACCAAAAAAAACCCAAAAAACCTCCCAACAAAATCCCCGAAAAATTCCAACAAAAAAAAAAAAAGGTTGAGATTTCACTGAGTAGATTTCCCTATTAAAATAAAGTGCTTCAGGGGCATATCATGTATCACTGTAAAAACAAACAGACAAACACCCCAACATCATCTAGTGCTTTCTTTCAAAATATGTATTGTTTACAAATGAGTGGTGCAGCCAAGCCAGTAAATTCTGCTGCTCTTCCCACAAGTCTGTTTCTATTGTAAAGCAAACCGGTCTCATGTCAGATATTCCACAGTGTTTCAAAATAGCACTTTACCCTGCTTAAAAATAAAAAAAAGAAGAGAAATTATTTGAATGCAAGGTTTGAAACAGCTCTGCAGCTTTGCAGAATGACTGTGGTAATGAGGCGTTTGCAGGAGTCAATCAGGGCAGACGACTTTCACAGAAAAACTTGATACTTTTCAGATTTTCAAAGAAAAATAAGCCAATGACAAAAGCATAGCAGCTGCGAGCACATGAAGGAAATTAGTTATAGCAGACTTGTAATTAAGCATTGGAAACTGATCAAAACCATTATCCTGTTAGTTTATACCACAAGTTCCATCTACTACAAAATCAATTACACAAAAAATAAACTACACATGCTCCGAAGTTTTCTCATATGAATGTATCCTATCCAGTCTTTGGACTGCAAAGTATGTTTGTTTTCTCAATAAAATATGCAAAGCATAGAGCAGGGAAAAACAGAGATTAAAAGGGAAACAGAAAAATTGGAAGAGAATGTTGGCAGAATAAGTGACTCTATCAGGACCACACTTTCCTAAAAAACCAATATTTTTGCAATGAGATAAGCACCCAAGGTTCTCTTTCAGTATATGCATTTTTCCATTTTTCTTTGGTGAGAACATTGAGTGAACAGGACAAATTGACATTAAATGATAGAAATCATTTAACAATAATACAAAAAAAGAAGAATGCAACAAAAAACTAGAGGTTTGAGGGAAATATATACGCAGGAAAAGTTGGGCAAAAGTTTGTCTTTTGAAAATCACATGTTATTCCCATTAACTGTAACATGAGATGGATAGCGGAATAAAATAGGGGCTATGTGAGCTGGGATTTTCTTAGAAGACTGGGGCCTGGTTTAGCACATGTTTTATACCAACAGAGCTGTTTCAGCTAAGAAAACAAAAATAAACCCTGGCAGGTTACAGACACCCATCCTTTCCTGGCATGAGCAGCACGTTCCCCCTCCTTCCCATGCTGGCCCTCTGCAGGGCATCCCTTTTTGGGCTGCGCCCTCAGGGCAGCCATCACTGCTGCTGTGGGAGGTTGTTGCTCATCCTGTCTTTCTTGATGGGATGGGATGGAGAGTTGCAGGATTTATGTGACCAAAAGGCCATATTTCAAAGCCAGGGTGACAGCAACGCATTTCAAATAGGTCAGCAAAAGTCTTTTGTTGGTATTAGGTGCTCTGCACAAGAGCTTTGGTAGGTAAAAATGTGCTTGAACAGAAGACAAATATTTGGAAACCCCAGAAAATTGCAGCTGCAATGTGTGAATTTTCCAAAGCACTTGATGAAGGTTGTTTAACCAAACTGGGTGTTAGGCCTCATTCCCTGCTGTGGCTGCCATGAGTGACTGCCTGTCAATCCGGCCAAAACTTGTGCATCCAAAGAACTGGAGCAGCGATGCAGAAGCAGCCACAGATACAAGACCTTCATGGAAAACTTTAGACTTGAGAGAGCTGAACCTTTACCCTGGCAATGAGTGTCCTGAGCAGTGGCATTGCACACCACCAATCCCACTTGAAGTCAGCGCCTCCAAAATTTGGGCTGTAGTTTAAGGGCCTCAGCATGGATATAAAATCCCAAGTTCAGGCTCTTCGCTTTATAAGTCTTGGCACAAGATCCTAAGACAAAAAGCAGAGCAGAAGCAAACAGTATTATGGTTATTACTGTGCCATGTGCACAAGAAAAATATATCAATGTGTGAAGACACAGAAATGAGAGGAGGGAGACAGAAATGATGTGCTTTTAATATATCTGAAGCACCAGAAAATCTTTCATGAGCAGGAACAAGACAGAGTTCATGAAAAGGTAAACCCCAGAATAAATTATGAAGCTCATTCCATTAGAGGTATAAATACCATATGTTGGTGTAGGGTTGGTTTTCTTTTCCTTTTTGCTTATTTTTTTCTTTAGAAATAATTTTGCTAGTAGCAGATATCTCTTCCTTCTAGGTTATACTCTCTCATGTGATGTTTATTGAGGTGAAAGGTGTCTGAACAACAAACCATGACTTTTTTTTTTTTTGGTTGGTTGGGTTTTTTTTGTTTGTTTTTGGTTTTGTTTTTGTTTTGTTTTTATTTAATTATATGAAACTGATATGAGGGACTAGATTCAGAGCAGGAGTAACTTGAGTGGAGCCAGTGCAGTTACACCACCAAATAACTTGTTTGATTATTGTTATTCATGCATATGCCTGTATTGTACTGAGCCATTTCTATACCACAAAGGCAAACACACAGAGTTATGTATGCACAGTGTAAGCCCACTCACTCATATGCCTGGGGTTGTGCCACCATTTGGATAAGTGTGGCAGTGTATGTATGAACATATCGTATCTTTTCCTTGAAAATGAATGTTTAGGGCAGAAGACAGAACAAATTTTACATTTTTCAAGTTATGTGTACTAAATAAAAGAGTCTTGTGTGGGCAAGGATATGAGCAAGAAGTAGCAGTAGGGCTGCATTTAGGTATCCATTGTCAGAGAATCCCATCTCCCAGACTGGGTTTGCAGTCTTGGATAACATGGCCCCAGTTCTGTAGAAAGGATTTACATTGAACACTGAAGACCTGGGTCCCACTGGGTCTCTCTTAATCTCTACCTTGCCATTTTGGGCAATCACTGGGACGAAACAAAATGATCCAGTGTTGTATTTCATTTCACTAAACAACTGCTCCTCTGTGTCACGGACACTTTTGAGCAGCAGCTGGTACGAGGTGCATTGAAATGTGCAGAGAAGAGGTGCACAACAGGTTGGTGGCTGGAGATTGGACCTAAAGGAGGTAACTAACCCTGAGCCTTTCCTGGATGTACCAAGGAGAAGCTGAAACTTCATAAAAATAAAAGATCTGGAGGGATTTTTTGGTTAGGTGTCTCTAATCAATTGCTACTTCCAGCAGAGGTCACATGGCCTTTGTAAGCTCTCGAAGAAGAAGAAGAAGAAGCAGAAGCAGAAGCAGAAGAAGAAGAAGAAGAAGAAGAAGAAGAAGAAGAAGAAGAAGTGGATGTTAAGTAGTGGTCTAAACTGGGATAGTGGATCATCCTCAGGTGATGGACTTGCTGAGGAGAATGGGAGAGAAACATGGAGCAGAAAGATGGAAGGTGCTTAACTATAATGAAAACACTGGGAAATGGGAGTAATAATTTTTCCTTTTTTTTCATTAAACCTCTCACCTCTCAGCATCAAGAGCCAGTTGTAAGACAAAGGACAAACATCTGGGACATTTGCCATGGAAACTGACCAATATGCCAAAAGCTGTCTCTTCCACATCTCCTCCATGCTTCTTGCTCATCCTATACAAATGTCACAAGGGTCTTGGGACCACACTGAGCAGTGTCTGCGCTCAGAGGTGTTTAGCCTTGTATTTTCTTGTAACATTCCCTCTGCAGTGGATCCATACTGGACATTCCCCATGGGCTGTTTCCTTGGGCATATCATTTCAAAGGCAGAAACAGGAGCAGACAGCAAAGACCAAGAGAGGTGTCAGGAGAGGTGCATCTCTGACACCAGTTGAAACATCCCTGCTTTCAACCTCTTGCTCTGTGCAATATCAGAAAAGTCACAAAAGGTTAGGAAAATGTTCCCAAATCATGTGGAAGTGAGGAATTTAGAGTGAGCCAGATGGAAGAAGAGTTTCTCTGATTTATTACGGACTGTTAGACAGATAAGACTGTGCAAAAGATAAGGCGGGGTGGGGGAGATCTTTTAACCCCTCCTCTGCCTTTTGGCATTGAACGTATTTCAAGACAGAGAGGTGTCTAAAAAATAAAGTTTTTGTCAACAGCTGCTGCCACGTCTGACACAATCTCTCCACATGCCTCCATGCGCTCATAGTTTGGGAATAAGAAACAACTGTTGCTTCAGGGAGGTAAATGGTGGTGTTAATCATCCAGAGATCATTCCATAGAGCAACATCCGGTCAAGAATTTGCCTCTTGGTAATAGCAATTGCAATCCAAATTCCCAGGTAAGCTGGAAAGCTATCTTGGTGTGGTCAAGTGTGAATATGGACTTTTATGTGAGAGGATATCTTGCAGCTCTAAGCATTTTGAAAGCATACTGAGTAATTTGCTTTATTTTCTGTGTTTATAAACACACATCTGTTATTTGAGTTTCCACTTTTGGGTGAATTTATGATGATAGCCCATCTGCAGGAGCTCTGGGGCTTTAGTTTTTTGTGGCGATACTGCCTTAAAGATTTCAAAAAGTCACTGGTGATTGCAGCATAAATATTAACCAGGTGGAATCTGCCAGAGGCATCATGCAGTGTGCAGTGATGTGACTTGCAGAATTTTGCTGTCTGATAAAGCTTATGGAAAATTCCCTCAATGGATTTATTTATGGCAGCAGATTAAACCAGACTCCGAGCAGACTGCACTCTGTAGGCTCAAGAAAGAATTTCTAATTTATTAGAGACCTCTTTGTTTTTTGCTATCACATTTCAGTCACATTTTCACTCTTGATAAGCAATTGGTTCCTTCCTTGGGGATCATGAGGAGGTAGTTCCTGCCTTGAAATTCTTGGAAGGACAGATAAATCGCTTGAGCTTAAGCTTTTTAAAGGAGCCGTCCTGTAAACACTTCAGGCATGTTTAAAATTTTTTCCCACTCTGTTCCTCTGTTGCTGGAAATACAGAATATTATTTCAGTTTCTTTCAATATTCTTCTGTCTTGTGAGATGGGTGTAAGAGCTCTCTTGCTTCCTGATCAGTCCTATTGCTGTCAGCACAGAGGAGGGTCCAGGCCCTTAGAAATGTGGCAAACAAAATTTTTTGGAGATGTGATGGGTAAAGACAATGTCAGACCTCCTATCTTGGGTGCCTGCTTGCATTCCTGCTGTTGTCCAGAGCAACGTCAGTGCAGGGTTTTGCTGAGATCATGCTTTGGGAAAAGGCATCAGCAAAATGTGGAAGATTCACTGCCAACAAGCAAGATGGTAAATTTTTTTTGTTTTGTTTTCTTTCTTTTAAAAAAAAAAAATCCTAATTTGTCTTTGAGGGAGGAAAATATGACTGTTTCAAGGATTTCTTTGCAAAGGTGGAAAGTGCTGAAATGCAACTGCAAGGAACCCCTCTGAGAAGAGATATCGGTCTTATATCCAGCTGCCAGTTGAGATTATCTGGAGTGGATGTCCTGAGAGACCAGCAGGAATTCTTTTCTACCAAAGACTGATGGAGGCTTCCCATTCAAATGTTTTAAAAGCTGTAGAGAATTAAAAATAGAAGTCCTGCTTAAGGGGGAGAGACTCCTTTGGGGGGGTACTTTGTTTGCTTTGGTTTATATCTCCCTGGGTTGGAATGCAGTAAAAAACTGAAGAAACTGGAGTCTTGCAAAGAAATGTAACCTCATACAAAACTGAAGGGTAAGGAGCTCAGTTTGCATTCTGGTTTTATAATCAGTTCTGTTTATAGTAGAAAAGAAATATCCCCTTCTTGAATTCAGTGTATGCAGCTTTTCTTAGCTGCTCCCTCTTTAGGTAAACATTAAAGGAAATATGTCTCAAAAAATTTATTATTAAGAGAGCAACTAATGGTAAATGCAGGTGTATACCAAGGGCATGGGCCCTGGTTATACATGAATTGTTTACACTATGCCCTGGCAAAGGCATTTCATATACACCAACACATATCAGAGAGTGGCAATTTTCTCATGGAGGTTTTTTCCTGATATCAGGCAATCAAGCAAGTGAAGCCACGCAGAAAGAGCACTCAGTGCTGGGGAGAGACCTGGGGGTGCTTCAAAACCCTGAGCAGCCTCATTGCATTAGACTGCTTTGACACCCCTATGTGGCCTCTGGAGATGCTCTACATTTCCTTGGAAGGGAGATTACATGGTAATAGGGCTGTTAAATACATTGGACTGAAATATTTAGTATTTATTTTATGCAGCTAATGGACAGTGAGCTAGAATAAATCTAAAATAGCCCTTAGCTCTAATATATATGCCCTGTGTTCAAGACACTATTTTCTATATTTTAAATGTAGAAGGAATAGGGCTCTACTTGAGCTTTCTTTTCATTCTGGGTTTAACTCTTTCATGCCATCCGCCTTTTTAGGGGTCATTTTCTATGCATCTGTGGACATGTTTTTCATCTTCAGGGCCAAATCTTGCTACTGTGAGGATGAAATTTGTAGCTTTACCTCAGAAGTCATCTCCTCTGTACTGTGTCACAGTGAGCAGAGGCGCAGTCAAGCAGAAGTGAGGCAAAAATCTCATCTGCATTTGAGACTCATTTTTCCAAACATCAGTTTCCATAAGAACTTACTGTTCTGTATATTTTATAAAATAAGAGTGGTCTAGTATCAAGCCCTTCAGAATCTTCTCTGTTGTGGGCAGATGCTTCCAGAAGTGGTAAGATGCTTCCCTGCTTTGGCAAGGCAGTGGCACAAGGCCCCTTCCTGACTCCTTTGCTTCTGCAGCTCTTGGGTGCTGCTTTGCCTGAGGCTCCCGGTGGTGACCATCTGCTCCATCCCTGTGATGCTCCTGGGAACGAGGGGTGTGGCAAGGGGAGATGTTCCCTTGCATGGACACATGGGCATCTGGGAGCAGAGACAGAGGCAGAACAAAAGCTGAAACTGTGCTGCTCACTATTTTAGTTTGAGATGGTTTGTGCTGTCCTTGGTTTCTTCAAACAGGAGGTCCAAGGACATGCTCATGTGTGCTCTGTGGGGCTTTCCAGGGTTGCCTTGGGTAGCATGAGTCAAAGCCCAAGAGTACAAGATGCAGAAGATTGACATTGGCCTTTACAGAGCAGCCATGGGGACCCCCTTGGCTACAAAAAACACAGAGGACATCCAAGACCACTAACCCATCATCCACAATTCGTGGCTTCCACACACTGAATTTCAAATGTACAGATGGTTCTTACAGGTTATCAACCAAACCTGAGTTAAAAAAGGAGATGTGATTATTACTGCAGTGTTTAATGTATGCAGGCAATCCATTTCAGCTGTAACAGAAAGAAGAATGGCTCTAGCTACAGACACCCACTACAATGGCAAATTGCTCACACCTGCTTATCACATGTGTAGGACTCTGAAGAGGCAAAATGCTGTATCATTGCTGGGCATCATCAGAATTAGTAATTTCCTGCATGGAAACTGATATATGGTAAATAAATTGTTTACAACTGAATATTATCACCTGATGCAGACACGGCTCCCCTCTCTTTGCTTGTTGTGCCAACAAAGACACATGCATGATACTGCCACCTCCTTTTCCTCAGCAGGTATATGAGGAGCCTGCATCTTTGTTTCTGTCTTCCCATGATATTCTCTTTCTCTCAGTATCACTCTGGACTGGATTCTATCCTGGTTCAACTCACCCATTCAACCTAGCTTAGTTTAGTGAGAGTGGAAATGTTATTTAGTTTGTTTCCTCTTTGTTTTGTTTTTTTTTTTTTTTTTGGATGTACGAGAGAAGGTACTTAGCTTCTGCTGGTATTTTACCAAGAGGTAGTCAGGCTGCTAAATACTTGCTCATGAGCATTGCCATTTGAGCATTTCTCCCCCAAAACCAGAATGTACTGTCCTCTCTCCAGTCCAGGGGCTAGAGGAAAGACCTTTGAAATTTTAAGCTATCTAGACCATGTTAATGTCACAATTTTCACAACACCTCCTTGCAATGCAATTAGTGAGTATACAAAAATGTATACTATATATATTAGATGTCTAAATATTATATTATATATTATATTATTGAAATTGTATTAGTGAAATTACTGCTATATTTTCATCTAGATCTGGGCTCAAACCTACCTTTTGTTCTTACATTCATCTGGCTCTTTTTGCACAGGCTAAGCAAGACTCTAAGCACAATTCTCCCCATAAGTTTGAGGATCAGGCCTCAAATGGGAGGACAGCTCCCATCTTGTAATAGGAAAATAGGCCAGTTTCCCTAAAGAGTAATATGTTTTTTTTTCTTTCTAAGCTGTTTTAGGTGGTCTAGATTAAGCAGAGATGTGAGGATTCTGCTTTACAAAATCAGACCTGGCTTTTATATGTGTGTCATCACCTCTGCTGTCCCATTATGCTGAAACAAGAACAGCCCCTGACATCCTTATCCAGGTAGAGATAAGTATATGAGTACACAAGGGAAAAGCAATGGAGGATGAGGCTTTTGTGGTTAATCAGAGTTTTTACACCAATTTATCCAGTCAGACAAAGAAATTTTGCCCCTCAGATGGCAGCACTTGCAGTGTTTCCATAAAGATGTAACCGTATCACCGGTGGGACAGCACACTGATACATTTACAGCAGCAATAATTTTATGACTGAGCTTAACTGCACAAATCCTGTTAAACAACACCTGAATAATTGGTTAGCATGACCAGTGGTTTGTTATTTCATTCTCAGTTTGGGATTTTCCTCCTCTGTTATAATGCTGTCCCCATGGTCATTTTACCGTGTTGCAACCCAAATCCTCACCCGTGTGTACGCAGCTCACCAGTGTCCAGCTGCGGGGTGGAAATGACCACTTCAGACAGACAAAAGGAATTATAAATGCACATTATTTTTTATCAGTTGTGCTTACAAGGCAGTATCAGCAACCCTGGTTTACACATTAAAAGCTTTGCCAGCAAAAGCAGCAAAGGTCCCCTGTGGAGACACAGCTTACACTGGCAAAAGGGGTTTTTCTGCTTGCATATTAAGACCACCTCTTGGGATGACTTAATTTACACTGGCAAAAGGCAGCATTTTGTTGGCTTCATTGTTTACCACGTTTCTTAGATGAGCCCCCCCCCCCCCCTCTTAATTTTTGCCAACATAGCTAAATCATTTAGGACTAAAGAGTTCTCCTCTTGTATCTGCACAGTCGAAATATTTTCTACAGGCCTGACCATACATATGAGGACTTGTGTCTCTGGTATTTGAGAGAGGATGAAAATGGATTCTCATATTTTCTACAGGGTCTTCAGCATGCCCAGAGTCAGATCCTGTCTGGATTACTGCTGGATTCCCCAACTCTAATTAAACAATTTTAGCCTTTAGACAAAACACATACACTCATTCTCCAGAGCTAGTTCTTTTTGCTAGCAGCATATGGAGTTCTTAAAATGAAGGACAAAGGTATCCTACACTTAAAGCAGGAGACCCACTGGCAGATGTGCTACCTGCAGTAATCTGCAGAAGAACAGGGAGGAGGTTGTGACTGGGTTTAAGCCATAGTGAAATAAAAGTAATTTGATTTTAATAGACTTCAGCAATGGCCTTCATTGCATGCAAGAGAAAAGCTTCACATCGCTCCACACTGTCCTGCTGTGCAAATTCTCCAGGGACTTCACAGGACAGGAGCTGCTATAAAACTTGTCTACATTTTATTCTTACTACCCTTATTTTGTAGAACTCAGTGTAACACGGCCAAATGATGAGAAGGATTTTTTCTGAACATAATAACCTCAGGATGTAACATTTCACACTGTTCCACTAGCTGCTGTATGAGAGTTTCTTACAGGGATGGTAATGAGCTGCTCCTAGACATGAAACTTTTTAATTTAGAAAAACTGTGACAAAACTGATGGATAATGCAGAAATTCTTAAACCTTTCTGCAGTACCATATATCCTGTTTTGCTTATTGGTTTCCACTATTTACTCTCTCTGTGTTTCCTATTCTCTTGTCATTCTGCCTGACTTGTGAGGGTATAGAACCCTGCCTTTTTTTTTCCCAGTGAAAGAGCAGGAACAGCAAAGAACAGGAGGAGCCACAGGCTAGTCTGTAAAAACAGACAACATCTCCACAGGAAAAAATGTTTCAGAAGCTAAAAATGTTATTGAAATAATTAGCAACTTCATTGCCTTTCTGAACAGCATATATATATATATATATATATATGTGTGTGTGAATCAAATAAATCCTATTTTCCATAAGCAGTACTTATTCCTACCTTCCATACAGAGATGTATGTTGTCACCTATTCTGTGTCACCACAGCAAGCTCATATCTAGGTCAAAGTTGTACATTTACAGCTCAAACCATACAAGATATGTATCAAACGTCCCAAAAACAACAGGTACAGGACTTTCTAAGGCTGTCGCTAAGTTGATGATGTCTCTTGAAATTTTTTTTCCACGTTTTCTGACTCTTGGTGAGGGGATATATTATCATTTCCCAGAAGAAATGAAGGCCAATGCACAGCAGAGCTTTCTGGCATTCTTTGTGCCCAGGGAACACCTGGGAAGCCAGGAGAAGTGAATTAGGACAATCCTGACTAAGGATTTTTTCAGGGGGAGAGAAACACCATAGAACTGCACTGAGACTGTCCAGTGGTTCAACCCCAGATGCTCTGGCATCACCAACCTGGCCAGAGATGTGAGAGGAAAAAATCAACAGAGAGAAGGAGCTGCATTTTAGACAGCAATTGCAATCAGTTTGAATACAGCCAGTGTCATCCAGTTCCTGCTCCTCTTTCTGGTATTTGGACCTCATTCCCAGGTGAAAATATGTATGTGTTGCTAGTAGCATAAAATGATGCTGCTTGTTAGCAAGGCAGGAGTTAGCTGAGAATAAAACTGGCAAAATAAGACAACTTTCCCAGAATATATATAGGAAGCATACATACAAGATAGAAAACATTAAGATTTCAAAGATATTTGCTTCTCATGGAGTGGATTTCCAACTTTCCTTGCAAAAATGATGCTAGAAATCAGGTTAATAAACGTTTACAATCCATTGATAAGGGCTGCTGAGGTTTAATTTTTTTTTTAATGAAAGAGATATAGTTCCCTTTTACAATGCCATTCAGCACGACAAAGGGCAAATTTGTTCCAAAGAGGCAATATTCAATGTTTTTAAGGTGCAGAATAAAATTTAATTCTAAGTGTGTCAGGGTAGTTGCATCTGTGGTGGTGGATCTGCTTTTCCAAACAAAGCAGCTGCAGAATCTGTCTCAGTTAAGTCACATAGTTGTACTCTCTATATGTATATAAATACATCCACATGCATGCACACATTCATAAATATATGAGAGTATGAATATATATGATGCTCCTTCCCTTTTTTATCCCTGTACAAGAAGCACAGGGGATGAGCTTTGGGCAGGAAGGGTATCCACCTTGGCTGGACCATGGGAGTGTCAGCATTTTCTCTTCCAATAGCCTCCTCCTGCTGAGAGACAGACTCCTTTATTCCCAGCCTAGATGAAGAAATTTGGTCCCCATGATGAAACTGGGATATGTGCTCTGTTTGTTCATGTTCCTCTTCACTTACTTGTCTCATATTTCAGTTTTAAACAGTGAACTTGTCAGATCTGCTCCCTTAAACTCATCCATTTTCAGTCAGTCAGTACATTTGGACCCCGTGTAAATACTCATCTATATCAATATAAAAAACTACTAATGCTGTAGCCTAACAAATTAAACTGTGTTTTGTTCCCTTTCTGTTTAGCTACTGGCATAAGCTCTTTCTTGTTTAAGCAATGTCTGGTATTATTTCGCAAGAATTTTTTCTTGGTTTGTTTGGGATTTTTTAGCATAGCGTGGCTCTGAAACTTCAAGGCTTAAAGTTGGTGGAGGATAAAATATGGGTCTTTTGGGAGTTGTCCTGGAAAAAAAACAGGCAGGCAATGAGAAAAACTTGGGAGTCCACCCACCTTAGGGGTGGGCAGAGCCAACCTTTGGAGTGCCAGAGTGACTCAGAGCATGGTGCAAGTAGGGTTGCATGATGAAGGGAATTTATGCATCAAAGATCCTTGGTAGCCAGGCCTTGGGAAAGCTACCCAGTGTCTTTTTCCCATGTCTTCCCTAAAAGTACATAAAGTGGTGCCAACGAGGTGCTCAGTGATGTGGTAAAAGGTTACAGTAGGAGAAGAAAAGAGCGAAAGAGACAGCAGAGTCAGACAGACTCAGTCATGTCCTGGGACTCTGATTTTGCCCTATTTCTACCTCTATAAGACTGATAGGGTTCTCCAAGGCAAATTATGCCTGTGGGTCTCACTTTCCTAACTTGCAGGGATAAGACAATATTTACCTGCTTTTATAACTACACCAGAAAAAAAGGCTGTTCTTGGACCTTTGTTCTGAGCAGTAGGCAACTGGGTGTCACACTCTGGAGCCCAAGGTTAGTCATCAGAATGAGCTCGTAGAAAGAAATCTAATTATAGCTGTCACCTCCAGCCATATTGTAAATTACCCACTTGTATGTGGCAGGGGAAGTGCTTTCACACGTGTCTTCTGTGTGCTTCTTAGTAAGGCACCAGCAAAGTCTGGCAACAACCTACTGTAATGCAATTTTAATGTAACTATCTACTGTAATGAAAATCCCTAAAATAACATCATGATAACAACTCAAAACAGTTAAGCACTATTGTAAGCTGTAAGATGTAGAATCATTACTGCAGTATCCTTTTTAAAAAATATTATGCCTCCTCTGAGGGATTTTCAGGTTCATATTAAGCTTATAACACATATTAGCCATGACTACTTCATTACACCCATTTATTCAATGACCTCAGACATGCTGGCTGCCAGCTCCACCTTTTGCTCAGCTCAGAACAATAGGTTGTGTGTTATTTAAGAGAGTGAGAGATTTTTGGAAAATGATGCTGCGCCTCACAGTAATATTTAAGGTGCATACCTTTGCAGGAGGCATGGATGTGTTTCCCAGCTGTTTTCCTCCTCTCAGAATTTCTCCTGGCTGAGAAAGATTTAAAGCCCAGCAGATTCACCCTCCCTAAGCAGAGAGGGAAGGAGGGAGGGAAGGAAGGAGGGAAGGAGGCAGTGTATGGAGATACCATCGCGACTGAATCAGAAAGCCCATCTGCACAGCAAACTCTCTTCTTTCCTGGACTGAAAACTGAGCAAGATATTTTGCAAGGAGTACAGCTTTTCAGTTTTGTGGCCTTTTCATCTCTGCAGACTTTTGTGATGTCTTTCAATTTTTGTGAAATATTATATCAGAATCACTGTTGACTTTCCCATCAAGGCTTCCCCATACCGACAGAAGTGTTTTCCCTTGGGAAGAAGTTGGGTGATGTGATTTTTCAAATAGTTTTGGTTAAGGAATAGATAAGATTCCCATTACAGTTGTTAAAAATATGGGAAAATTTAAATATGTGAATAGTAGGGAAAGCATTATTTTTGACAATTTTGTTTGGATTAAAAAAGAAAAATCCCACCATTTTAATTTAAATTTGTGGTGGACAGAGGACTGTGAGAGATTTTTCCTGCAGGAGTTCTGTGTAGGGAAAGGCAGTAGGAAAAAGACGTGGGCAGATGCATCCTGTAGTGATTGATCTGTGATACACGACTGCAAAGGGCCTAAAAAGCACCCAGTCCACTCCTGAAGCTGTCAGAAAGCCACTCAAGCGTTTGGACAGCCCAGAAAAAAAAAAAACAAAACAGCCTCAGAGCTTGTATATTCAGTAATCCAGGAGGCATCAATGCCAACAGCAAATGCTATAAGGATGCTTCTTTTCACCTACCATATGGATAGGTGAGCTACTCAGCTTTGGATTTGCACTGTTTTCCCCATGGAGCTAATGAGACAATACTCTCTTTACCACTGGGAATAGCCATGAAAATATGTTTCAATTTGTGTAATGGTCTGTCTGCCAGTAGAAGAAGCAATATAAAAACACAGAGGTCAGGGGCAGATCTATTATGGAAGGACAGCATATGGCAACACAACCATTAGATGAGCATCTCATACTCTTGAGAAAGCTTTAGGACTGACAAGGGGTTAAGGCAAATGTTGGTTCATTGCTAAATTCAAGACTCAAAATGAGAGAATGCAAATGCCTTGTATGATCATTTTTTAAAATAACACTTTTAAGCAGCCACAGGGACTCTGTGCAATAGAGATTGAAAAGTTTTGAATAATGCATGCAAGATAATTTCCAAAATCATCCTTTAACTAGTACCACATTCTTTTCACTGTCTCCATATTCATGATTCACCTTTTGCTAATCCTGATGCATAAGGAATGAAGATAGCCCCTGTGGATAAGACCTAATGGACACCATCCTGGAATAATATACAGAACTCAACATCCAGACATGTGTCTTCAATTTAAAATAATTCAGCAATCATGTTCAACCAGAACCTGATTACACAAAATGGGACTTTTTAACTCCCAGGCTTGGATCAAATTTTAAGGCCAGAAGAAAAAAAAAAAACAAAAACCTGCTATGTTTATACATTCCAGATACTGTGGTTGAGTTATCTGCACACAAATTTAACTGTTTCTTTGAGCCTCTTATCAGCTCATCTGTAACTATTTTAAATGCTTTGCTTTACCTGCCCTTTGTAGTTCCTCAGTGAGTTTTCCAGCATTCCAGAATTGTGATGAATGGATTTCCTGGATCTGGAACTTAATTAAAAATGAAGCTGAGTAACCATGCTACATTTCAGTAAATTGTAGCTTTTTTTTTTTTTTTAAACAGCAACTGCAACGTTTTTTTCTCTTTTCTTTTTCTCTCCAGGGCTGAAGAGACAAAGGACCCTGACCCAAAACCAGTAACAGCGAGCCTCAGCAAACTGCTAAATAATGTGTCCCTTTACAAAAGCAGTGGCCTCACTTTTTTCCTGTGGTTCCATACTTTCTCTGTCAGCTATCCTTTATCCTAGTACATGAAAGACTATCAGAATCTTTTTTCTTGGTCTGTAACAGAAAGGGAAGGAAGATCTGATCCTTTAGAATGTCAGGCCCTGAGATGGCCTTGAAGAAGGTTGCAGGCTAGCAGACTGCTTGGGTAACAGAAATAAGATTTGCGTGCTGGTGAAATGTTTGTGAGATTTCTTTAGCAAATGTTATAAGCCAGTTTTCCTAAAGAAGAGAATCACACTCTGATCTAGTGTTTGTATAAGGAACACCACTAAAATCACCAGAGATCCACTAAGGGTCCCCACAGCTCTGGTCTCTTCTGACTGAAGATGAAATCACTGAGACAAGGCAGACTTTCAGAGGTTCCAGGCTTGCCTTGCTCTCTCTTTTTCCTCATGGTTTGATAAGAGCTGAATGAATCTTACTTCCAGTCTCTCATGATAAAACCCAGAGCAAACACCTGGCTTGATATTCTCTGTTGTGACCCATTTTTCACTGATATCAAAATTTACTCTGGCCAAAGACTTCTTTGTTATAATCTGAAAACATGAGTGAGATGGGATGCAGGAAAGAGCTGGGAACACTGCCCTTGCAGTGTGTTCTCTGCTGCAGGTCTCATCATTCTTCCATCTTCAGGTGTTGGTACCTCTGGGAGGTGCCCTGAGACACGAACTTTCAGAAGGTTGCCTGTTGGTGTTTTCAGAGGGAGTGTTCAGTGCCTAAATGATGGCAACTGCTACAGAGTTGTGCACAGAGGTCCCCTCTGCCCCACCTCCCCCTGCAAGTGTCCCTGTGCAGCTCTCCCTGCTCGGGCTCTCAGCTCTCAAGCAGGACGGGATAAATTTCTGCTGCTGGCACGGATACTAAAAAGCTTGAAAATAGTCAAGGAATTCACAAAAATAATCAAGAAGACAAGTTAAATATCTTAATGTATTTTTGATGCAGTTTTAAAGGCAGTTTCATGATATCTGAAGACTCAAGTCACAGAGGTTGAGAGTCAGAGGTTACTAAGGTTACTTTTGCTCGTTATTTTGGAGTCTTTCACTTGAGATGTCTTGGGAACATACTTTCTCTGTGTGTAGAAAAACATCTTTAACAATATGATGAGAGGTGCTTTCGGCTCTATCCTGAAATGCTCTGCAACATGGTGATCCCTGCTGAAGAGCAGGAAAGCCTAATCAGTAATTTGTTGGCATCTGAAGGTTTTGATCATAGAGTTGTGTGGGAAAATGTTCTCTTCAGCCCCTGTGAATACTTTCCTGACATTTTCTTTGCCCTTCCTTAACCAGGATTAAGTCAAAACCAGTAAAAATGTTCTGCAACACAATTATAGATAGAAAAGATACTTCTTTGATTAAGAAGCATAAAAAAACCCCATGTTTTGTTGCTTGAAAATAATTAACTTTAATGTTAATATTCTCTAGAGTAAACCATACCACAGTTCAATACCATACATTTTCAAAACAATAAATATTCTTTTGAAGTAGAAAATGGATTTATTGTTCAGAAATCACAGGCATGGGATATTTTGACCATTTCAAAACATTTTCTTTTCCTTCCCCCTTCTCAAAAAACACTTTTCAATGAGGAGATTTATCCAAACGGAAAACTGTTTCAGCTTTAACAGAGATGTGTTTTGTCCAGATCAACCCTTTCATCAAAAAACTATGGTGGGGATAAAGACAATGGTGGGATTGGAAAGGCACAGTCTGTTTTGGAAGGGTTTTGTACAAGACCCTCTCAAAAATGTATTATACTTCCAGTGCTCCCCACCCCGTGGGCACACGCAGCCCTGGGATGGCACTTGATGGGTGCCAGGCACGTGGGCCAGTGAGGAAGGTGTCCCATGCCCTGAGAGGCTTTGTTCCACTGTGTGAGCTGCGGGCAGAGAACACGTGCTGTAACACAAATGCAGCAGATTGAGAGCTACAGCTTTCTTGCTTTCTCTGTCCTGTCTCCTTGTCCCCAGGCAAAGATTCTGGCCAGAGTAACCATGTCATTTATTTCATAGATGGATGTAAAAGGACAAACAAAGCGCCTCATGTTCCTTACCCTCCTCTTGATGCCGTCTGCCAAACACTGACCCAGCCAGCCCTGCTTTCGCATCAGTTCACAGAAATTGCTGATATAAACATTTCTGATGCTAAACTCCTCCAAGCTGACTGCTTCTCTCTCAAGCCAACTTCAACTTAGCTCTTCATCACAAGAGCACAGGCCAGCACTCAGCAACGAATGTCACCATGGTCTTTCTGGGCTGGAAAGCAGCCTAATGGGTACATGGTGGTGAGATCATGAGCAAGGGAGGGGGTTGCTTGGACAGTTGAAAATCTCTGGCAAATACATCCCATTGAGAAAACAAATTACTTGCTTGTAGGAAGATGTATAAACCACTGAACCATCTGCAACAGCACAGGTAGTGTTGTTAGTTATTGCCAGGGAACAGAAATTGTGTGGTAAACGTTGCCAGGAAATTAAGTACCAGAACAAAGTGTCACTGATGCAATACGTTATTTGCACAGGAACCATTTCAAATTCCAGTGCTTTTTTTGAAAGTCACTTCTTTATGTCCCCAGGTGTTGTGTGCTGCTATGTTCCCTTATGAACACCATGACTCTGTTGGGTTAGGTCACTGAAGTAATTTGTCTCATTTTGTCACAACTAAAAAGTGATGATGATGATGACAGTACTAACCTCTCCCAAGGGGCCTGCTGTCATTTACTGAGGATGAAGTTCTGCATCAGCTTATGAACCAACCTCCAACCTTTGCATGGCTTCTTTTAATGACCTATACATATCTAGTAGTGATGTAAATTTCTTTAGGGTTTGGGACTAAAAACACTTGTTGCTGTTCAGGCACTTTTGTTTGGAGGAGATGCACATGCCTCAGACATCCTCAGAATTACTTTTTCCAGGTTTCTCCTGAGACAATGCATGTTTTTAAAGTCCTTCTGATCTGCTCTTGCTGTGAAAAAGGGGTGTTTTCCCCTTGTGATGCTGTGTTTGCTGCGCCCCTCTGTGCAGCCCCCCATGGAGATAGAATACTGCGAGAAATCTGGGACTGGAGCTGCAACCTGGAAAAGCACTAACTCACCTAAATAGTCCTCTGTACACCATTATAGCACCATGGGAGACTCCTGCAGGCATCAGGCACAGACAAAATAAAGGCGCTTGGGGAGTAATCAATGTCATCCTCTTTTGAATTAAGTTACATTTGAGAAGAAAAAAAGAAATAGCGTCTAGAAATGAACTTAACTTCATGGTAAGAAATAGAAACCACTGGCTCCACTGGTTTGTTTCATCTTGAAAGTTATTGAAATTTTTGCTACTAATGTTTGTTACCTGACTAACAATAACCAGACCATTTAAAAGTGCAACTGCGTAGAAAAGATTCAGTTAGTGTCCAGGTTGTTGCAGTGATGGGGACTGTATAAATGCCAGATAAAATGATGATCCCTGTGTCAAAGAGCTTACAGCTCTGGCACCAACTTCTTCATTTATTCCAGGGTCTATTTACATGGACATGGAATTCTAAGGGTCCATGGAAAAGTCTTGTCAGTACCTCTGCCTCGCTCTCCCCTGGGCAGTGCTGTTCTCCCACACCATGCTTTCCCAAAGAGGGGGGCAGGGCTGAGGGCCCCTTTCACAGAGCTGGTCTTGCTCTTGTCCTCATAACACCATGACAAAACTTTGCTATCCTTCACCTCTTCCTTCTTCTCCTTTGCCAGCCTGACCAAAACCAGCAGCCCCGCTCTGCAGGCTTTCTGTGCTTCACTGACCTTTGAGGCACACGCTGGCTTTCCAGGAGGGATCTGAGGTAGGTGTTTGCCATCTCCTCCAGACACTCCTGTATTTACAGTGGCAGAGGATGTGCCTCTCCCAGCCTGCCTTCACACTGCCCCGTGATCGTTCCCCCAGGCAGGTGGGCTGTGCAGTGGCTTCATTCCTTTGGGTGAAGATTTAAAGCAGTGGCTGGACAGCACCAGAAAGAAAGTTTCTTAACTCTCATGTTTCTCAGGAGAATTTAATTAGATTTTTTTCCTCCTCAGTGATAGTTACTGGCTTTATCTGATTGTTCCCATCTGCTGGCCATTCCTCAAAATTCAACACAGTGATCTCACTCCTCTGCATCCTGTGCAATCAGAGCAACTGCGGGGGGCCTGGCAGAAGGCTCTGTGCCAGAGGGGATGGAGTCAATGGGCTTTGTGTCAGTGTTGATGCTGTATGGCATTCATGAGAGCTGGACTGGGAAAGATGGGAAGCGCCACCAGCAAAAGCCTGGTCTTCCTGTGGGAATGGTGCTCTGTTGTTTTTTGGGTTTTTTCACTGAATGTCAGAGGATCTTGATGGCAGCAGCAGTCTGGATTCTCATTTGACTTAGGATTGTAAGGCTTGATGCAAATCAAATCACTTTTGTACTCCTCCACTCCTGTGGGAGCTGAGATGTCCCAGTAGAAAGTAAAAATCGTATGAACTGGAAAAGTCTTGTTCAGCAGAAGCCTTTGGCCAAAAAGCAGTCAAAGCATTGTACATAGCAAATGTTGACCTTTTTGTTAGACTCCACCATGTCTGTACACTTGCAAAACGCTTTGTTCCCTTTTGTAAGACAGTACTCTTTCCAAACCAAACACCCCCCCTCTGGTGGTAGCAGATCTGTCTCCAAATATCTGAACCCTCACACTCGTCTAAACAGAAATGCCAAGGCACCATCAATTCTCCTTTCATGGCACTCATATTCTCTGGGAAGAACCCTAAGCAAGCTCAAGAAAGGCCACCAAGGGCTAACAACTTGTGAAGAGAACCCTGCTTGCATATCTAGAGCTTCATCAAAGAAGGTAATTTCTTTGTGAAGTTTTTAAAGCCCTCTTATAGCCATGGAAGAGTGATTAGAGGACATTAAGAACTGATTAATTAAAAAAGTAACATATCTTCTGTTTCAGAGTGAAGCAAGGCTCATAGGAAAAGGCAAAGTCTTTCATTAAACAGTGATGAAATGTTGACAAATTTTCAGGCATCTGATATTTTACAGACAGCGTCCTGGCAGAACAACATCCAGGTTTGAATCATCTTCTGTTATGTAGGATAGAAGAGGCTGATAAAAAGCAGCCTTTTACATCCCTAGGTTTTCTGCTGATATCCTTTGTTGTCCTTGGCTGTGTTTCAAGCCAGGGTGTGGTGCTAAAATAGCACAAGTTGTTCTCTTGTTGCCACACAAAGGGAGCACAACTGCACTTGTGCTGCTGCTTGTCTCTGATCTGCATGGCTCTCAGGCACTGTCCTCCCTCCAAAAAATTATGAACATAAAAATATCACACATCTTCCCTTGCTGAGGGGAGGATCAAATGATCCTTCCCCTTCAAAGCCCACTCTGGGCTTCTGTCTCCCTCTGTCTCAGAACTGAGATGAAATCCCAGCTGGCTCAGTCCTGCTTGTCATGGGCCATGCAGAAGATGGAAGCACAACTCCTTCCTGGCTCCCATCTGGGGGAAATCCAAACCTGGGAGAAGCCCCTGCTGAAAAGCAGGATCCAGCTGAGAATACTTGAAAGAAAGGTGTGCCTAGCAATGTACTCTGTTCTGAAAGGCTATTGTCCCCATGCTCCAAATGTGTCTGTGCTTTCTCCTCAGGACCAGACACAAGAAAGAGAAATGTCCTGAAGAGGTCTGGGCAAATGTTGAAGAAAAGGATTTTCTGAAGAAAAGAGCAGTATTTCTGTAGCTGTAAATTACAAAGTAATCTTTTTCAAGTGTGCTCTCCTGACCTATAGAAAAGGAAGAATCCTGCCTTGAGAAACCCCTGTGCTAGGAAGTGCTTGGGAGCCAGTTAATGACACTTTCAGTATACATCTGGAGAAGGCCTGGGCAGGGAAGGACTGGCTGAGGGAGAGTCTGGAATAGGTCCCAAGTGGTTCTCACTCCAGCGGGGTCTAGGTGGGACAGATAAAGGGGGTCCCAGCTGATTATGGGATATATGGCAGTGAAAAACACCCAGGGAGGTAAAGCTCTCTAAGTGTTCAGAAGTGCATCCTGGGCACTCAAGATGTGAGACATGGGTAAGAAGATGAGCACAGAGACAATCCAGAGACATGGGGTGCTCTGAAAGCTGAAGTGCTGAGGAAGCTGGGGGAGATTATAAGGGTGGGTTCCTGCTGCTGCCAGGGACTGAGGAGTGATGAGCTTTCTGGTGTTTGGAGAAGGTGAAGGAAGTGCATTTCAGTGTCAGGAGGAATCCTGGAAAGTGATCCCTGCTCCTCTGAAATAACCTTTTCTTCATAACATCTGAGACAGCAAATATTTTATGAACAGTTAAGGTCACCTCTGAAGTTTTGACCTCATTCCCTTTGAAATTGGTTAAGATTAAGCGATTTGGCTGAACAGAGCAGATGGTGCAGTAAACTGGACAGACCTCTCCACCCCCTCAGCCTTGCAGCAAAGGAGCATGTTGTACTGCAAGCAGAGCAGGAGCCACTGTCCTACACTGTGAATTGTGGCACAGAGACAAACCCAACAGATCCAAGGCTCCTTCATATAGAGGGAGACACGAGCCTTTCTGACACCCATTGTACTGGAATGAGCCCTGATCAGGAAACCTCACCCAGTTCAGAGCATGCTTGCAGCTTTTCTCTAGTGCTTTTTGACTTAAAGTGTGATTAGGTAGGAGCAAGGGTCTGTGAGTTTTGAGCAGGGGCTAAACTGGGAATTGCAATTTTTTTACTGTCCTGTTTAAAAGTGATGTTAGGAAACAGCAACCTTACATCAGCTTTAGAAGCAGATGGTCTGAATAGGGAGAACAACAAAAGAATGGTGTTAAAATAGCACAGAAAGAGGCAGCACTAAAACAACAGCCCTGCCAGGCACAACATGCCCAAGGCAGCAGCAGAGCCCAGACTGCAGGAACAGTGGGAGCTTCTTAATCGGAATGCACTTATTAGTGGTGGGTCAAGTAATAATACTCAGCAGCAACTACTTTATAGTGCTCAAAAGTTTACTCTTGAGGGACTTATTGAAACAAGTATAAATACAGTACCTTGCCCAAAGACATTACCAAAAAAGGGCAGGATCTTCCCCAGTGCAAGGCTGATAAATCTGAAACAGGTTTAGGGCAGACTACAGACATTTCCTTGAGAACTTCTTTTCTTCCATTCAGAAGGATGCCTATGGGAGGTACCCATGCTTTTCCTTCACGTAAGAATAGAGATGTCTGAAAACCACACAGGGTATCCTCTGGTTTCACAGCAGATCAAAGGAAATCTTAAAGCTTTCAAAGGCATGTAGACCTTGAGCAGATTTACTCTGGAAAAGTACAGCATATGGTTGAAATGCCAGGAGGCATGTTGCAATATCACCCAGGGAACTAACTCCAGAGCCCTGGAAATCCTGAAATGAACAGGAGGTTGGCATTTCTACAGAGGAAAGAAAAAAAGCCTAAGAGATGATGTGAACAAGAAATCAATTCAGAAATAGTTGTCTGGAGACAGGTAATGTAAGTCTCATGACAGCAGTTGTGTGTCCACCTTCCTTGTGCCAAATAGGAAGCCTCTTGAAGTCCAGAAACTTTTCCCAGTCACTGTTGCAACTTCTGGATTAGGCATGCCCTTGCCACCTGAGTTGATATTTATTCCTCTGGAATGTAGGACAGTTCAATCAGGTTAACTTGTTAGCAAAAAAAGCCCATTTTGTCAATGCAAGCTTCAATCTACACAAGTGAAATAACTCTTACTATATTGACTGGTTAACACAAACAGAAGAGATGTCTCATAATGGGCTCATAAGACATGTTTACCTCCAGTCAGATTCATGGAGTGTGCAATCCTTACAGAATAAAAAGTAAAACACATCAAATGCATAAAAGAAGCAGCCTCCTGTTTAAAAATCGTCTGTACAATGCTGCAACACTAGAATTTTCCAGTATCATATAATGGACTCTATCCATCAACTTCTTGATTGTCACCTCTTAGCAGGCATAATTGTATCAATATTTCTCAGTGCCTAGGATCTTTCCAACAAAACCCTCACAAAAAAAGCAAATTAAAAAAAGAGTATGGCTTAGATAGTCACATCTGGCAAAAGTTTAAAATTACAAAAGTGATATTGATCTAAAAAACCTTATGTTATTATCCAATTGTTCCTGGAACTATTACAGCATGAAGAGCATTGACAGTTCCTTAGAGAAGGAAGCTCATTAGGATTGCAAGAATTAGCTGAAATTGAAATTCTCTGACATCTTCATGAAGCAAAAAGGGTCTGTTTCGTGGCAAGCCATTCAGATTTTAAGAGATTATGTCAGGTTGTAAAAGTCTGTACGTTGAGAGAATGGATTTGCTGGTAATAATGTATTTCTAATTTTCACATAATAAGCCCCAATAACTGATAACTAGAAAGACATTACAGTAATGAGGAAGGCACTGTAACAGTGATAGTTCAGATTTTGAGGTTGTTAGAAAAATTACTTTGCGAGAATTTCATATGCAAAAGCTGGAGCAATGAGAAAGTGATGTAAGAGCTGTTGGGTGTGGAACTCCCCTGCTGGATGTCAGGAATTGTCCATATTCCTTCTTCCACAGGGACAGAAGTACACCTGGCAGGAACTTTCCCTGCGAAGGCTCCTCTGGAGGCGCCTGCAGCAATTGCAAAACATCTGTGGCCACACATATAGTGGCACCACAGCCAAAAGTGAGTCTGGAAGTGTCAGTGCTAACCAGGAAGATTTTAGCCCCTGGAGGTCCAAAATATCTTTAGGCAAGGTGTGAGAGCAACAGCGACCAAACCACAAGAAGAAGTCATAATATGATTCGAGGCAAGAGTGATGGTTTTATTCATCTCTGGTGTCAAGAGAAAGAACACTGACTCCATAATTCACCATGAAGAGCACTGCCTTACTTGGGGTGAATTTCCTGATTTCTGACTGTCAAGTGCTGCACCCCAGGGGTCAGTCAGCAGGCAGGAGCTGCTAGGCAACCACAGCTGGTCCTTAGCATACAGTCCACTGATAGACAGCATCCATATGGTGTTTGAATGAGGCATCCCTCCATCTGTACTGGAGGAGAGAATGCTTCTGAAGACCCTCACAGGATTATGCAGTGGAGTTTAAACCTTGAATAATTAAATGCCATGATATTTTTTCCCCCTCCTGTTTAGTCCCCAGCATTTTATTACGGATGACACAACATTTATGGCCCCTCAGAAATGCCAATTAAGAATTGTAATAAGAAACTACTGTGTGCTAGCTCTGCTGATTTGTTTTTTCTTGTAAAGGTAGCCTTATTGTAATGACCTAGACAATAAGCAAATGTAACATGGTCTACTACTAAGTGAAATCATACACAATTCCAAGTACAGGCCAGTGCTGCCAGCAAGCTACAGAGATTCTCTAAGCTTTTAAGAGGTCTGGAAGGAGGAGCTTTGTTTTACCATTTGCCAGTCCTATGCTGTCCTTGGGGGCATGATATATGGCTAAGCATCATGTTATGATATAACGACACAAACATAATTTAATAACTTGGGTGTCAAACGGCTGAGATTTATGGTCAAGGAGGCTAAATGTTCACAAAGGATTGCTCCAGAGATGCAGTCCTATTGGATTAAGAGAGAAAAAGTAGCTAATACAATGTTTTAGACAAGATATCTCTATGGGGCTGTAGGCTTTCGATCACTTTTTGCACTGAATTAATATTTCCTTGTTGCATTTCCAGAAACTCTCTTTCTAATTAAAGTTTCCTGGGTTCACTTCATACAAATTTAAAGAATATTACTATTTTATAACCAAAGCATATGAATTGTGTGCTGCTGTTTAAACAATAGGGTGTGGAGTGGGCCAGATGTGGCTCCTTTCATCCTGGTGTCACTGCAAATATTTGTATGAGCAGCTTGCAGAATCTCTGACTTACAAGAAGATCCAATCTACACTGAATGGGCAGATGCTTTTTATTTTCTACAAAAAAAAAGTAAATTAAGTAAGCTTGCTAAAGCCTTTCCAAATCAGCAGGCTGGAGTTGAATGAGGGTCTGTGAGGCATCACCAAATCTGTTGGAGGATCACATGCCACAAGTCTGATCAAGAGCAAGGATACTCCCCACTGCAGCAGCTGGAGCCGCTTTGAAAAATAAACTGTAGGTTGTAAGAAAAAGACTCTTCCCTGCCTTTCAGTGTCCCCAGTAAAATGTAATCTCTGGTGGCTGTCCTGGCTCCCTGCCTCCCTCTGGAGTGGATCACACTTGACCTCTTGTCCTGACAAGCAACAGTTGTCTAGCTCTGCTGTGGCTGCAAATGTCTCTCTGACAAATTGTCTTGAGCTACAGCAAGCAGCTCTGCTGAGAGATAAGTTAACAGCATTTAAACAATTTAAAAAGGCCCTGAAGCCCAGAAAAAACCTGGTGTGCTGAGAAAATGGGAAATGGACTCAGCTGCTACCATGAACAGCCCCTCATCTTATGCTGTGCTGCTGTTTGCAGCAGGACTCTCCACCCTGCTGGCATACACTGAGGAATGTGCCTTTCTCACCCCTTTATCCAGCTTTGTGCCCTAAACCAAATCCATTCTCCCAAGGCTGATGGAGGCTGCTCCCTGAAGGAGCATTCTGTGAGCTGCCACTGCTGCACCCATGTGTGTCCAGGCAGCAACAACCTTTCAACAAAATCCTTGAGCAACATGAGACATCTGCTGAAGTGCTGGTTGTTTCTGCAACAGTGGCCTGGGGAGGGGCTTTTGTGCCTTCAACCACATGTGCAGAAGCCCATTATGTGAGTTTGAGGCTCAGTGTTAAGGAGGAAAGGGCTGCACCCAGCATTGCTCCCCATTACCCTACGGCTCTTTCTCTTGCTCAGCCTGCCCCAGTGGAGTCAGCCTCACATTTTTAGGGTGAGGTTTATGAAATCACTTATGAAATCATGATAACACCATTGTACACACGACATCCCATGTGCCATGGTGCTGAGATTTAGAGCAATACTTTTCTTGCCAGGCAAACTTCAGGTTGCTTTTGTTTTTCTTGCATGGTTTTTGCTGTGATTTGGAGGCCGAATCCTGTCCACAAGTCTCTTTGCAAAGAAACAGAAGTGTCAGGATTTTCAAATAGTATTTTTGGCAAGAGACAGAGTCCCACGGTGTTTGAAGAGGGCCCCAAGGCTCTCAGTGCTTTTCCACCTCTAAAACCCACAGCTGTTTGGGTTTCCCTCCCCCTGCCTTTCTGTGTTTCTTATCTACCTTGCTCCAATGACCAGCGTTCTATTTCTAGTCCAGATGTTTGTTACCCTGATCAGTCCCTCACTAAGCCCTGTTTCCCTGTCAGCAAAACAGAGATGCTGCTTCCCCATGGTAGCTTCAGGAAGTTGAGTGCCATAAATGTATGAGAGGCAGCCAGTTCCTGCAGCATGGGGGGAACCATAAATACTGGATCCTGCCCTACTCTCTCACCTCCATCCTCCCTCTCTCCTCAAGTTGCTTCCTTCTTGCACTCATCAGTGAGCTCTGAGCCCCAAGGGCCTTCACAGTCTTGAAATTTTTCATCTCCTCCAAGTCTTGCTTTCCCCAGACCTCCAAAAAATCTTGACAACAGACCTGTAGCTTTGTCTGCAGGCAAGGGAGGCAATAATTCACCTGCCCACCTTTGCAACACATTTTGAGAACCGCACTGATCGGCACTATCTCAAAAAGTCAAGGGATTTGGGGGGCAAAGGGGGAAAGACGAACACAGGGTTTATGATGTATTTATTAATTCCAGCCCAAGCAAGAAGATTTCTGGTGGGGAGGGGAGCCAAATGGACCTTCCTACCCATGCTGATGTAATTATTGTGTTTATATTTGCAAAAATAATATAATATTTGAAGCACAAATTGGCCCGAGGCTCGAGCCCGGGTTTGGGTTTGGTTTTTTTCCAGCTTAACTCCTAATCAGTTACTCTGTGCTTCAGTTGTCTTGCCTGTTCTGATTTACTGGTCAGTTTTATTACCAGTACTGTAATACATGCATAATAGTGGTTGTCATTGCTTGTCAGTATTTCAGGTAAGCTGTTTCCTAACAGAACTTAGGCTACAGATAATGCCTGTTTTTTAAAGCAGATCCTTTACCTGAATGTAATTAATGAAAAGGCTGGGCTGGAGCCAGAGCCCATAAAGTCTTTGTATCAGTGGTGTAAAGTCAGGATTTGCCTGGTCAGTGCACTGGAAGAGTCACAGGAAGGGGCTTGGGGGAAATGCAGCATTTTGGCTCCCCACCAGACATCCCTTAAGCTCCCAGGAGATGGTGCTTCTCACAAAAAAGAGTGTCAGGATTTCCCTGTGCCAGACCCACAGTGAGCACATCTCACCTGTCTTAAAGGAATCAGGCTGCTGCTGGTGGGTGTTAAGGTGCTTCAGTACCACCATGAACAGGAGAGTGGGAAAGTGTCTGCGAACGAGGGGTAGAAAGAGGCTCGGCTCCAGCGCTGCATCCAGGCCAGGCTTGTTGGGATGGAGTTGTGATGATTCCAGCACAGATTTTAAAAGACTTGTGGGCAAAGCCACAGGACAAGAGGACATAGCCTCAGGCTGGCCAGGGGAGATTCAGCTTGGACATCAGGAGGAATTTCTTCACGGAAAGCACTGTTTAAAATTGGAATGAGCTACTGGTGGTGGAGTCGCCATCCCTGGAGGTGTTCGAGAAAGGACTGGATGTGGCACTTAGTGTCATGGTCAAGTTGACAATGTGGTGATTGGTCATAGCTTGGGCTCGGGGAGTGAGAGGTATTTTCTAACCTAAATGCTTCTATGATTCTGTGAAAAGAAAACACAAACCAGAGGGAAATCAAACAAAACCTCCCTGCGGGGCCGGTTAGTTCATTACGGGTTCGTGCCGCACTGGCCGCACAAGCAGCGGGCTCTGCCCCCGCGGCAGCGCCGCTTTCCGCGCTGGCTCCGCGCGCCGCCCCGCGACCGCCACC
>WBNO01029452.1:0-190495 GCA_013400575.1 Peucedramus taeniatus | reverse complement strand
CCTGTGCCTCGGGATAGAGAGCACTGCCACCAGGGTCCCTGTGCTCGGGATAGAGGCATTGTCACCAGGGTCCCTGTGCCTCGGGAATAGAGAGCACTGCCACCAGGGTCCCTGTGCCACCAGGGTACCTGTGCCTCGGGATAGAGAGCACTGCCACCAGGGTCCCTCCGCCACCAGGATCCCTGTGCCACCAGGGTCCCTGTGCCTCGGGACGGATAGCACTGCCACCAGGGTCCCTGTGCCACCAGGATCCCTATGCCACCAGGGTCCCTGTGCCTTAGGATAGCATTGCCCCGGGGTCCCTGTGCCAAGACGTCCCTGTGCTCCGGGACCACTGTGGCGCGGGCTCCCTCTGCCGTGGCGTGACCCTGCTGTGGCGGTCCCTCTGCCCCGGGGTCCCTGTGCTCCGGGACCACTGTGGCGCGGAATCCCTCTGCCGTGGCGTGACCCTGCCCCGGGGTCCCTCTGCCCCGGGGTCCCTCTGCCCGGGGTCACCCTGCCGCAGGGGTCTCTCAGGCCCCGGGGTACCCCTGCCCCAGGGTCTCTGTGCCCCGGGGTCGCTGTGCTCCGGGATCACTGTGCCCCGGGGTCGCTGTGCCGCAGGGTCCCTGTGTCACAGGGGTCCCTCTGCCCTGGGTCACCCTGCCACAGGGTCCCTGCGCCGCCTCTCGAGGCTGCCATGATGGGTTCTGCCCTCCACAAAGTGCAGCCGCCAGCCCCGGCGGTTTTTATTTGTATTAATTTTCTAAATCTTTGCGGGGCCTGGTTTCTGAAAGTGGCAGCAGCGACGCTTCGGCTTTAATTTGAGCTGAAGTTAAAAAGCGCTGTCGTTGTAGCAGCGGAGCAGGGATTTGTACGGCAGGAATTGAACAGGACTGCCGTCACTTTAATTGTGGGGAAAGAGAGAGGTAACTACATTTGCAATCAGGGAAAAAATAAAATCCCTGTAGTTAAAGCTGAAACAACCTTGTAGATCATGGATGTGGCCCAGACACAGAATCATCATAGAACCACAAAATAGTTTGGGTTGGAGGGACATAAAAGATCACCTAATTCCAACCTTCTTGTCATTAGAAGGGACATCTTCCACTAGACCAGGGTACTCAAAGCCTCACCCAAGCTGTCCTTGAACACTTCCAGGGATGGGGCATCCAGAGCTTCTCTGGGCAGCCTGTCCCAGTGCCTCACCATTTTCACAGTGAAGAATTTCTTCCCAATATTTGATCCAAATCTACTCTCTTTCAAAGGTTAATGAGCAATCAAAAAGTGTAAAGCAACGCCAAGAACCTGAAGTCAGTAAGGTAGAACTGCCAGAAGCAAACCCTGGATGAGGAAGAAGTATTGATGTCACCTGTGACACGGACAGAGTAGTAGACAAAGTTCACATGAAAGCAGGAGGGCTGAGGAGAGCGAGTGTGTGCAGGGCCCAAACCCTGCCTTGCCACGTTTACATCAAAAGGGCCCTGTTTAGAGACACCATTGAAGAGGGGACCTGGGTTACTACACAGCATTTCTGCAATAAAAATATCTGACCTTTGAGAAGGACTTCCTACAATTAGGGAGCAGCTGATCCCCATGGGGAAAGGAGCAAAACCTTTGCTGAAGTACCTTCCCTGAGTGGTAAACATAGAGCAGCCTTCAGGAAGAAAGGGAGACACTACCCGAGGTGTGGGAGGGGAAAGCAGAGCCAGTTCTCCGTTTGGACGCCAGGTGGATGTACAGCCTCACCACAGGCACACCACAGGGTGGAGACCAAGCGGCTGTGCCTAAGGACTGCCCTACACGCCCTGCCTATGTGAGGATTTTGTACCCCTGGGCAGCTCTTCCAGGAAAAATAAAAAGCAGTGATTCAAGCAGCAACAAGACAGACAGACAATCAAACATCCACTTCAGAGAAGGAGCTCTGCACTGTGACTTTCATGGGACCACAGACAGGGCAGAGGGTTGCCCACCATCCAGCTCCTGTAGGCTCAGGGGCCACTTGGGTGCCAGCTGGATGGGGATCAGCTGCAATGTCACATCAGCTCCTCTGCAGAAGAAGAACTGTTACATCCATGAGATGTTGGGTGGGCTCATCCTGACGCACAGAGCACAGCAGTGGAATAAATCCACTGCCCAGTCCTGTCTGGTCATAGGAAACCAACTGAGCTTGTTCTACCCTGGCAGGTAGTGGGCACAAGCAGGGCTCTAGCAGGTCCAGCATAAGCTGCCTTTCATGGATGAAAATCATACCACCAGAGAAAGAGAAACCTTGAGTAAAAGGCAAGTTTGTGGTACCAGGCTGTGGCAGCAGCTAAGGGGTAAGAGACTGACCACAGACTACAGGCAGCAGAGTCTAAAGCCAGCTCATCTGGGCATCTGGCACCCTCTGCTGAGCTCCATCCTCCTTCTGAGACACACTCAGACTCAGGAAATGCCTCCATCAGTGGAAATGTCCAGATGCTGTGCACATGCAGCAGAGTTCTGCAAAGCAATAAGGCAGCTGCCACATGGTGGGGTTTAGTCAGAAGCCTCAGCCCAGAAGGTGGGCACTGGAAAGCACAAATATAGTTTAAATCAGGCACATACCATAAAATATTGCTACTCTGTGCAGCAACATGAGGTAAAGGGGGATACTGGGAAAGGAAATCTCGCAGTATCACCGTGCTGAAGGCACCACTCTGTAGCATTTATAAGTAGACATCATGTGAATACAGAAATGAGAAATTTCTGGGCTGAGAATGACCCTTTCCCTGTGCTTCTTTGATGGGAAAATTTTTGCCAGTTTGCCTTTGGCTATAGTGAAATATGCCTTCTGACAACAAGCAGTGTGGTGAATAAGCCATTGTGAACAGCACTCAACATTAGACTGGAATGAGAGAAAATGACATTGCTCATTTTCTCTAGTGAGGCTTCACAAATCTTCTATGCAATAAAAGACACCACTTACCATCCTGCCTAAAACTCCTTCTCAAAGGTAGCACTAGGCAGTCAAATCAGGCACCAAACACAACAGGAATACTGGAGGCAGTAAAATGTTCAGTACATTTGGACTGGGACAGTCAACAGCTGCAAATGAAGCAGCAGATGAGCTGGTCATATCTGCTGAGGGATGTGAACACAAGATGAGGGTTTTTTAAAATGCTAAGCAACTTCAGAACAACTTCACTTGTGTCACTGAGCTCTACATAGACTCGCTGGGTTCCCATTTTAGTAATTGAAGATGTCAATACTGTCAGTAGACTGGCAGTCACTATTTGTTTTATTTCAACCTTTCTAAACCAGCTTAATATGTTTGAAAGTTATTTCTTTCCATTGGCTCTGCAAGGATCTGCAAGGGACTGGCTCATTTGAAGTGTTTACTGCAGTTTACACCTGAGCTGCAGTTGTCCGAGAGAATGGTCTTCTCCAATGTGCTGTGTCCATACTTCTCACACAGGACAAATACACACAGATTTAAAAAAGATTCCGTGGCATGGCATGACTGCCCAAAGAAGGGCAGATTTGGGCAGTGCAGCGTGTACAGAGTGACCAGAAGAACAGAAATGGAGACTCTTGTCTGCATCATGAGATGTGAACCTTATTCTGAATAATCAGCATGCTATTAGCCACAAAAATTCTTAACTCCATCTCCAAGCAAGAAGGATGCTGCCTGAAGGACATGCGGGCAAGGACTGAGAACAAGACATTGCAGTGCCCTTGGCAAGGTCTTGCTGTCATGATTCTGTGCTCAGACAACAGATCACAGATTTCCTCAGCTCAAAACCAATTTTGCATCAAATGGGAATTTCAGCCCAGAGTACCCACAAAGCAATGGGAAGCTGGGAGTAAGAAGAGGCAAGAGGTTGTTAATCAGTGCAAAAGAAGCAGGAAGGCAGCTCTGCCTGAGTGTGGGAACACTGCAGTGGAGCCCCCGGAGATCAGATAGCAACTGAGCATAAAGATAGATGGGTCTGAGAACTTCAGATGTTTCCCCGAAGAGAAAGTCAGCATGGTTCAGCTGTATAATGCCAGAAAGTGCACAGAAAGGCTTAGGAAATGCTTGCACAGAGCTACTAAGAGCCACACATTTAGGCTTACATGTGTGTGACTAGGGAAAGATCCAACAATCAAAGGATACAAAAGAGTGACCAAACCTATGCAGAAATACCATTGGTGCTATTCACAGGCTTAGAGTAATGGGAAAGGTAAACCAAGAAAGCAGTAAGTAATAGGACTAGATGGCCATCAATGTGCTTTGGCACAGTGGGGCTTATGTGCCAAAGCCAGAGTGAGAAGTAATGGGTACAGCCCTTTACTGCTGTTTGCTGAGGCTTAGAAAGATGTCACAAAGCAAGGGACAACAGGACACTGCTCAGCAGCCCACCCACCTGCAGCAGAGACATAATGTTACAGCCTTGGGCTGCAAGTTAAGGCAATAGCAGCTCATGTTTTTAAGTGTTGGTTTGATCCTTTATGTGTCAGCCAACCAGCTAGGGCTGTGTCCATTTTATTTGAGACAGCTGGGGTTCCTGGCCAAAGCACACGGAATCAGGCTTTGCTGCCCAAAAGGATTTATGTTCCTGCAAACACAGTATCTCACACAGAGCTCTCTATAACCCTTCTCCAATACACATTTATATATCTTGGCTGAAGCACAAGTGTTTCTTCTGTAGAGATGTGGTGGTTTGGTCAGAATTCTCATCTTTAGTTGAAAAAGTGCTGGAGATGCTGATCCTGATGTTCAGTTCTCTCCATGTCTCACTGGTGACAGTAACATGCCAGCATCAGTTCAAAAGACAGCCAAGTCTAGGGGAAGATGCACATTTATGAGAGACAAGAGGCCTTTGTCTTTTTCTACCCTTTTCTACCCTTTTCTACCTGCCTGTGCTCCTCCTCTGACCGTGCCATTCCACCAGTCGGTCACGCCTTTCGTCTGATGAGCATCCTCATCAGTACATCGTAAGTGAGGGGATTGCATGGCCAAGATTGGGACCTGTGAGGAAGAAAAGTGCAAGTCTCTTTTGGCCAAAAGTCAGTTCTGCCAGCTCATAGCATGTCCTGAGGCTGTACAAAGCCCTAATGTTCACTGGCTGGCCAAATACGGATCAGCAACACACCTAAACCTAAGCACAGGAATTGTTCTTCTTCCCCCCAGAGCTCCTATGCATGAAGTTCATCACTCTACTCTGTTGGATAAAGAATTAAATTAAATTATAATTAAATTATAATTAAATTAGCAAAGCGTGGATTTCGCATTACTGATCCCAGTAGCAGCAGAGGGCTCAGGGCCACAAGGGATGATTCAGCTTTCTGTTCTTCTGAGATGATCCCAATTAAGGCTTCAATGTGTGAAGTCCTTTTATAAAGAGATCCTTCTGTGGGTGCGAGATATGTTGTGGTCTGTACAGAGTTTTGGGTTCCTTTTAAGACACTGTGAGACAATCTGTGAATTCCTTTACTTGCATTTGTGTGCAGTTGGTCACGTGCATAGACCCACTATGGTTGAAAGCATGCCAATACTAGTGTGGGATTTGCAGTGCTGAGCCCTTTCATGAAGGCCTTATGGAGGTTGCAAAATGTTAAGCATTCTCACCAATTCTGGAGAAAAATTGTATTTTATAGGATTACCAAAACCAGGTGTTCTTCACTGCAAAATGCCTGTCCCTTTCCTTTGCTGCAGATTGATCTGTACTTGAGGGAAGCAGCAAGACTGTCCCACACCACAGCTTCCAAGATGAACACTCCAAAGGTGAAAATCAGCAGCGTGCACAGTGCTAGCTTTAGCCAAGGAGGTCTGCTGGATTAAGTGATGGAAGGGACAAAAAGCTCCTTAGAAATGCTGTGGGTGACAATTGCCTGTGGTGGGTTCATTCATCCCGGGCTAATGGCGTATGTGGGAAGTGAGTCCTGGCTAACAATGCCACAGCTGCTTTCCCAACCCACATGCTGGTCATGTGTAGGTCCTCTTCAGCACAATAAAGAGGAGGGCTGCAGCATTAGTTGCCTTTCACTCCATTGAGAGTGGCTACAAAGCATTAAAGCAGGGCTGACTGAGAAGGCTCACCAAAGTCAGTGTGAGGGTGTTAAGGAGCACAGCTGCTTAAAGGAGCCAGTTGGGCAGAGGAAAGGTATTTCCATATTGTTCTCTACCCAAAAGGGCAACATTAAAAGTCTTGCACAATCAAAACAGCGTATGTGCAGTCATTGTTGGGAACGAGTGACTGAGAGTTTAATTTAATGCATGATTCAGTGTTTATGTTATTATTACAACTCTTTTATTAATGCCTTGTCCTTTGTGCTTTTACATATGCATTTTATGAAACTTCCAGGAATTATGTATACAATTTCTGTTGAAGGAATTCTTGAAGGCTTCCTGCACTAGTGATCAGAAACCAGGAAATTTAGACTTGTCCTCCTGCCTAAGTTGATTATGGCAAAGTGAGTTGAATCTTCATGCATGCCACAAAGAGCAGCATTTGATCCTGCGTATAAATATTCACAAACATATATATAGCCATATATAAATGGACTCAGTTCCTGCAGCTGCATGAGAAAACTCTCACTAAAGCAAAGTCCTTTGGAGCAGAAAATTCAAGTGCTATTTTCAGGGCATATTTTGTACAAATTCCGCTGCAATCTGAGGCTCGCTGTATAGGGATGTTTTGAGGAGCTTATCAGCTCTGATCACCTGCACAACGGTGCAGCCACACAAAGAGGCTGTCTTCCAAATTTACTTCATAGTTATTTGCCCTTCTATACTGTGAGCCGTAAGAATAAGAATAAATGGACTTCCCAGTTTCCAAAGTCAAAGACGGTATGAATTGATATTGCCCACTAAAATGCAGTGAGACTAAATCAATAACATCTGCAATAAGGCATAATGAAGACAAAATTATATCTCAGCTTTCCCAAACAGCTGCGAATCTATTTTTAATGATCCTCATTTTTGGCAGTCAGCTAAACAACTTTTAAAATGTCCTCAAAAATGCATTGCTAAGTAGATCAGCAATGCAGAACACTGAAATTCCATTAATTGCAGCTTCTTCTGTGTGGTCTGTAGTACTTGGCATGAAAATGCCCTCACTCTACAGCTAGACCAGAAATCATTTGTGGCACCCTAGGGTAGTTAGAAAAAAAAAAGTGTCTTTAAATAGGTGTCTTAAAGAATAATGCAGTGTGACTGCAACCACTGATTTGCATTTTTTTTTAGGTAGGGTTTTTAAGGAAACTTTATCTGTTTTCACAGCCTTGCCCTATCATTCAGTGGTCCTGCTCTGTATGATGACAGCTTTGTACACTGATAAGTGAGCTCCTGGGCTTGGCCTCTTGGGCTTTCAGCATAGCTTCTCAGTCTGAAAGAGTCAGCTTTCCCCCAGCACTGATGGAGTTCATCACAGCAAGATACAACATGGCATTTTAAACCTCAGCGTGATGTGTATTTTTCTTAAAACGCAGAGTATACAGTGACAGTGGAGGTGGTGAAAGGGAGTGGTAGACTGAGAGGTGTATTTGGTTATTCTTTGTACTAAGTCACATAGGTCATGCTCATCTAGTGTGAACAGTGTCTCCTGGCAAGGCAGAAAACAGGGAAAAAGGGCTCCCCGCGGGATCTGCTCATGGTGATGCTATGCAGTGTGAATCAATGAAGTTACTATGGGCTGTGATTATTACTCTTCTTGCATGGTGATTTGAACAACACTGACCTCCTAGTTTGCTGAGTTTTTTTCTTCCTTATACCTAGCAATGAATTTCATGTGTACCAGTTCTGTCTGGTACCAAAGGAATTGATTTTACTGTGCACAGACCATCCTATTGCATGCTTCTTCCCTAGAGAATGTACAGTCCAAAAATAGATTTCCATGTTGCTCTTTGGAAGCCTTTAGGTGACTATTCAGACATTTTCAGATAATGTGATATCTTCAGTTGGCTTCACTCCTTGGGAAAGGCTGGTGGTGAGGCCTGACACTACAGCACACTCACGGCAGCAGGGTTGATACAATGGAGCAGGTTTCTCTTACACGTTTATCTTTAAAATAAGGATGGGGCATCCAGAGTTTGCAGAATAAAAATACTCTTTGCAGAGTGGGAGGCAACATTAATCTCTGCAGTTTGTTACTCTGAATCCTTGACGCCTCTCCTCTGTCTTTAGATTTCTAAGTGTTCTCCTTGTATGCTTAGAAAGCAGTTGCTATGGTCTACACTGGTTAGGCCATTTAAGGAGAGACCACATGGTTCTGTGTTATGTGGATTCTATATCTGATCTTGTGAAATGCAAGTTTTCCACTCTCTGACTAAACAAAAACAGCATAGGCATATATAGTGGTATTCTGCACAGCTTCCCACAGATGGGATACTTTTAATCAACATTTAACAACTGATATGACTATCCAGCAACTGAGCCTCTGTCCTTCTCAATCATTCCTTCAGAATGACCAAATGGGATTATTTGTTTGTTCTCTGGAGTACAGAACTGCTCTTCCATGCTCCCCTCCACCAGTCAGCCTGAATCCCAGTTTGCTTTTACATTTTATTTTTCTATTTACTAGTAGCAGATTCCTCTGCAAACCTGTCACTGTGTCTCTCCCTTTCACTGTGAGTAACCATGATGCTGCAATTTGTGATAACGTCAGTCTTTTTACAGGAAATTTAAAAATGCCCCCAAATTCCTGCACAAAAATGCAGCCATCTTACTGGAAGGAGAGCATATTGTATATCAGTGGAGAATGATTAGTGGAGTAGCTGGAAGGAGAGGAAAACAAAACTATTTAAAGACATCAGGCTGTATATATGATTGCTCACAGAGGAGTGCTACAAGGTATAGTCCATGAATCAGAGGAGAATCCCATCAGCACGGGGGGGAATTTTAATGAAGAAAATGAAATTCTCATCATGTCTAAACCAGAAATTAACATGCATTAACATTTTTCTTCCCATGGCTCTTGCTGCCAGCTTCAGCTATTTTGAAATATTTGGGGCCAAAGCAGGAGCAAATCTCTAGAGAGAAGAAAGCTATTAACATTGCCAATAGTTCACAACACAGCTTTGTTTCTTGAAAGGCACAGACACGGCAGGAGCTGCTTCGTGCAGCCACATGATGGCTGTGCAACTTTGAAATAATGGCCCCTGGGGCCCTGAGCCTACAATCCATTTCTCATGTGACTGAGAGACCCCTGGTCTGTGTCAGGGCTCCTCATGAGAGGCAGGGCTCGCCAGGTGCCGTGCTCCTCCTCGCTGGGGTCGGGAGGAAGCCTCAGTGACCTGACCAGAGTCCAGACCAGGCTGAGAAAAACATTTTAGTAGATGGGCTACACAGTCCACGTGGCTTTTTACTCATTACTAGGCCCATGGTCATGCTATGTGCCAAAGAAATGTAGTCCTTTGTCATTTTTTGGCAAAATGGCTTCAACAGACACTTCTCTGCTGCATCCATGATCAGTGCAGCTGAAAAGAGATGGGGGGGTTTAGTGAAATGCAAGATCAGGTGATGATAAAGAAAGAGTGGATGAAACAGGAACTCTTCCATTTAGTTCTTTTCCCATAATTTCCTACCAATCTTAGGAACACATCTGAAGGGATGCAGGGGACCATTAGGCCCAGTATAGTTAATTATTTAATATCAGAATGGCAAAGTATCTCCAGTGCTCTATCCTGACACACCAGAGCAGTTAATTTCTATTGGGCAGATAACTATAAAGGGTACAGTTCATGGGTAGAACATGTTTTTATCTTAACTGCTGGGAGTTTTCCCCCATATTTGCCCTTGTAAGTGAAACACGCAGATGTCCTATTCATCAGGCCAAAATTAACAATAATATACTGCTGGTTGCAAGTTGGTAAATAAAGAGGAGCCAAACATGTGACATTGATATTGCACATGGAGATTTATACGTAAATAGTTTAACAAGAAATGTCTAAGTAAGTTTAATGAAGTGTGTGATATGTGAAATTGCAGGATCAAAATGTTCTGTGTGGAAAATGGCTTCCTTCATGTGTTTCAATGTCATACCCTTATATATAGTGGAGGCTCAAACCACTTAATTCCTATTCCATATCTAGTCTTGTATAGTCTCATACAATATTTTCCTTACCCAAAAATTTTTAAAGGGTGTGGGAGGGAAGTCTATTTTAAATTAAGGCTTTATTTTACCTTAAAAGTCAATTCAGCCTCTACACCTTGTCTTCAGTCCTGTTTCAATTTGGTTATTCCATATAATTACATCCTTAATTTAGAAAATATTTACTTTTTCTGCATGACAGAAACACATAATCAGTAAGGGAAATATACTGAATATATGGGCAAGAGAAAATGATTGGAGACAAAGTGGTGATACGAGTGGAATAACAGAAACCTCTGGTTCAGCTGTATTAGGAATATCATTGTTTGTGGTGGGCTACAGATTTTCACTCTGTTTAGGAAAAATATTATTTTTAATCTAGTGTTGTTTTTAATTTAGTGTACTCAAAAATTGCCTTATTGTACACCAGGCTTTGATTTAACTGTGTTTATGTGCAACCCTAATCAAAAAGATCAGGTACTTGGGTTTACTTTGATTGCAGAATCTGTGCTGGCAAACAACATATATTTGTCTTTTTATAATGCTTTAATTTGGGGCAACCACTGTGATTACATTTCAAAATATCATGCTAGTAACATGTCACCAAAACACCTGGTGAAGTTAGAATGGTCGTGTTATCAAACACTTCATGATTTAAAACAAAATTAAAATAAAATAACTGATGCTTAGTACTGCTAAGAGGAAGGTTGAGTTTGATCTTCCTATAAGGCTGTGTGTTTTTAAATAAGAATAATAATTAAAAAAACAGTTCAGAATATCTGTGCTCCTTCATGTTTCTGCTGGTAACCCTGTGGTTAAGTCAAGCAATGATTGATTTTAAGAGAATTATAGCTATTATAAACTGTAATCAGCAGAGGATGAGAATAATTATGCAGAGAAAGGGGGAAAAGGCTGAAACATGGCTGAGCAATATTCTGATTGATGGCAAAGTCATTTCCTGGCTGTTAATGACTGATTTTTCAACAGTCAGCACAAGCGCTAAATCTGTGGGGGCAAAGGGAAAGGAATGGTTGTGTTATACAGAAAACTACTGTCCTCAGCTTACCATTTTCATTAGGAATGGAACAGGCTCGGAAAAAAGCTGCAGACCATCGATCAGGACCATCCCTGTGTGACAGGACTGCAGCTTGGGGTGAGCATGTTAGGAAATGCTGTGAGTTGTGCTCTTGGTTTGCTCTACAAGCACGCGGTGAGCCTTCATCCCCCTCTAGGTCCCGCTTCTCTGAACCCCACCAAAACACCACAGAGAGGGCTAGTTTGGGGATATTACAGGGCATGAGCAGAGCAGAACCACACATATGACAGGAATCCTGTCTCAGCGGGACATTCAGATAGACCATTTGATCTGAAAAGTTTTCCTTTGATGAAATCTCAGTTGACCCATCAGTTGTATCTGGCTCTTTGGTATTCTCAGCTGAAGTGAGTACCAGTCTCTCCAGCACCAGGCTGCTCAGATGTTACCCCTCATGTCCTGTCTGCGAGCTTCCCTCCTCGACAGCTTACATCTGCTCCCCTCCTGCCCTCAGAGCTCTCTTGTTTTGCTCTCAGGAGAAAGGCATGTCCCCTCCAGAAAGGCTAATTACCTGCTCCTGCCCCATTTCCACATGCGTGCACATGTGCTGGCGATATGCACACAGGCCCCAGCGAGCGAGCTCCGTGGGGGGTGGGATGCTGAGCAAAAACAAAATTGCTCTGATCTTACACGAGTCTCTGAAGGAATGTCTGGATGTGTATTTTCAAGTCCTAAAATAATTCTAATTTCTATTTTATGCTACATGAGGTCATGGAGTGGACAAGCCTAGAGAACATTGGGCTTCGGTTGACAGTTGTGTACTCTCTAAACTGTGACACTTTCAAAAAAGAGACTAATTTATCTTATCAACCACAACCATAAAATAGGGTAAGGGATGAAAATAGATTAGAACCCATAAAACTGAGGGAAGCAAGACAGCTGCCATCCAGACAGGGACAGACACTGCCCTGTGAGGTCCTGATGACTTTGAAGAAGCTTGTGGGTTGCTCACTGCTGGCTTCATGAAGAGTGTCCTGTCATGGGAACTCTCCCAGAGACGCTCCAGAAACGTGTTTTTACAGACTCCCCGCTTCTCTCAGTGCAAAGATGATGCAGGTCCTGGATTTTGAAAGCTGGCTGTATCCTGAAGTGCACTGCTTGCCTTCAAACCTGCACCAACCATTTTTATAGGCAGCTTTCCATCTGTTCATGGAATTATGTCTACATAATGCTTAGTACTTTCCAGCAGATTTTGAAGTGCCACAGAAAAAAACTTGGGTGGTGGATTTTCAATTATTTTACAAAAATCCAATTTACCCAGGGTTTTTATTCCTGGTTCTAAACTATGCAATACCAGCTTGATATGAGCGCTGTCTCACTAATTTTAGTGGAGTTGTACCAACTAGTGAAAACAGATGAAGTGAAGAATGCCGTTAGCAGCTGTATGTCCTCCCAACAGCAGGTCAAATGCATCTCAGCAGCCAAAAGTACAAGAAAAGAAGGGAAATCAGCAGAATAAATGTTAGAAACATAAAATGTCTGTAATTCAGACTTGATAGCATTGGGATTCTTCATTAGGGACAGCAAAAGAGACAAATAGAGAGGGAGAAAGACAAGCTACTTACAAGCAGTGTAACAGTAGAGTAATAAATATTTCTACTGTCACTCTTGGCGGCTCAGTGAAGAGATTGCTGCTTTTCTTTTCTGTAACTCCTCAGGCAGTGCCTCTGAAACCTCTACTGTGCCACAGGACCCTACAGAAGATTGTCCAAAGATGGGACAGAAGACCCTCTATTTTTCTCCAAGCCTATTTACTAACAACTTAATTCTCCTTTTAATAAACTCTTTGAAGATGCTGCAAAAAATTGTATAAATGCGCTGGGTGGCAAATTTCCTTTCCTTTTTTTTCTTTTTCTTTCTTGTGTTCATTTTGAGGATGTCCTCTCAGGGTAAAATACTGAGCTATGTGTGGGTCACAGACAACTTATTGAACCCTGTGCTTTGAATAACTCTTTTTTAGTAGGCAGGAGGACCTGTGCTGGCTAGGATTAGTGTGCAGCAGTTTGTCTTCTTGTTGTATATTAGTCCAGGCATTTTCTTTCCTAGTGTGAAGTACATTTGTACCAAAGACTTGGAGGAAATCATGCCTAGCTGGAAATACATGGACAGTCCACTTGGTTTCAGTTACTATGTTTAGTAATGAGCATGTGCTTCAATTTCTTGTTGAATCTGAGGAGGTATTGGGCTGATACTGCTGTAGATTGCAATTTTCTGGCAACAGGGAAGACTAGGCAAAAGACTGCCCATTTCCCATGTCATCCTTGGTGGCTGCAGCATAGGATGGAGGTGGGTTCACCTTGTCTCCTCAATCCACATGACCTGGGCACAGCCATTTCCTGCTGGAATTTCAAAGTTCCACCTGTGAAATGAGTGTGCTGATGTGGTCTGTGCATCATGCACCCGGGTACCCACAATTAGACTGAGGTAACCAAAACCACTGAGCTTTGCTGTCCCTCCCCACATGAACAGTGATGTCTTTCTTCTTTGTGCCCATGCTGAGACATGGGCAGAGTCACAGTTCAGGTGGTGCACTGAGGATAGAGTGGGAAGAGGAATGGGGTTTCAGCAGAGTTGCACTGCTGTAAGCCCATTGCCCTTCAGGGAAGGCCTTGGGACAGCTGATAGCTGCCATGGTAAATGCTGGCAGGCAGTGATTTCCACCAGGTCCTCTGCTTCTTGCCTCAGTAGGCATTTCTTAGTCATAATCTATTTCCTGGTTTTGGCCTGGACTAGACGCATTTCCCAATTCACATCCCTTATTTCATTTTCAGGAGATTTCCAGCAAGATATTTCCTTCTCAACTCTAGCCACTTGCAGGTCCCTGGATAAGCTGGTGAACTTCTTGGGACTGAACAAGTCTCACTGGATCTGGAAGCATGGTTAGTTCTGTCCAGTCAGAAATCCATACATCTACTCACACATCCAAACAAAGTCATAAGAACTTAGGGCCTTTCTTTCTCTCTTCCTGCTTTGAAAACAGTGGCTCATGTTGGGAAAGTTTTAGGTGAGCTGTGGGTATAAAATGTTTTACAAACCAAACCCATAAACCCTTTGGTTTGAGCCAAAGGTGCCTCTGGAAGCCGGAGGGTGGCTGATGTTGCCAGCAAAGCTGCCAGGCATTGCGAGCCACCACGGAGTTCTGTAATCTGGATGCGTGTTGACTGAAAACTGGACGAAGAGCTGTGCATGAAAGATACATCTCTTTCCTGGGAAAGGGCAGCTTAGTGCTTGCACATCAAGCACAAGAGCAGCAAGCTTGCTGGGGTTTGTTTTCCTTCCCTCCTCCTTTTAAAAAGGAAATTGTGAGTCACGGTCCCAACAATCTGTAGCATAACAACACCGATGGCTGGATCAACAAACAGGCGAGCAGAAGGCCGTGTGGAGCAGGGGTGGGCTGGCAGCCAAGTGGCCTTGCCTGAGCAAATGCAGCCAGTGGAACTCTGTCATCCAACCTCTTTGGATGCCAAATGTATTCACTGGGTAAATGAGGCATCTGGGTTGTTACTTTTCAGGAAATGGCACAGGAAGAAGATTCCTACAGTAGGCGACAGGCAGAGAAGCTGTCATGGGTAAATGTACTGCAGCTCTGTGCTGAAGTCCAACTTGCCAGAGATTTTACTTCACCCCATGCATTCCACTACTGCTCGGATGTTTCTCCAGCTTGACCTGCTCTTTTTTTGCTCTCTGAGCAAGTTTCTTGCCAAGGTTTTCTCAAGAGTGCTCTCAGACAACAAATCAGTTTTTTTCTCTCACACAGGGTCTTTCTCACCCCTAAAAAGCCTTTTATGTCACAAATGCAGCTTCCCACTGGCACCACACTTCAAGAAAAGACAAAGAAAAATGAATTCAGGAGATAACAGTGTAGTACAATAAGGGCACCAATGTGGAGACATTTTTGCTTTCTTAAAAAATGTCAAATAAATTCTGTTCCATAAAAGTGACAAGAAGCCAGTTTAAAGAGAAGGAAAGACAGTTCCAGCATGAGTCACTGCTTTATAAGAAGTTCTGTAAACTACAGAAAAAAAAAAAAAAGCTGTATCCTCTTGGCAGCACACATCTTAGTAAGCAGCCTACAGCACAAGCTGGGAGATAAGTTACCCATCTTTGGTTTAGAGCAAGCACTAGTGAAGCAGACAGGATATGGATGCCAGCTACAGAGCCAGTGGAATCATGAACATCCATCCCATCCCATCCCAACCCATCCCATCCTTGTACTGTACTGAAATTTGCTGTCTCCTCTGCCATGCTGGTCTGAGTTTCAGCCTAGCTTTCCCACGATCTAGAACACCTCATGGGAGCTATCCCATCTCTGTCTGTTTGACCACAAGAAATGTGCACAAGCCCAGCAACAATTCATGAGTCCAAAGGAAGGCCCAGTGAGTGCCCTACTCATGGAATTCCACTTCATCTTTAAGCCTTTATCCCTCAGCACTCATAGAAGGTTTCAAAAACACTATACTTGAAAAGAAGCTTGGATCTGATGTATTAAGGTCTCTGGTGAATTTGCTTTTCCTCAGATCCTTTAGTTACAGAGAAGAAGTGCCATGTTTGCAGTTTTAATTTTGGATGGCCAATGGCAGGATTGTTAAAAAAATATTTCTAACACATATATTTGCACAATGAAAGCATCTAATTCAGCCAAAAGAAGCAGGGAAACCACTCCTTTGTACAGCTTTGTACTTTTTTCTTTTTTCGTGTTGAAGTGACAAAACACATAATAAGTTACATCTGACTTGGTGAAACTTTGCATGTACAAGAGTTGGCTGGGAAATGCACTTTATCTGAACTTTGTGGCCAATGGCCAAGCTAAATAAACCAAATTAATATTAATTTCCCTTACCCCTTCCATACCTTCCCTGGTAAATAGAACCACCTCTGGGATTTCTAATGGTAAGTTACCCTTGCAGCATCTGGTTTTACTTGGCTACTATATTGACAAGATTTTTTTCCACTTTGAGTCTATTTTCTCTTTTTTTTTTTTTGTAAACTTATAAAACTTCAGAATCCTTGCCGTATCCCTGTAACTTTTTTTTTGTAAGAGTATTCTGGTCTCTTTCAGTTCATGCCTTAGCTTGAGCTAATCTAGCTTGGGAGATGTGGCTTAAACCATAAATATTATTATGTTTAAGAGCCTTGGTGTGGTGTGTGACTTGAATGGATATGAAGATATTTAGCAAATATATCTGTGTTCTAAAGTAGAAAGAATAATTTATTACCCCTACAATACAAAAAATTAAGCCACGCTGCAGACATGTCTCAGCATTAGCTCTGTTACCTTCCAAGAGTGTTCTTAAAAAAGAGAATTCTAACTTTATGGTGTTTTATGAAAAGGTGTTTTATAGGATGGGTGCTATGAAGATGAGCTGAAGTTTGTATTTATTATATTCTGTGCAAAGTTCGTTACCAAGATAGTTGAACAAAAAATCACAGATGTGAACTCCCAGTGCTATTCCCCTGTTTTTCTCATAGAAATGTTGTACCCTGAGACTCTTTTGTCTCTTTGCACCAGTGTCTCTGGTCCACTCCAGGAAGTGGACCTGGCTTGCCTGATTTGGAAAGCAGCTTGTGCATTAGAAAACCTGTTTTCAGGATGGAGTTAGCATTTTAGTAATTCTTCAGGTCTGGCTGAGGTTGGGAGCCATGGGGCTTCCAGTGCCTATAACATCCACCTCTGGAGCCACTTTGCCAAAGTTGTTCGGTCTGTTGCCACAGCTGGGGCCAGGGTACAATGTGAAAGAGAATATTGTTGATGTTAATGCAAGATGTTAATGAAACACTCTTGGTATTAATGAAAGAAAAGGAAGATGAAGGGGCAAAGCTGACGAAAGAGGAGAGAGGAGAAACTCGCTCAGAAACTTCAGAACCTTATTGATTTGTGTGACCTGGGGAGCCAAGACATACAGACATGCTGTGACAGGCCTGTACCAGCACAGTGATGTGCTCTGAATAAACTCAGTTCCCATCAGGACACAGGAATGGTTGCAAGGTCGCTCTGAAGTCTGCCCTGTCTGGTGGTCTGCCTCTGAGCATGGCCAAGAGCCACATGAGAGGACAGGGCAGACACAGTGTGATCCTCTGGAGAGCTCCTGCCAGCACCCCATAGTCTGCACAGACCACTGTCTGCAGACAAGATGAAACTTTTGTTTTCCCCTGTAGCTGCTTTTTCTAGACTGTTAGTTTGTGGAAATGGCATATACCACACTGTGTCTGATCAGAGTTCTCTTCTTAAGGGCAGACACTGGTGACTCTGTTTAGCCTTGCCGTAAGTGGTTGAAATAACAAACCCACTGAAGCCACAAACCCACTTCATGTGCCAGAGCCCTGTGGTAAAATGACTGCAGAGCTTTAAAAATGCAACACAGAAAATGGAAAGCTTCTGCCACATACAGAGCACTCCCTTAAGCCGTTGACTGCTTCGGATCGAGTTAGAGATACATTTCATGCATAAAAGGGAGAACTTGATTGCTACAGAGGATGCCTACATTTTCTATGGAGGGAATTTATACTGTATCTAATAGCTATGAAATGAAACCCTTTTGCAAACCACCCTGTCCAAACACTAAAGGGTTTTTCCTTTTTTTTTTTTTTTTTTAAAGGACAGAGCATTGGCAGAAGCTGTCAAGAATTGATATACTTTTGCCTCAAGTCATAGAGTAATGTATTGACTCTCAATGTGATTAGGATGGACTTTTGCCCAGAACAGGAAAATTGGTTCTGAATGAAAATTGCTCTTCAGAAGTAGCTCTTTTTTAATGATACTATTATTATTTTATTTTAATGTAATTAGGGTTATGTTCTTAGATTATAATTGTCATTGTTATACTTCCCTTAAGTCAGCATAGCATTACATTTAGTGGTCTTAGTAATGATGCAAAAGGGTTGGGAATCTCACCTACCATGGATTGAGCCTTCTGTTTCTACACAATTTGGTTGTGTTTGGAAGAGAAATTGTCCTTGAGGTGCCTCAGAAAGGTACTGTCTTGATCATAATAATTTCCTGAGACTGAAAAACCATCTGGTTGAAATCAGGTCTTCTTACATGCTTTATGTTCTGTCTTTAAAACATAGTATTCCTTTACCCCCCTGAAAAATTAGAACAACTGACCTGCTTAAGCATTTTTCTAGTCATATTATTTAACAAATTGTTTTTTAATAGCTGCATTGGTCAATGAACTATTTGAGTTGAGCCTGTGGTGACCATTTTCCTGCAGCATTGGGATGTTGGATAATGAATCTCTCTGTTCCAAGGACCTTGGGAGCTGGGGAAGGGTTCACCAGACAGGCCCAGAGGGTACACTGCTAGGTGTATTTTAATGTCTTGAAGGCGAGCAGCATAGCAGGATGCTGTGGAAAAGCTGACCTTCCTGTCTTGAGAAATAAGGATGCCATAAGTGATAAAAGAAAACCCCCTCTGTGTTCCCTCTCCCTCTCTAGTAATATAGTAATGCTGCAAGAAACAGCCTAGCCTTCAATTTAATTTCAGTCACTCATGCATTTTTTACTCATGACATCACCCTGAAGTGATTAGGAAATTATATCCAGGATGTGAACTCAAGCAGAAGCTTATGGACTTTTCACTGTGTCACAAGGAACAAGAAATGAGGTGGCTCCTGCCGTTTTTCAACAGGTCTCCCAGTGGGTATTTGTGTCCCATGCTGCACTCAGGCTAATCATCTTTCAAGTCTCTCCACATCAGATCAAGTGGAAAGGAGACCCCAGCCAGTGTGTGAGGGTCAGTCTGGCTGGGGAAGCAAGCAAAAGGAGAGCAGGTGAGCAGAGATCAGTGATGAGTTGACCTGCAATAAAATCAACTTTGTTATAACTCCATCATGACGTTTCCCTTCAAAAATGTGCCCATTAACTTTGTCCCACAGTAAAAAAAAAATCAAAAGCCATTTTGATTTCTCCAGAGGAAGGAGATTAGGAAAAAATCTTGAATTCTCACACTTTTCTGCTGTGATAACATCTTTACCTCCCACAATGTGTTTGGAGATAGTGTAACTCTGTCAGCAGAAGATGGTGCCAGCCACTTTGAGAAATGCCTGGTCATGTTTCTATCATAACTCACTGTCTTGTAAGTACGTTTAATTTCTGTTTTAGCAGAGACTGTCTTCTAGCAGAAATACAGAGATTTGTGCATTTATCCTTCATAGAAATCATAATGCTTCTGGAGCTTACAGACAGGCATTACAAATATCTCCCTCCAAGCCTCACTCTCGGTGAAGTTCATTGTCATCTGGCAGCAGAAGACATCAATCACTACTCAGAAGCACAGGCTAATGTTTCTAAGCCAGGCAGGGCTTGTATCCGCTTCCCAAATAGCTTACCCTATCAGTTCTTTTTATTGAGATTGATTCCCCATATTTTGCTAGTTTGAGGATATAGTCCATTTATATTTATCTTGTACTGTAAAGCTAATAATCGACATTGTTACTGTAGTTATTTTATGAGCCAATTTCTTTGTACCCAAGGGTGTTTTTATTACTCCCCTTTTGGCCTTTCCTTCAGAGTAGTGAAAGTATACAGTGAGGGGGAAGAAGTGTTGTACAGACTTAGTAACAAAATTCGTTAGTTGATTATTATTATTTCTTTGTTTGTATCACACTCCTGCTTTCTGTTTCTCTAGTTCTGCCTAGAAAACTAACCATCCATGCAAGTCAGAGGCAGCTTCAGTTTAATTTCACATTCTTCATATCCCCTGTGTGAAATAAAGAATAGCCAAAATGCTGTGTCCTGCTGATATTTGGTGGCAGGGACATTGCAAAGAGTATTATGAGGGATCAAGGTTGGCCACTGCAGCCACTCTCATCCTGCTAAGGAAATTTCCTATGCTACAAATATTTCCTTGAGAAAAGTTACTGCTGGTGGAGTTGAGCAAATATGGCAAAGGAGAACTGGATGGGGACAGACTAGGAGATGCTTTATGTCTTACTCTCTGCATTCAATTTTGCATCGCTTTATGCCCACAAAACATGATATCTGAAATGCTGAGTTAATAATAAGCTATCAGAGAACTTAATGGCTTTTCTGTCAGGCTGAATCTTGCATAGATACATACAAGCATTGGTACCTTCAACTTGTTATGGAAGATGACATATTTACAGAAAGAAATTTTCATCCAGAAAATTAGGAACCGAACATGAGGCAAAATGGCATAACGTTGGTGTCTCATTTCATTTTTGACAGTGAGTCTGTAGGCTGATGACATCCATACTGCTAGGGTTACTCTGAAGTTGTCTTTAAACACATGATCCAGCGGAGACTGACAAATACCTTCATTATTGCCAATTAGTGAAGTACAGTATGAAAGATGAGCCAATTGCTTGGGCCTGGAGGCTCCTCCAACAAGTGAATTGATGGTGTCAGTCAGAAGAAATTCCAGATTTCAGAGCCAGGAGGGGCCACTAGATCACTGAGACTGACTTCTTGAATAACACAGCCATTACTTTTACTCTGTTACTTGTATGTTCATATCTCCCTTCTCACAGATGGATGATTAGGTGAGATAATGGGAAAACAAAGGGAAGCAGATCTGTCTTCAAAGGTACAAAACAGCTACAGCCTTGGTACCCTGACACAGGAGCACACTGACACTTGCTGATGCCCTTCTATCAGCCTCACAGCCTGGTGGAGCAGCCCAGAGGGTAAGTCTGTCTAGGTCTCTTTTGATTCTCAAACAACACTGACAGTTTGGGGTGAAAATGTCCCCTCTGAAGAGTATTGAAACCCTGTCAGTGCAGAAGTGTCGATCTCTGTCAGTGTTGGCATTTTGGAGGCAGCATCCCCTGGGTGTAAAATTGGTCCTAGCCTGGGAACAGGACCTCAGAGAAAGTTCTCTCTGTAGCCTGTGGTAACTTAGTGAACCTGTGTAAGTACTGTGAACAGATTCTTACTGCTATTTATATAAGAAAATCTCATTTCTTGAGAATAAGGTTTTTGTAGATTCTTATATTCTTAAGTACTTAAGACAAACAGTAATTGCCACAGACGTCTTTCACAGAACATGTCTTGGTCTCTTGAACCAGTGTGGGCATCTGAGGGGTAGGCAAGGCAGTGTCCCAAGGCAGGAGCTGGGAAACCAACCCTCAGCTACCATGTTGGGTTGTTAGTGGCTAATCCAAAGTCTTCTGCTATTCAGCCAAAAGATGAGACAGACAAGGAGGGAGCCTCATAGCTTTCTAGGGACATCAAAGAGGAACTGCAGGACTTTTGGATCCATCCTTATGTCCACTAGATGAGCCTGATGAGCTTGGACATTTTCTTTTTCATCTCATGATGATCTATTCTGGGAAATTTTGACTCTCTTTCTCTTTCCAGTAAATTATTGTCTTTGATGAGATTTCATCTGGAGTCACTCACCTCTTAGATAAAGCCACAAAGTCCAACTAAATTAAATTTAAACCATGACCATTTCTTTCCTTAACACATTTGTATTTATCAGTCTATATATTTTCCCAACTAATATTTCCTAGATAAAAAACCTAAAACTAGCTTTAATGAGAGCTACAGGGCACTTGTTAAAGTGCCAAAAATAAGTATTTTCCTCCCTTCTGGGAAAATATTTTTTTCCTAATGTGATTTTAAATTACTGAATTTCTTTAGTGGCTTAAATTACTCTGCAATAAACAGTATGCAATCTATATTCTCACCTTAAAGGAGGCTTTCTATTCTCATTCTTATAATCTAAATTGTCTCTCTCTTTATTTTTTTTTTTCCCCCAAAGATATCAGTAAGAAGAAAGAAAAGTCTTAGAGTATCTGAGTCGGACTGTCCTGATGGGAGATGCCCACCTTTCAGTGGCTTTATAAAAGACAACATTTCTCACCTGTAGTCCAGGCACAGGCTATAAATCCAACGTGGTGGAATTACATACTTTCCAGGGGAATCACACTCTTTCCATTAGTATCCTGCTATAAAATCAGTAAGTTTTTCCCTGTGGGTTTTGTTGTGCCTAGGTAACCACACGAGCAGCGTGTGATACAACCAGCTGACCAGGGGACACCTGAGCTCGGCTAATTTGTTAAAGCACAGATCCCCAGGGCCATTGGAAATGCCCTGGGCAAAGCGGGATGTGCCCACAGAGCTGGCAGATACAGCACAGGACCTGAGGGAGAGCTGTGACCTTCTTGAGGATAGGTTTGATACCCCTTTAAATGGAAAAAGTTGCCCACATTGATGCAATGTACTGAAGTTTTCATAAAACCTAAAGCCATCCCTGTCCCCTCTCTAGACACGGGCACAGCCCCACGAGGCCACAGAAAATGAAGATGATATGAGCAGAGTTCATCAGCTCCAGCTCACGATGGCGTTCCCAACATCTGGACCTATAACTGCAAGTGACTAGTGACAAGGAGACAGCGGCTAAGCATAATATCAACATTTTGTTAACCGTGTTTGCAAAAGCAACCAGCCCCCTTCACCCCTTGCCCTCGCTGCTGGAGCAGGAACTCCCCGGCGGAGGCCGCGGCCTGCGTGGAGTGGGGCAATGGCCTCACCACGGGGGGATCGCGGCATCAGACTCCCCCTCCCCGAGCGCCCCGAGGGCAGCCCGGGGTCAGGCTCGGCCTCCCGGGCTCCCACTGCTTGTGTGGTTGCCGCCGCCGCTCTCCGCCGGCCGCTCGCTGAGGCGGCGGCCGCAGGCACGGCTCGGGAGGTGCCGAGGTCGGAGAATTCCCCCTTCCTGCCCGGACATTCCCGGCTCGTGTGTTCACTGACCGGTGCTGGCGGTCACGAAGTGTCCGCGCTGTTTCTGGAGGGGGATTTTCTGTTGGTGTGGCTGCGTGCAGGAAATGTGGGGCTTGGATGGAGCTATCCGTGCTATGCTCTCCCAAAGCCATTATGGATTTTTAGGGATTGCCCCAGCATCATATCGTCCTGGCAGGAACTATTTTTTTTTTTTATGTCTTCCCAGGAGAAATGTAGTGTCCTCTCACTCGTCCTATGCAGGAGAATTTCACAAAATTTCATTCTAGCCTATCCATGGCCATGGCAAGAGCAGCTGCCTCAAAAGATGCTGATGCAGGAGAGTGTTGATTTCTCAGTCTGCTAGAGGTTGGACCTTCAAAATCCAGTGCCAGAAGAGATATCCTTGCCTTGGCATCAACTGACCAGGCAGGAGAGGATGCAGCCACTACAGGGGGGATGCTGTGCAGCTGTTTAACTACTACATGTGATGATGGAGCATGCTTGGTCATGCTCTTTATCCTGCCTTTCTCTTGGACAGACCACATTTGTGTGTGTGTGTGTGTGTGTGTGCACAGGTGCACATTTGCTGGGTACATTAGGGGATATGAAGAGAAGATGAACTAGCATACAATAGGAATAACAGGAAAGTATTTAAACTTGCTAATACTGTCCTTAACTTTCTTCAGTTACAGTTTACACTTTCACCCTTCCTAGTCAGCCAAATTTCTGTGGTAATTAATGTACTGAAAAAACGTTTGGGTTTGATGTAGTGCTGTGATTTTAGCCTTAATGCACAGTCTTGGCTAATCTAACTACTTGTCTGGGGTCTTGTGAATCTCTGTAGCAGATTGATGCCTCTTCAAAGCCATCTGGAAGAAGATCTACCCACTCTTTTTTTCCCCCTGCTCTTTTAATTGGGACTGCTGGCTGGCCCTGTGTGTCAGAGCAGTACAAAGGCTGAGAAAACAGAGAGGTCTTACACTAAGCCATTCGAAAGGGCAGCAGGAGACGTCATCCATTTTGTGTATGGATATGTTTAGATAGATGTGGTAAGCCATGAGAAGTGGGTGCCTTGACAGGTTACTTTTCAAAGACTGCTGATTTGCAATGACCTCTGACTGCTCTGAAAACAGCTGAATTCTGCAGACTCTGGTAATCTGAGATAGAAACTGTTTTGAAGTCGGCTGGGTGTAAAGAGTCTATTGCTGCTCTGGGTCTCTCAATACCACAAGGAAAAGTAGAGCAGGGGAGAAAAAGGATGCTATAACTGGAAACTCCCTTGTCTGATTTTGTGTAGGACAGCTTGCTCTGTTTGCAGGACAGCACCTAGATGAAAATCATGCACTTTTATGCCGAGAAGCTGTCAGTCCCCCCAAAGCCAGCCATTGACTCTGGAATGCGTGTAAAAATACCTTGTTCCTCTCTACATGGTATTTCCCTGTTCTGTGGGAGCCTCATATAAATGTATTTCAAATGCACAGCACATTATATACCATGTTTTAGTCTCAGTTATATAAAATACAGACTGTATGGGGAGAGGTAGGAACATCACTCTTTTCTCTCACACTATGTTATGGATTAAAATTATCAAGTTAGCATAATTCTTCCCAACCTGTGCTGGGGGTCTGTTACCTTTCTATCAGACATGTAGAAGTTTGAAGTTCCATGTTTTAGGAAGTTAAAGTAGCCAAGTATCTGTGATAATTTTCTTATGGTATCTCTAAATCATCTAATTTAATAAAAACCTCACATGCATTTTTAAGCTTGAAGAACATTATTCCTAGAGCTGCTACAGTATTTTTTGATGCTGATTCATTAATGACAGGAGACATCACTGTGGTTTTAAATGAGTGAGCTTTACTCAGAACTTACAATGCCTTTTGTGAAGGTGGCTGATTTCCTTCTTCATTTCTAAACCTTACTTTTTCAAAAAAACCCCAAACCAAACTAAAACAAAACAAACAAAACAAAAAAACAGAAAAGTCAAATGTCCTTTTAAGCTCCAGAAATCAGGGCAAATGAAATAAATGGATAATTATTTATGGGGTAGTTTTATGATTTTTAACCCCATCTCATAAGTTTGATTTTCATAATAGTGCATTCTGCTTGATTTGGATTGGCTCTCCCTCTGTACATTAACTACATATGTTAATAGTTTTACAAAAATATGCTAAGTGCCTAAAAGCACCAGAGAAGTACTAACAAAACACCATAAATGGGTCTGAGATTATTAAAGCCCCCATTTAGAAGCTGGAAAATTTCACCTCTGCAATTGTCTCTGGTGTAAGAGATCTCCCTCTGGCCCCAACACTTTCTGTTCACATGCAGATCCCAAACTGGAGCAAGTCAATACAATCCCATTCACTTTTTCAGCTATTCTGAACTTTGATTCTGGCATATATAATCCACATTTTAAAATACAGATATGTATTTTCTTCTGCTCTAAGAGTAATTCTTAGCCATGTTTCCACAATACTTTGATCTTGACTTAAGACGACTGAAATGAATCTAAAATCCTGATTAAGCATATTGTTAATATTTTTGTCTCTTGTTAGTATAGAAATTATATCAGTATTAGATTTTAAACTTAACAGAAAGCTATGTTTAGAAGAAACCCCACAACATGGCAAATTTTGTTTGGTTTCTATATGTTCACAATTTAGGGTGAAATAGTTTTTTCAATGCTTTTTTTTTGCATCTTAAATACAGATCCAATTTTAGCATTCTGTACATTTACTGAGAATTTAGTTCAAAGATCTGAGTGGATTTACAGTTGAACTGCCAACATTCTTTATATAAATATGTACATAAATACACAGGCTGTATCCCAGGAAAAAAAAAAAAGCTTTATTCAGAATAAAGATAACTTTCATCCTGGTTTTTACACTAAAATTTAATTTTATAATTGTTAAAAAAACAAAAAAAATTCATTACTGACCTTTTAAGGGTGATTTCTAAGCATATGGGGATCATCTACATTTTGAAAGCAGTTGTTTTTATGACCTGAAGAGCATACATGAAACACTGGGATTTGAGCTGCTTTTTGTACAAAGAAAGAAAAAAGAAAGAAAAAAAAAAAGATCTGCTCCTTCTGGCTTATAAAATAATTCTTTTTTTTCTTGCAGTGATTTATCATATTATAAAAGTATCATCAACATGTAATGGTCACATTCTCCAGTGCATAACAAACATACATGCTTGTTACTGCTGACTGAATGAACGTGTGCCTCCAGAACCATGATGTTCCACAGAAAGAAACATATGGAGATAGGCAGGACTTGTTAATTTGTTCTCAAAAGGATACAGATAAAAGCAGATGCTAAGAGGCAATAAATTATAATTTTTTGGTACATTTTCTTCTGTGTTTTTTTTTTTTGTTTGTTTTTTTTTTTTTTTTGACCCTCCTAGTTGACACAGAATTTCCTTTGGCATTATTTATTGCGAGCCGTGTTGCTAGGCTGCCTGGGAGGGCAAAATGGAAAACTTTGTGAAGTGTACTTGGAGAGTGCTCTTTTAAAGCAGATGATTTGTGAGTAAGTCTTGGAGAGTTGGGAGTGTATTTTAGCTATGTTAGCTGTCTTGTAGTGGGCTTTTACACAGTGAATGAAAGACTCTGGAAAATGTTGCTTATATAGGGAATGTTCACCAGCGTGTAGGCTATACTCTTCTCAGCATAAATTAGACCTTCCATTTCTCCACTTGAAGGCTGTATAAATGTTGGAGAGTTCTATTTTGGAAAATAATTGTTAATTTTGGGTTTCCCTCTCCCAGGATTTTAATTATTAGAGAGAAACAACACCACTCTTTAGAAAACTAGATTTTTATGAAGTGTCTCAAGCCACACACCAAAATGTTGGAGGCATCAGAAACCATTAGTCACTTCTGAAAATTTCAGGGCTTGAATGACTGGCCTGGCATGTCCTTTGCCTTTTTAGAAAAGTTTTAATGGGAGATTCACTTAATCTAGGTCTTCTATAAAACAACAGCCACCGAAGATGCTCAAAACTCCTAAGATATGTTCAGAAAAAAAGCAAATAGCTAGGTCATGAGCACACCTATAGGTTGAGTGTGTACATGTATTAAATATATTTCTGTATGGACTTGTTTGCATATAGGGACACATGGAGGAAGAGCAGCTACCAGATCTGTGGCATCCCATGGGTGAGTGCAGGGAGTCAGCTGGGAAGGGCTGGGGGAGGGATGCCTGTGAGGATGGGGCATCACACTGCTGCCTGAACCATGCCCTTCTGCTCCTCCTCGTTCTCCTCCTCCCACCCAGGTGGCAGCTACAGAGAGGAGGGATGAGGGAGGTGACATGAGAAGCCTGGGACAGGGGACAGCAGGAAGACTGGAGGCAGGGACTATGCTCAGAAGCTCTCTCTCCAGCGGTGATCGTGTAACCTGTGCAGAAATGCCACTGGGAGACTCAGCTGCCAGGTGGGCTGTGGCTTGTGGGAGATGGCTCCTGTTGGTTTAGCAACTGTGCTATACACCTTATGCACAGAGATTTGTCTACTGCACTGGAGAGAATATGTTTCAGAATCAGATTTATTTAGGAAAGATCCAAAGCAGCTCTACCATGCAATAAAGATTTGCTGCAAAACCCTGTTGTTCCTTCGTATGCTGTTTCCTTCCTATGCTCCCACACATTCCCATAGGTGCTTCCTGCTGCCACCCCCTCTGTCAGACCACAGTGGGACCTGTCACAACAGGCTTTTGGGCCATGGCACCATCAGCCATGGTGTGCACAGGGAGTGTTTATGGTTCCCATTTATTGGTTTTTTGGGGATTGAAATTTTATTACACTTTCCCTTTGTCTCGAAGAGGTGTAATAAGTACTGCTTTGACTCAGTGGGTTTTTGTCCTAGGGTTTTTTAGCTTCACAAGCATTATTCTTTCCTAAAAAAAGGTCACTTCTAAATACATGATCAAGCATCCTTCCACATGTGTCCATATGTGTTCCTGCACACACTATAACAAATAATTCCCCAGAGGGCAGCCCAAACCAGGTTGGTAGTAGTTTTGCTACTGTCCTCAATATCAGATGTTTTAGCTGTCAGGGCAGTGCCCTGGTTTTGTCAGCAGCCAGGACACAGATTGAGCACGTTCTCAAAATACAGTCAGTGCAGTCCAACCCAACATGTCCATGCTATTTGTACAGGTGAGAAAGCAGTGGGGAGGCTTTACACATGGCTAGGGAGGGAGAATGTTTTTATCTATTTGAGCTCTATTTTCAAAGTTGTACATGAAAAAAGCACATGCTTTTTAGATAGATATAGATTTTTCTAAATATACTAAATATATAAAATCCAATAGAACATCCAATTGGGCATTCAGATGAATTGTGTTGAATGGCTGATGGGTACATATGTTACAATGCCATTTTATTATCTGAAAATCTTAAAGACCAGAGGAAATCTAGTCCAGGTTCCTGCTCAAAGCATCCAAATGAACTGAGTATCATACCAATGACATGAAAAATTTGTGGATTTCTACTTACTGCAGACTTGTATATTTGGCCCAAGAATAGTCTTGACTAGCGTTCAGAACTTACTCTTTGAAGGAAATATTTCTAACTTCATTTTTTTAATTAACTAAGTGTGGCTTACACGAGTAAGCATTGGAGCCAGCTGGTCCCATGGGAGATGGTGACACCAGAGAGTGTCCTACCCATATGATTTGCCAGGGAACAAACCAGAACAGGACAAGTATGGCTCAGTCTGAGTTTCTTTGACTGTCTTTATTTTCACTGGGGAAAAAGAGGCACTTCTAAAGGGCAAATGTGTCAAAAATGGGCACCTATGAGAGATGTGTTGTTTCTCTGCCCCTCTGGTGTCTGTAGAAGCCATTTAAATAACAAGTTCAGAGGTGACACTATCCTTCTCATGGCTAAAGTTCAGGCTATGAATCGTGCCCTACTGTGTTCAAACAAATGCTGAAGAAATGTGTGCCTTTCTCAGTGCTGCTGGATGGAGAATGAGATAGTGGGCTTCTGAGCAATTCTCCCAGAAATGTGCAAAGCTGCAAAAATTCAGAACCTATTTGGGAATCCTCAGCCATCAATAACACAGGCAATAGTGAAATAACAGCAGGACGTTTTACTTTTAAATGCTTCTCATAAAAATGAGGGGAGCAGATTGTTTATATTAACCTTTCTGGGAAATGCAATCAAATTGTCCTTGAAAAATGTTAAAGAAGAAAAACATAAGCGTGACTTTCAATAGCCCTTAACAATCTGTGAACCGGCCCATTGCTAACTGTCACACACAATGTACATTTTGTTTAGTGATTTCTGTTACACTGCCACTCTCTATGAAAATGTTTAAAAGAATAATTCAAGCTGCATGATCCCAGGTGCATAAACATGTGCTCCTCAAGCCAGCAGAGAAACTGCAGAGCCTAGCAGGATCGTCAGACCCATGGGTCAATTCAGGGACTAAGAAAATCATTTCCTATTTTCCTTTATGGATTTGGAGCATGCTGGGATCAGCCAGTCTTGAAAAATAGAAAGAAGCTGTGTCTTCTACAGCAAAAACAGGACTGGGAAATGAAAGATGCCTCCAACCCTGGCCAATTCTGTCAAAGCAGGATGGGGAAAATGTGTGGTTCCTGCTGTCTGAGGCTCCCGGCGGCTGTTCCTACTGCACTGCCAGCTCTGCAGAGCCGTGCCCTGCCTTGCTGAGAGTGGCTGGAGGGGAAGCCTGGCCCTGCTCCAGCTGAGGTGGTTAATACCTCACACCAAGCTTCCTCAGCTGAGGTCCCTATGCCCTTGGCTCCCTGCTCAGCATATTTTTCAGGCACTTGAATTGCTCTTCAGAGGCCTTCAAAGGTGCCTACCTTTCCACTGACTAAGCAAATAGGCTTAAGTGGGATTTCAAGCCTTAGAGCACGGCTCTGTGCCTCCATGGGAATATGTGGTTTTCCACAGACTGAAACCCTTTGCTGTGTGCTCTTCTCTGGTGGAATGAGTTAGTGACTGAAGAGGTCCTATTTCACCATTCACGTGAAGTCACAGAGCAGTTTGTGGCACCTAAAATAGCTCTAAATGCAACTGTTAGTATTTGCCATACTGTGTGATATGGGATCCCTAAAATTCCTGATAATTTTCTCTTTTTTCCTTTCTTGCATGTGGCTAAGCTTCTTGTTCCCTGTCTGCCTGGCTGAAGCATGGCAGACACTTGGAGTGGTCCCCTGGTGCAGGGTGGAAGTGAACCAGTTGTAGTGCTATGACTTCAGCAAGCTTGGGCTGTCTTCAGGTTGTGGCAACCCCTTGACCAGCCTGTGAGGGAGATGGGATCATTCCAAGTAACCATTTTCCTGAATAAAGAAGCTCAAGCAACCCTACGGAATGATGTTTGGGTTACCTACCTTTTTACTCAAATAGAAGCACAAGGGTCCCAGTTTGTGTCCTCCTGTTGTCCCTGGATTGTGAAAGCTGAGTAGAGACCGTGATGAAAGAAATGTGGTGTCACTGGCCTGCTGTATGGTAAGGAAATGGAACAACTCTAAGTGCATGTGGTTTCAAATATGTTTGTACCACTCAACTGCTTCTTTGACAATGGGTTATCTCCAATTATTTAGGATATGTAATCCATCAGGTGAGGTTCAGCTTGTTAAAACACTCTGCACAAGATTGCTGGAAAGTGGGAAGATTTCTGAAGAGGCCTTTGGTAGTTACTCTCTGTTACTCAGAGGCCATGATCATCACTGAGGAGACAAATGGATGGCATGGATGTCCTGCAGAAGTGCTGCCTCAGCATCAAGAACCTCTGCAAATCCTAGTGTTTCTCCTCTGAATCTCTTTGTCTTCTGTTCTGTTTCCAGCTAGTTTCCTGTTACACTTTCTTTCCTGATATCAACCCCCCTTTTTCGCTTGTTTGTTTTTGTTTGTTTGTAAACCAGTTGTTTACTCCCTATTGGAGAAAATGAAATCACTTCTCAATCTTGTTTTGGAGAGATACCACAGCTACACAAGCCTTTCACTGAAGCATTGGTCTTCATATTTTGCATTAGGTCTTTTAGGCTATTTCTCATTAATATTCAAGTACGGCAACATCCTTTCCCTAAATCCAGTTCTCAAGCGATATTCCACTAGCAGCAAGTTAAGCTAAAGACAGGCACTTTTTTTATCTTGTTTAAGGATTGAACACTAAAGTTCAGTACCTACCTCTTCTTTCTGGCTTAAATCTTGCTCCTGTCTGCAACAGCATCACAGGAAGAGTAAACACTGTTTTGTGAATGACAATCCACTTTTCTTTTGCTGCTTGTCGCTCTTTCTTCCCCATCAGTCTCTAGCATTTCCTCTTCTGTTCTTTGTGGAAAAGTAGTTACATTGGAAGTGCTGGTGGGCTTGTCCAAGGATTCTTAATTCAGTATTTTGCAGAGGTGTTAGTTAATTTTTTATGGTGTTAGGCATTTTCAAAAGTTAAGAGTATATAAAGAGCCTTCTCTAAACCAATGGCAGATGACAATTTTATTTTTCCTTTTAATACCCTGCAAAATGTGTTTTAAAAGGTAGAGAAAAAGATGAAAAATCAGCAAACCACCATATGTTAATAATTACATTGAATACAATAGCAAAGACGCTTTAGAGAAGAGAAAATAAAGTGAAAAAAGAGGACCTTATGAAATGTTTCAATTTCAAAAATTGCACAATGGAAAGGTTTCAGTTTTCCTTTGATCCTAAGAGTTGTTACCCTATCTCCTTGCAGTTCAGCACCTAACAGCACGTAATCTCTTTGGAAGGCAGACACCCTCTCAGGAGAAGGAAAGAAATGGTGTGGTCTTTTATGAAACTTGCAATACTGAGAAGGTCAGGGTACCAAAGGATTTCCTGTGTGTCGTACATGATCTATTCCAAGTCAGAGAAAGTAATTGCTTGTATGAATTAACAGGATATTTTTGGTTTCCATAGTATCCATGCTTTTCTGCTCTTGGTAGAATCAAACACTTCTTTAGTAGACTTAGGTACTGAAGCATACTAGCAGGGGTGAAATGAAACAAGTTTGAAAAACTTGACCTAATAGAAAGCAGAAGAAGCAAGGTTTATCTGTTGTTTCTATTGTCCTCATCTGCTTTACACTGGCAAAGCATTAACATTGAAAACTCTGCTTGGAAAAGATTAAACATTTCCCCGTGGAAATATCTGACTGTTAAGGGAAACATCCAAACCTAGAAATTTACGGCTTGAATTCTCCTGTCTGGAAACACTCAGGGCTGTGATAGTTGAAGTGCAGGGTGGGTACAGCTGTACTACTCTTAAAGAATATGGTTCCCTGCTAGGCTGCATCTTCTATGGTGCAATGGGGAGGTTGAGGCAGATCATGGGGTAGAAGGTAGACAGATAGATAGATATATAGATAGACAGACAGACAGATAGACACAGCCAACATACAATGAGCTCACCAAAGTACAAATGTTATGACGCTCAGAGAGGCACTTCAGGACAGAAACATTTCTTTGTTTGCTTGTTGACCATAATCTGATTTTTTTTCCATTTCACTTAATAAACTGGCAAAATCAAAAAAAAAAAAAAAAAATCACTTCTGCAAAATAATTTTTTTAACTTGTACATCACATTTTCCTTTGCAAAGCTTCCAAAAATGTCATTTTGCAAGAATTTATTTTCTTTGTATTCATGCATTTTTCTCCCTTCAGTAAAACAATACTGCTGGTGATCTGACTGGTTCGTGTTGTGACAAAAACTGATAGGACCCATAAATGTGATCCTCTTTCATTGTTTCGTTTGGTTCTTTGGGTTTGTTTCCTCCCCCCAAAACCTGTTTTATTCAGAGTTTCCAAAGAACGAGGACAGTTCGGATCTGGGTTCCATTTGCTTCAACCTAAAAGCTTTGGATTTTGATCCCCATCTTCACTAAGAAAATAAATGAAAGAAGCAGTAACCATTTTTGCAAATTAATACCTCCCTGCCTGACATGGATTCAGTTCAGCATTCACAGTCTCCTTTCAGCTCTGGGGTGGACCACAAATGCCCAAATAGCCAAAGAATCACCAAAATGTTTTCTTAAAAGCAAAGAAAACACAGATGCTTGAGCATGAAGAAAACCATTCAATTTATCTTAGAAATAAAGAACTTTGTGACCCTGAAGGATATTTGAGGATTTGTTTTAAATCCTTAACAACTTGTTCTGCATGATTTAACAGAAATGGAAGCTTTATTTTGTGCACACCCTATTACAGCTATGCAAAGTGACCCTAACACTGTTAATATACTTCAGCAATCATATATTTCACAGAGTTTTACCACTGTTGACTACCTGTGAATTGAAGACTGTTGCCCTGACCCCTGGCAGCCCTCACACAGCTGTCACACATAACAGTCACCTGCCCTGAGATGCTTTTTGTGTGTGTCATTGAAACAAATGAGTGGTGGGAGATACATTAGAGTAATATGAACTCCATCTCCAAAGGATTAGCAACAATATTCATGACTTCCACGGTCAGTCCTTTATGATTTACAGTGATTTGGATTTATCTCCTACCGGTATGCTCACTTTGGGGTTTCTGGCTGTGTTTTCAGGGGAAAAAAATCAGCAGAAAGGAAGCATTAAGTTTTTCTCTCACTCATTTAGGTCACAAAATGGAGCTTAGAGAGAAAAATCAGTAGCTTTCAAATGCTATTACCTTGCTAATGATAGCTCTCATCGCATGACAGTTCTCAAACTGATAAGACATTCCAAACATCCACAGAAAAGTCAAAGAGGTTTTTTAGTGCCCCAGCTCTGTTTCTGCAGCTTGCACATGTTTTCAAACATAATTTCATGCCTGCTTTCTGACAGCTCATTAAACAAAGGCCTCTTGGTACATATAGTGCCCATCTTCCTGCTGAGATCGTAACATATTTATGGTGTTTGCAGATTGCTGCCTGTTTGCTCTTCTACTTCACAGTGTCCTGCCTGCCAAACGCTTATCAGTGTAGTGAAGGTGACAGCTTTCCCCATTTGTGTAGGTAGCACTGGTCTCGTGTTTGACCCTCAGAGGCAAGAAGCAATATGATTAGAAGAAGCTCCTGCAAGCAATAGATAAAAGCAATCACACAGGGAGAGAGACAGTGAGGAAGAGCTCAGGGGAGGAGGCTGATGTTGTGGAAGCTGATAGCTTGTATTCAGGGAAAGTGCTGGCAGTTAGTTAGCTAGACAGCTGGTAACATCCAGACCTTGTGGGATTTCAGCTTCAGACAAAGCAAACAAGGATTCAGGAGTGTTGAGAAGCTATCTTGGAGCGGTGTACAAGGGCAATCAGAGCTACTCACTTCTAATTATCTGCCTCTTTCCTGCCATTAAACTATCATTATTATACATTCGAACCAATAAAGTTTAGTGAATTTTTCATCTTCTATTTTCTTTAAAAGCTGGTGCCAAATCCCTGCTTTCCTTCTGAACAGAACAGATGAAGACATCTTTAAGCCAGCCGTTACCATTCATCCATCTGTCCTTGGAGCGTGGCAGGGGACTGGGAGCAGGTTTCTGCTTGTACCACCACCAGCAGCTGAAGTATCTGTTCCACTTCACTGGAGTAACAAAAGGGCTTACTGGGTTTTGTTTTAAAAAGAATTTTATTTTCTTTTTTTTTATTTCTTGTCAAGCCTATTGCTTAGTCAGTATTAAAAGAAAATGCAGTAACAGCTCTGTTCAGCTGCCAAAACCTAATCAACACAAAGAAGTTTTCGAGTAGCTGTCAGACAGGATTATGATATTGATCCTAACTATGTGCATGTTCCAGGAAAAGAAGCATCTCTTTAACTAAAAGTCAGAGGGTGACAGGTAATGAAAGAAAAATATTTTACAGCTCGAAGGATGATTCTGTCCTCACATTAGGAGATCTGCCTAATTACAGCTGAGAGAAAAGCAGCACCTGTGCATGTTTGCTGATGTCTTGCCTTGTACTCTGAGTCCCTCATCTCTTACAAATAAGCAGGTAGTGAGAGAGTCCCAGCATGAACATAAGGGTTTGAGAAACATCTATGCCATGAGGGAGTAATATGTGTGATTTAATGGGTAGCTCTCCCTACTTGAGACAGTAGTGAGTCAAAAATTTTAGGACTTTGTCAGGGAGAGTGACTTTGGGATCAGAGACAAACTCAAAGCTCTCTGAATTTCTGGTCATTAGTGATGATATGACATTATTTATGCCAGTGAAATTGAATTCTGGGTCTTACCCCCAAGTGGTGAGACAGGTAACAGTCTGGGCTTGAGTAGAGATAAAATCAGATGGGCTTGGATTCATCAGGAAAAATGCAACCTACAGCAGACATTTGAAGTAGGACAGGAGAATCATAGACCACAGGTCTAAATGTTGTCCCAGTTCTCTCCAAGACTCAAGGTGGATAAGAATCCCATCTGCAAGGACTCCAAGTTCTATATTCCAACACAGAAAAGAAAGGAAGAGCCCTTACTTCTGAGGCAATACAGGCCAAAGATGAGCCTACAGATATACTAGGAAACTCGCAGAGAATCAAATTCCATGTTTGTTTATTTATCTGTCACCCATCATGGTTGAAAAAGAGTAATACCAGTAGTCCAACAAGAGGTGCATTTGAGGGATACAACATGGGTTTTGAGATATAAATCCAAAATGAGCTAATATGGATTTAGCTTTAGTTGCTTTCAACTTTAGTTTTAATTTCCTGGGGCCTTTTTTATGCAATATAATTACCATTTAATGTACTGCACAAAGAGCCCAAGAATGGAGCTTTGTGCAGTACTGCCACAGGCACTGTGAGTAACTGCAGTCCTCTGAACATGCCCCAGACACCCCACCTGTCTTGCCTCCCTACCCACCTGCATATCCCTGTCTGCCTGGGCTCCAACTCCTGTCACAGTGTGGCAGCCTTTTTTGCCTAGCAACTACCATGTGAGTGATAAGACATACTAATAACAAATAAATTATGCCCTAAATTACAACCCCCCTCAAGCCAGAGTGTAACTCAGGTCAGAATCTGCATTCAATCTTGTAGTCCTGGCTTTTCCAGATACTGCTCTTGGTCTCATGGGTCCCCAGGAAAGTCAGTTAGCCTCTCAGTGACTCATGTTCCCCATCTCTGGTGAAGCAATTATGGTTTCCACCTACTGTGCAAGAGATGGGAAGGATTTGTTTCTCAAGTATCACAGAGAGCCAGAAAGAATGTCCTGGAGAAGTGCTGTGATAGCAGTACTGCACAACACTGTGCAAAAATCAGTGAAATTCTTTGGCTTGCAAGGAGTGTCAAAATTATATACTTGTTATTTAAGACACACCATCTTACAGAATTTTGTGCACCTAAAGTCTAGGGCACATCACAACCCCCCTGGTTTTTTTTTTTTCAGGAACAAGATGTATTTTAAATAACTGTCCCCAGATCCTTTGTAGACACCGTTGGTTGTCACAGAACTGTGGTAAAGAAAATATGTTATTTTAGTGTGTGTTTTTCCCTGTGTAATGAGCTACCACATCAGTCAATTTTGTTCTCTATAATACATCAAAGCAATGGGAGTGCATTAAGAACCAAATGAGGGTCTTGGCCTCTCATCTTAGTTTTATCTCCCCCAATAATAATGAAGCTGGGTAACTTCCTAGAAAATAACAAATTGATATAAACAGCACTGGTTTGCCAGCTACTGTCATTGCTGATGGATAATCCTACAGCCTGAATGGGTTGTCCACATAGCCATTTGTCAGCACTGTCTGTGAGGAGCTCTGTGATAACACACTGTGCTAAATTCACTCTCGTGTCTACAAAGGAATAAAAAATGGCTCATTTGAGTCAATAGATGTCACACAGAGTAAACAACAACAAAACCAGGATGTGGTTATATTGCAACCTTGCCAAAAAGATACCCCCGATGCTGAATGGGTTGCTACTGATTTAGGCACCTGGAATTTGGGTATATGCTAGTAAGTTTAGTTCACTGTTGGTTTGTTGTCTTTCTCTCATAAGAGTTAAATATGTTTACTGCTTGCATTAATAGAAATGCCTACATTTCTATTATTGCTGGCAAAACTGACAATGACCATTCATCTCCTTATAATCTTATTTATATCAAATGGCACATTTGCCAAGGTGGACACTTCTCTGAAAAAATAAAGAAGTGTTGAATTATGTTTAATGTCTGTGCTTCAGAGCTGATAACTGAGGCCTGTCTGGTGCATGACTGATCAAAATGGGCCATCTGCAACAGTGGAGCTGGGCAATAAAACCAGACAGCTCTGCTTGCACATAGCTGGGCACTCCTGATGCCACTTCTCTTCATATATGTTGTGCTGCCTTTAAAAAAATACCCTTTATGCTATAAAATATGTGCATTGAAGCACTGAATTGTACAATGCTGGATGAAGACAGTAGTGACCATGATGCACCATTGGTACTGTGGACAGTTGTGAACCTTTTGAAGCACAGGGATACGTTGCTGCTTCTAATGAGAAACAGACAAACCTGGCAGCTGCAGGGGAGGACACCCATTCCCTCTTCACATCACTCTTTCCTCTCAGTCAGCTGGTGAGTCTCTCTTCTGAAAAACAAGGAGTGGTTGTTTCAGCTGATGATGAAACATCTGGAAGGCTCACTTAGAAATATTTGCAGGATAAACCTTCCTCATGTTTTCACCAAAACACTGGCATTGCAGAAACCTCATTGTGGAGAGAAAGGTCAAATGGGATGCTTTGCACATATCCAGAAACTAAAGTGTGTCCTGCTTGTTTTGCAGGATGGTTCATTACATGAGATTTCCAAGGCAGGACGAAGAGCTCTCCTCCAACAGCCTAGTTATGGCATAATGCTGCTAAAGTCTTTCAGGTTGCTGATATTCAGTGCCCAGTTTTTAGTGCTAATACCTTAGTATCTCCTTTTCCCTGAGAATCTAGGATAGGTGGTCTTCTGAGGAAGATAAAAGGAAAGAGGTTTGTTAGAAGATCTCCAATGTATGTTTAGCATCCAAAGACTGATAGTTTTCACCCAGGCTGTGGGAATGAGCACACAGATACAAAACTCCCTAACTTACTGATCTCACTGATTGTCTCAGCTGCTCAGAAAAACAAGCAACCCAGGACCAAGAATAGAGAAGTGAATGATCAGGCCAGGACTGAGATAGCATCTACATTTCCCCCATAACTATTTCTACTTAGAAGTTCCAGTGTCACTGACACTAAGTTCTGAAGCAGTTGTCATGTTGATTTTAATGCAGAATAAATGACCCAGACTTTCAGAGTTTTTTTAATGGAGGCTGGAATGACAGTAAATTGCTGCTTTAATAGAAAATTGCTCAGCATTGCCTGAATAGTGTATTTGCTCCCAGAATTAGTCTAATTCAGATGCTGAGCATAAGGGACACCACACAGAGTTCATAGAGCCCAAAAAGGCTGTCACACTGTGTATCATGCTATCTTAATTGGAGGAGTTGGAGTGAAAGGCTGAAACCTGATCAGTTGTTGGATTAGGAGACTATGTGAGGAGAAACAAAGAAATGACCCAGAGTAAAATGGATACCTCAGTACTAATATAGAAATGTTATAGCTTGACCACACACATTCTTTAATAATGCATTTCCAACATAAACAGAGCCACAGGCACTTGGCATATAAGACAGCTTCTCTTTTTTGCAGGTCATCAATATACCATGTTTACATTGTCAGGATGGTCTCAACAGTGTTAAATTATAAATTAGACTCAGTGCAAGTACAGATACTGATTTGTATACTTTAGCAGCCAGAACATGGGCTAAGCAATTCATCCCTTTCAGGTAAAGATTTTAATAGGAAGCTTGGGAAAACCTAGACTCTGAAAAAGTTTTGAAGCAAGTGTTTTAAGTGTTTTGTTCTAGATGGAGCATCACTTGGGAACAATTTCTGTTAAGCGCCATTTCGTAAAGATGTCCTTGGAGCAGCTTGCATCCAGCACAGACTAAAATTGAAACTGTCTCTTAAGGACAATCATCTGCAGCACACAATATTGACACATCAAAATGCCAGTGACAGTGGTGGTGACAGGGGCAGGTTATTCCAGCATTTTAGATTAACGTACGCTGACAGTCTTCAAAATACCCAGGTGGAAAACAAAGCAATTACTTTGGGAATGCAAAGGTACCAAAAACATCTGGAGAAAAGACAAATGTTTTCTATTTGTATTGTGACCTGTAGATGACAGCAGAAATCCCTTGGTCTCCCTCTCCAGAAAGCTGATTGAAAATTAAGTAATAGTATTTCCTGAAAACTTACTATAAGGCTGCTACTTTAGAAAAAAACACAATAAATATTATGTTTATAGACTTATAATAGTATGATTACATATTATATTATTTTTGTAGTATTAAAAATTTCTAGGTGCCCACTGACCACCCACTGACAGAACTGGCCTGAAGCAGTGGTGTGCAGGTGGCAAATTCTGCATCGCTGACCTTCTGCCACCCCTTTGCTTTTTCATGATCTGATCCTATGACACACCAAGAAATCTCTTATCTCTGCTTCTTCAGTTCCTTGAGAAAATAATTTTGTTTTATTTATTCCATATGAAGGCAAGAGCTGTCTCACACCAAAGCCAAGAACTGTGTAAGCCCCAGGGCAGAGGCAGATAGATGTGAACCATGTCTTACATGTGCTCCAGGATTCCCTCACAGATCACTTGCTCAGTCATGTGCTTTCTGGATGTTGAGCCATCAGTGTTTGAAGAGCAAGATAGGTTTTCTTTTTAAGACTGTGACTCTACATAGCTATACCTTACATTTACCAAGATGGGAAAGCAAACCCTAGATTTACAAGAGTTCTCTGGAGAATTTATCTATGGAAGTTTAGAATACATTGTCATAGAGCTTCAAAGTCAGAATAAAAGCTAGAAAAATCTACTACAAGCCCAGAGATACAGCTTGGAGATATCTTCTGGGGGCAAGGCTCTCTGGCAGAAGGATGTTGAAATGACCATGGAATATTAATTCTTATTTTCATCCTAATAGGAGAGATTTTCCAGTCAGAACTGAGCTCCATTCTGTTATCTGATAGACATGCATATGTTAAAGCACACCTCTTGTGCCAAGCTGACTACAGATATTTAATGGGACTTTTAAATTCATTTATGCATTTTGTATCGAGGCAGCCCAATCAAAAGAGGCATAGGCTGATACAGGAGAGGAGTAGTTCACATCTGACCAGTACCTTGAATTCCTTGGCTTTCTTAATCTGTTTCACTTGGTGAATCACAAAATGTGAAATCTTTGTGAAAGAACTTTTCTGCAATTCTGGTTTGGGGAATTTGTTGATCTATTTCAGACTTCAGCTTGCTTTATATATTTTCATAATATTCTCCTTTTTTTGTCAGCAAAAACCAATGATAATGCAATTACAATGCTTTTGATGATACTCAAGATACAGCCCTCCTTTATCTCTTCTCCTCATCCAAACCAATAAACTAGCCAGGGAAATCTAAAGAATCTACAGAAAGAAACCAACCCCCCTATTCTTCCTGTGATCATTATCATCTGTCTGACAGGGGCTCGGATCAGTTTTGTTTGCTTCTCTTTTATTTTACCCACAGCTGACACTAAAGCTGATTGAAAGGGTATCTGGTGTGCACAGGAAACCAGGAACGTAGAGCTATTGGTGAGAGTAATTTTGGACCCCAAGTTCACATGTACATTTTGGGGGTGGGAAAGTTGTGTTCAGATTTGCAATCGAGGCAATTGCAGTCCTTCTGCCTGTAAAGACAGAGCTCAAAGGTGAAACCTTTTTCTACAGTGATGGTCTTTTCTGGCTTGGGAAGCCAATTTATCCACTTGTGGCTAGAGCAAGGGTAAATCCCAGCCTACAGGCAGTGTGGATAATCTAGGAGTTGGGTCCCACCTCAATCTGCATGCCAAACTAACATACTGGTACAGATATAGCCTTTATCATAGATCAGTGGAAATTTCATTTTAACTGTCTCAAATGGTTGCAACAATACTGCTTTGCAGGGAATTGTAGCTCCTTGGTCCTTATGAAAATCTGGTTTAAATGATCCAAATAATATTTTAGAGATTAGTTTTCAAGCATGTGATTTGACCACCCAAACACAAAAGAAACAGATTTTTGGGTGCACAATGCTTAAGGGAAGCCAGACTACAGTCCCTATGGAAAATTGGGCTCACAGTAACAAGGTGGGTGAGATCTCCCAGCTACTCAAATTGCTATTGATCCAGCTGGGAATCTGATCAAATGTGTTTGTCTTTATTACCGACATAGTGAGTGGGTTGGATGGGGAGCTGATTTCATTTGCTGCCAGTCACACTGGGGCAAATCTTAGAGCCACTGAAATGCAAGTGAATTATACTTGTTTAAAACCTGTGGCCTTTCTGGAATTTAGCCTACTGACAATTTCTTGTTATGCTTTGTAAGAGTCTAAATGAACATCCAATAAATATAGGGATTACTTTTTGCCCCCAGCTCAGTACATGCTACACTGAACAGCAACAAAACTTTTTATCCTGCCGTGAGAAGTATTCAACTTCTTCCATGCAGGAAAAAACTCAATACAATAACAGATTAATCCTGTGTCATTACTTTTTAAACATAACTTGAGAGACGTTATAGTAAGATCAAAATTAGGAAACAAACTACAGCTGTAAGAGTCTTGGAGAAACCTGACCAAGGAAACCCATTCCTACAAGCAAAAAAAGAAACGACAAAACTTATGAGCCTGGGAAGAACTTACTAAAAAGCAATGGGCAGCACTGACTGGGTTCTAGAGGCCAGAGGCACTTTCCCTTATTATGATTATTCAGTGATGTCCATGAAGGGAGATGGTAGCATGGGGCCAGTATCCCAGAGGGCAACAGCAGTGTTGGAGCTCTATTATGGGAGGATGGATCAGCAAAATTTCTTTCCTACTATGCAAAGGGGTCACTGGTGGGATTTACACAAATACTAGCATAGGACAGGTATTCCTCTCCTATCCACTCTGGAAGTGCATATCACAGAATCACAGAGCCAATAAGGCTGGAAAAGACCTCTGTGATCATCAAGCCTAATCTATATAGCTTGAACTCAGGAATTAGTGAACATCAGGCTCAGGGATTATGTTAGACCAGTAGAGCGATGCACCTTCAAGAAGCTGAGCCCTGGAATTCTGTGATCAGCTGGGCTGTCCTGTGGTGAAAGCCTGCAGCTTGTCTTACCTCCAGTTCCTGTAGCCCTTGCAAGTTAGACCTTGACTTTCAGCCTGGTGCAGTGACTTTCACTTTATTGCACCTCTTGACCTATCTTTCAGGTAAGTCCACATGGTCCAAGTATTTCTTTACCTGCAATTTCTTTTTTCAGGTTTCTGCCAGGGGCTGTACAATGGAGAGAGAGCCTCGATATCCCTTTGCCTACATCCACCTAAGTTTGACCCTCCTTGCAGTTCTGATTTCCAGAGGCTTCCCAGAGAGCACATTAGTCCTGTTCCCTTTGCAGCTGGGGAGGTCTCTGTGCACTCTCCCACCCAGCTGAGTGAGTTGCTCTCCAAATCCCTCCTGCCACCAACTCAAGGGACCAGAGCGTCTCCAGCTTCTTTAACTACATATTAGTTATAGCCTCCACTGTATAAATACAATGAGTTTGGCATGAAATGACAAAATAGAGCTGTTTATCACTCTATAAACCCTGGAGGGCCAAATGGTTTTGACACTCAGGCATTGGGGCGATTACAAATCGAGCCTTTGGGCTGCAGCAGTCCCAGGGCTGCTGCTCTCTCTCAGCAGTAGATCCTCTGCTGGCTCCCTGCTTGCCAGCTCATTGCAAGGCTCTTTTTACTGCCCATGTTAGTGCAGTGCATGGGCTTCAGCTCTGTGCTTGGCCTCTCCCCTGTGTCCCTCCATAAACCCTGGAAACAAGAGAAGAAAACAGCAGCAGGCAGTCACACATCTGGCTGTCAGAGCCCATCGTGGCATGCCATGAGAAAGCTGTTGTGCCATGGAGAGGGGGCTTGGGCACGCACTTTTTTAAAATGTGGCTTTGCACTTGAAATCCAAACATTTTTTCCTTAATACGACTTTTGTTTGTAAATCCAGCACAGAAATCTTTGATTCCATCTGTGAAGTTGAGCTATGGCTTTCCTCCAAAAACCTTGGTCACAGGGTAAGGTTTGGTCTCTTGACTCTTATGGCCAAAATTAACTAATTCTGCTCTTGAAATACAATATGCACAACAAATAATTTAGCTGCAAATACATTTTTTTTCCTTAGTGCAAAACCAGTGTCTAATTTTTCCCCAAATCATGTTCTATATGAAAGCAAAGAAGTTGAATATCTGCTTTTTATCACAAGAAGGGGAAGAAAACCTTTCTCATAAAGTCCTGCACAGTCATTAAAATCAGGAAAGCAGTTCTTCTAGCAAATCTCCTTGTTCCTTCAGTTGTATTTCCTGTCACACTTATGCTATTTGTTTATGCATTAGGGTTTCCTGTTAAGCAAATGGCAAGTGGGTTAATGGAGAATTCTCAAATACTTCTTTTGTGTGGCTGAGGTCCCCCTGGGATCGATTTAATTGTTCCTACAATGAAAGCGGTACCGTCTTAAGGTTCTTTAGCTCAGATAAACATCTTTAATCACTTTCATGTTGAAATAAAAGGAGCTTGGGAATGTGAAACATTAGTACACTTTGGTTCCTGAAAAGAGAACTTGGGGACACATTGCAGATACGTATATAAATCATCTTGCTAACATTAGAGAGAGGGTTTGCTATAAGGCTTTCAGGATGCTTTAATGTAAGTAGCTCCTATTATTGCAGCTAAAATATTTTGCACATGTGAGCTGCTCTTTGGATGCTGGGAATGCAGCTGTACAACTTCAGCTTCACTCTGAAGCTGAAACTGGTCATTATCAAATGTGTTGTCGCGTATCAGTCTGAAGACAAATTCTGAAGTTTAACTTCACTGGAGGCTTGCCAAGTTGTAGAGTTAAGCCAGGGTCTGTTCTCCTTTCCATGTGCTGATGGGACTCCCACTGACATTAATTTAGAAAGTAATAAATACCATAACAAACTCATAACAAGGTAGTCTGGTATTATGCTTAATTATTAATGTTTATGCCAAAGAATGCCTATGCCAGCAGGTGCTCCTGGCAATAAGTTACCTGGAATGAATTGTCACAAAAAGCAGCAAGGTGTTTGTTTGTTTGCTTGGTTGNTTTTTTTTTGTGGTTTTTTTTTTTTTTTTTTTTTTTTTTTTTTTTTTTTTTTTTGTCTTTTATTTTTTATTTTTTATTATTGATAAGCATTTAATCCCTCACTGGAGCTAATTAGTAGGCATGGCAAAAGAGACCTGTACTGCTCCATGCCCCGTTTTCTCAACTTGCACACAAATGATGCTATTAATACTGAAACCAGCATCTCAATTTGCCCAGGGGCTTCTTAGCACACCTGGAAGAAGCTCAGCTCTGCTGTGTGTACCTGCCTTCCCCACAGCTGAACAGTGAACCCTGGAACATGTCAGCTCTTCCCTGCTCATACATAAAGGGAAGTTTGCCCAAAACACTTCCCATTGTGTAACTTTGTGTAAAAGCAATAAAAGAGCACATTTAATTGTGGATCTTCGCAGGGGAAGGAGATGCGAGTTCTGCAGGATTGTGCCCAGGACCCCTGATGGCACAGTAGCATTTCCAAAGTGTGTTGAAGATGGAGAATGGGATCCTGATCCTTTGCAATTGGTTACTCCAGTGCAAGTTTGCTGACTTCAGCAAGGGACAGGGTGAAAATATCTTTTCTACCATTCACTGACACCAAACCTGACTCTTCAGCACAAGAACAGTGTACATGGGTAGAATCAGGTCCTGCTCTCTATTGTTTCAGTACCTTATCATTTTCTTAAAGCTGAAGAGCAACATTAATCCATTTGAGATGTTATTCTGATCCTGCAATAAAATAGGGCTGGTTAATTTCAACATAATGGAAAAAACTCATGGCCCTTCTCACAACTTCAGAAGGTTTTGTGGTTTTGTCGTATTTGATTATTGCTACACATCCAGCATTCCCAGGAATTTTACTTCCCCTTTCCATTAAACTTATTTTGACTACATTCTTTATGTAATGAAAGTGTCTGCAGGCAAATAAACACAAAGGCAGCACATAGCAGCAAATAGGGCTTCTGAAGTTGACATTCAAGGAGTTTAGTTCCAATGCTTCTACCATATATTTTTTTTAACACTTGCTATATTTTCAAGCCTCAAAAGAGAAATGTTATAAGAAACTTATCATGCAGACCATAACCACTTGCTATCTCAAACTCATTTTTAAGGTTTCCCTTTCCTTGGGAATTTCTGTTGAAATCATTTCGGTGATTGAATCCTGCTTGTTTCAGGACATGAGGGAAAGCGTTACCCGGAGGGGAAAAAAACCAACTGTGTGATGTCTACAGCATGACAAAAGAAAATTAGTCACATAGGTATCATTACTTGTGTCTCTTATGGCCTCTAATTCTCTATTTACATGGAGTATATCCATCAAACACCCCCACCCCCCATTATCTTCATCAGGCTAAGACAAACTTGGGGCTTTATAACAGACCCAAGTAAATCAGCTCTCTGGTGTGTTTTTTTTGCCTACTAGGTATTTGCAAATTTAATGTTCTTTCAGCTTTGAGTTAAAAAAGAGAAACCTGCCCTTCTGGCTACTGTAACAATTACAGCTACTTTTCCTATGGCTGCTCCTACTGATTTACATAAAATTTTAGGTTAATATATATATATATATTACTTTTTACAGTCAGCTGATAACACTACTGATTTTTTTTGTTTTAGTGAGCAATATTCCATGTCTCTCACTGAGATAAACTGCCCAGGTTTTGACCTCATCGTTTATCCACTTCAGTACCAGATTATTGTCTCGTAAAACTGTTGAGATGGTGCAGTTAATACTTGCTATTATTTTAGAGGCCAGAACCATAATCTTCATCATAAAGATTGAAGTCCTTTGTACATGCTTAAAGTTTTCAAACTATGGGTCATATCCTGCCATTGATTTTTACGCAAAACTTCCAGTGTTTTTTGCAGTAATTGGGTTTTTTCCTCTTGTGATTTCACAGCACAGGATTGGAATGATGCAATCACATTCCTAATACAAATTTATGAACTTTGTAACATCGAATTGGTGCTATAAAACAAAATCATTTTCAGTCTAAAGGGCATGTATGTGTATATTTGACAGACCTGTGCATCATTCTGCAAGCTACCATTTTTCTTAATATCAGCCAGCGAAACAAAGTTATGTGTGAGTGATGTTGCTATTACGGAACTGATGGTAAACCCAAGCACTGTGCTGTTCCCTCCCTGAAATTATTTGATACAACAGTGGCGTTCTTTTTCAAACGCTAAAAATCAAAAGACACAGACTCAACTTCAAAGGGAAATTGAAATGTCCAGATGAAAGGCGAGATGAAAGTCCAGATGGAAAGACAAGTGTGCCTTGCTTTGGCTCATCAGATAAGTAGGGAACCAGGTGCATGTTTGAATTTTCCCCTGTCACAAAAATAAATTTTCTCCACTTTTTGGGAGGCGAGTTGAGGATCTGCGGATGTGCAGATCCATCGCTCCATCTATAAAAGGTTATTTCAGTGCTCACAACAAACAAAAGTTTATGAGAAATAAATATTTTTTCCCCTTTTATAACAACTGTGTGTGCTCTTTCATGTTTATTTTCTGTTTCTCTTAAAGCAAGCAAAAATAAGGCAGATTTGTGGAAAGAGGTTTGGGACTTTGTAAAAAGTAAGAAAACCCAAAAAAGTCGATATTGGTAAGAATGGCCCCCAACATATTTTCAGGGGGGTTACAAAAAAATCTGTTATTCTTGTGTTCTTAACACAAAAATAATCTATAGCTCGAAAATGAATTTTGAAAAAAGTAGTGTGATTCTACACATCTTTTGAGCTGTTGGCATTGCTGTTTATACTTTAGCTTCTATAACATTATCTGGCACTCTCACTTTCGTGAAGAAGGGGACCAAAGTTTCCTGCCAGCCAAAACAAAGAGATAAAATGATCACTAAAGATACTCTAATTTCTCTTAGCATATCATAAACCAAATCCTGACAAAATGCCCCTAGCTATAGGTAGACTCAGGCACTGGAGTCTGAATAGGATTTTCCTCCTCCAGATTTTGCCTTCTGAAAAGTGGGTATGCCCAACAGGTTGGACAGCCCTGCCACTGGTCTCAAATTTAGTCTAAAGGAGCTGGTCATTCCCGAGGGAATTTATGCCTTGTGGCTTGCATACCACTTTTAGGATGGGATAAATTATCTCCAGGAGATACCTGGCTTCACCTATTGATTGCAAAAAGAGCTAAGGTATCCAGTTTTAAAAAAAAACTCAAGTAGGTTAGATGCTATTTTAAATATAAAGTCAAGTAAAATGAATTCCATACCAGTCCTGTGATCAATACTTCCTCTTCTTCTTCCTATATTTAGTCTAAAATAGAATTATCCCATGCTAAAGCAAAGACTTATTGACTTGAGAGGTTTTTATAAATTCTAAGACTGTTACAGTATTTACAGCAAGAAACTTTCAGTCTGCGTCTCAGAGTAATTTCTTCTATGCTGATACTGTTTTTCTCAGTGCAGGATATCAATAAAAGAGCTAGTCTCCCTTTTTTTCCTAGTGTTATTTCATGGCCAGTAATAGATTGCAATTTATACTTCATCTCTCATTTTGTGTCTCAAGTCACTGATCCTCAGACATTGACAAACCTTTGCTGCTGAGTTGTCAGTGATTCAGAACGTGTAACGCCACATTTCACAACCTGATGCTTTCTAAACAGATTGTAACCAATGGTTAACATTCTGATCAAGGAAAATTTCCCCCCTTTTTTCATTAAGGCCATCTTGAAGTTAAATGCATGCTCATAAAAGATCATTTCCAGTTCCTTCTGGTATTGCCTAACCCCTGGCAGTAGTGTACAAGCAATTAAAGAATTTATTCTCTTAATGTTCCTGGGTGTCTTGATTAATTTTGTTCTTGACATATTTATTTTTATGCTAAATGAATCTTAATTTTCCCCTTCTTTTTCTTCTCTCCTTTTGTTCTTAATTTAGTGCTTGCCTGCCCAGGATAAGCAGACACCACCTGGGACAGATTGTTTCTGCTGCTGAGAGGGGAAACCTTCCAAATCATACTTGTCTTTTCCACTAAATGGGGACCCCAAAACCAAATGCTCCTCCTATGCCCCCTCCGTGTATGTAGTGGTTCACTTTAAGAACTTTAATCGATGAGTTCTTTTGCTCAAAGAGTAAAAAGGATCTCCAATAAAATTACCTGGGCACTTGATTCCTGAGGACTATCCCAGGCTGGCACTAAGCTCCTGGCTTTTACTGTATGGCAGCTATCCCCATACATCTGATTGAGGGTGAAAATCCAGAGCCATTTTCAAGAAAGGTGACGTGGCTGTTCAGTGTGAATCATAGAATTATTTAGGTTGGAAAAGATCAGTAAGATCATTGAGTTCAACTATTAACCCAGCACTGCCAAGCCCATCAGTGCCTAAGTGCCTCATCTAAATGTGTTTTAAATACCTCCATGGATGGTGACTCCATCACTTCCCTGGGAAGCCTATTCCAAGGCTTGACAACATTGTGAGTTCACCACACACTTGGAGCAGACTGATTTCAAGCAAGCTATTTCTGTAGCTACCAGCTGATGGGCTGGCCCTTTTCTTTTGCTTCTGCTTTAGTTTTGAGTGGTGTAAATCAAGAGTGCTTCAGATGAAATATATTGCAGATACTCAAGTGGAAAATGGCGTGAGGAAAAGCAACCCCTTCTCCCAAAAATGATTTTGCCTCAATGTGTTGCTGCAGGAGAATTGGTTGATGTAGCTTCTTTTGAGTCCGCAAAACACCTTATCCCAGCTGAGGATGTCTGTGTCTTATCCCAGAGAGGTTGTCTATGACTTTGTGTTTTGCTTGGATTGCTCCTCCTCTTCCTGCAGGAAAGGACCCATCTGGAACACACAGGATTAGGCCAGATTTTAGCCCCAATCACTGAAAAGCAGGTTCAAGACTTTTTAGCTGTTGTAAGTGTGAACACAGGCTACCTCCATCAAAAGGGAATGAAAGGGAAAAGTACAAGCACAACTGGGATGGATGAACCCTCAGAGCAAGCTGTGAGGGCTGATGCTTCCTGCTGCATCTGCCTCCAGCTGGCAGAATGTGGGGGACATTAGCTGGGTACCAGGAGGTGCTTGGTCCCTCTCTCCACTCCTCTGCATGAGCAGCAGCTGCTCCCTCACACATCCCAAATGCTCTCTTGGTGATGGCAGTGACAGCAGAGCTGCCAGCCCAACTCTCCAGCCCTCTGGCAGAGGTGAAGAAGGCAGCAGGATGTGGGCTCATTTCCTCCCACGGATGAGCCACTGCTTACTCTGGCTCTGTCTACACCTGGCCTTGGTCTTGCAACTGTAAATATAGTTTTCTAAAGAGTGCTGGCCAAAACTCTTCATTTTAAAATCTCTTTTACTGCCTTGTGGTTATTTCACAAGCCATACACCCCTCTGTGGTTCTTTTGATGCACAACAGAAAGATGGGATTCAAATTTCAACAGATCCTTCCTCAAAATAAATGTACATCAACAACCCTGTCTCAGGCCCCTGCACAGCACTCTTGGAGGCAGGATTTGGTCCTCTGGTCCCAGGCAATCAGTTAAGCAAATGGAATTAATGGTCAGATTTTTCTCAGAGGGTGGGGAATAGAGGGGTCAATAACATAAATTTGGGAAGCCTGAACACAGCAGGGTGAGTAGACCTTGGAAAGCCTTAGCCAGGGTTCTGCTCTGGAAGTCAGTGGACTGCTCCTTTGTGGAGGAAAGCAGTCCCCAACCCCCTTCCCCACCACTTGCCAACAGATCATTCCTGCCAGTGAGAAGGATGCTCTGTTCTGCAGAAGAGGGTGTCTGGGACTCTCCAAAATGGAGACAAGTCTACTGTCTCCATGTTCTGCTGCTGGAAAGGGAGGTTCCAACCTCTGCTTCTGCTAAGTGCACTCATTGTCCATCACAAATGGTGTTTTTCCCTCTTACTGGACTTGCTGATGGTTTCTGTCCCAGCTCTGCCCATTGAGAGTCTCCCTCTTGCTGCATTTGTCACTAACCTCTCTCCTCAGCCGTGGCCCCCCAGACCGCTGTAGCTGCCCGTGTTTACTCCTGCTGTAGGGCAATTTATTGGTTACTGCAAACCTTGGCCTCTGCCTTTGCTTTCATCTTTTGAGTCTTCCAGCAAGCCCTGTAGCATTTGAATCGTTTTAGAAGAAGTGGTGACCTGCTAAATCAAAAGAGAGCTTTCCCTGTCTTGAAGAATAGAAAACAAATCCTATCCCTGCAAGGCCACTCTGTGCCAAACATCTTCTGCTGGTGCCATTGGCTTCAGATGATCCTGCACACTGGGGTAACACTAACGTGGAAGGTACCATGCTGCATATTCAGGGGAACTTTTAGCTGCTCTGGACTGGCAGGGCTCAGGCTGGCTCAGCTGAAGATTTTTCTCAGCAAATATCTCAAGTATGAAAAATGCATTCAATTAAATGGAGAGTAACTTAGCGGCAAGGGGATATCTTAGTTAAAAATTGGGGTGATGAACAGATTGCTGCTTGAAAAACATTTTTCATATAGTTGTGCCTCCTAAAAATCTAGAATGAAATAAAAAATCACAAGGTCAAAAATGAAAACATCATGTCATTCCTTTGTAATCAGAAAGGATATTTATTAATAGGAATATTAATATTTTCCTAATCAAGGCACCAGGTGATGCAAAAAAAACCCAACCAAGAAATGTGATAGGAAATTAATGATGGGAAAAAAAAAATACTTCCAAGAATACAGAAATGTAAAAATATATTTCAGCCTGCTGTAATTTAAATTTCATTTTCTTTCAGACATGGATAAACAAGGTCAACACCCTAAGCTCTGATTCTGGTTTTTAGGTGTCAAACAATATTCAAAGTAATTCCCTATATTTTGGACTTGTGAAACATTCTTTCAGTAATAGGAGACAATATACAGCTCAGGTGATTAAGCAATATGAGTTTTTTTGTTTATATAGGAAAAAAAATGGTGATTATGAGAATGAGGTTTGAACATATAAACTCTTATTTAATTTCTTTTACTAAAGAAAATGTTAGGGTCCATTTCAGCCTTCAGGTGGCTAAAAAATCTAAGTATCTTCTTCAACCCTATCCAGCAGTCCAGGCAAACACATGGTCTTAAAGTTTATTTGGCTTGTTTTTGATCAAAGTTGGGAGTGAATTTTGGAGTCAGGGAAGACAGAAACCTTTCCTTTCTTTGTCTTCCCTAAAGATGTCAGTGCTGTGGGACCACAACAGAAATAAAGACAGTCCCTACTGAAAAGCAAAATATTTTTCTCACCACTTGCATTTTTTTAAACTTCATTCTTTGTATTTCCAAATTATTCAGAACAGCTCAAGCTATGCTACACTTGGGATTTAAGGCTAAAGGAAACAATAAAAATCAAATGCATCATGCTTCTAAATCCTAAAAGCTAAAAGAAGCTGAAAGAAGGGTAGTGTGGCAGCAGGGGATTTGCACTTACAGAGCTAAAAAACACGTGAGTGAAGAGAACATGGGCAGATTGGGGCTGGAGAGGAAAAGCTCTGTTCCTTCACGGGTTTGTCTGCCACCAAAGGAGACATTGCACTATGCCACGTTGTCTGATGCATATGCATGTATATATATACAGAAGCAAATTAGTCACACATAAGTAAATTCATTCATATATCATGTTTGGCTGGTAAGGGAAGCTGAGGGAAAGCTTTGCATTAATGAAAGTCCATATTTTGCTTCTGTGCCATTACCAGCTGGAAGCTGATGATCTCTGTAATTTTTTGAACCAACTGTTAAAGACCCACAAAATTTCCCCTCAGGCCTTTTGAGATAGAATTTCAAGAGACAGGTTTTTCTTTTTGAAAAGCCTTAATGTTCCTTTTTTGACTGGTAAGAGGCAGAGTGAGTGAAAAGGCCCAAAATTCTTGCTCCTGAAGTGATCCATTTAGCTCAATACCCGGCCTCTCTATCCCTATAGTGAATTGTTGTTTAGAAAGGCATCTTTCAGCTGCTGCAGATGTGCGCTCTGTCAATTATCAGCCTTAAATGGTTGGGTTTACACATTTTTGTCTCCAGCAAATTCTACTATAAACTTCTTTACCTCTTCCTTAATGGCTTCCTAATGTATCTTAGTGAAAGATGGATATCCCATACTCTCTTTTAAACACCTCATTCCTTAGATATTTTATCTTGACAGTTCTGCCTTCCACAGCTGGCAATCTCCCAAACACAGAAGCACGTTTTTGTCTCCTGCAGGCCTACCATGACTAAATGTTATCGTGGCAATTTTATACTCGAGGTTATCGTCGTGTGGCACCGCAACTGCCACTTGTCATCTTCCTCCACAGAGCACAGGGATGGCAGTACAACAGAGAGATTTGTAATGCTGCAGCACAAACCCCAAGATACTTGATACCAAGATGCTTGGATAGTCAGGATCAAATTAGCACACATTAAACAGCTCACACCAGGCTGGCTCACTAACATAAAGCAATGGCTGTCGGGTGCCAAGCCAGATGTTCCAGATGGGCACTCTGTGCAAGTGCACACACCATATCAGGTAGTTTTCAGTGCTCACACAGGGGCTGGTAACCTCCACATTTACCTGCTTCCTGGGAGAAAATATTGCCATTCTTGATTCACGCAAAGCAGTAATTAAAGAAATGCTTCAAAAAAGATATGAACCCCACTTAGCATCCAGACAAGTAACACATCTCTCTGCCTATTCCATATGGCTGAATTTGCTATCATTTTGCAAAAATTGGGAAAGTGGTATGAAAATTTGCCTTCAGTTCCACTTAGCAGAGTTTTATAGACAATAATTTCTGTACATGCTTTAAAAAATGTATAGAAATTATTGTACACATGTACATGCTGAAAGCAATGCACGCTAGCATGCACTGTGGTTGTGATGCCCACTGTTGTGCATCACTTATTGATGACATGCTAAGCCTGAACATTTTAACTCAAGATTCACTAGATACTTCAAGAACAACTTGTTTTTGAGGTGTTTCTTGGCTGTTTTGTTTTTAACTTTTAAAAGTGATTAAGATAAAACCAATGTTTTTTTAGTATTTTGAGAGTGATATATGGTACTTGCTGAAGCTGGGACTTCACCATTTCTCCCCCATAGCAGTGTGTCTCAGGTAGCACCTCAAAATGACTCTTTATCTCTATTTTTAAGTAAAACAAACCAAAACAAAAATGTGTTTATGAAAAGTGTTATAAATGTACATTGCAAAATCCTATTCTAGGTGAACAATAATATAAGAAAGCAAAACTGTGGAACTACAAAAATGTAATTCACACCCATAATGCGACTGCTGGCCCTGCTGGCCCCTAATAAAAGGTATGAGTCTAAGAGAGGGAGAACATTGAAATCAGTGCTGCTCAGGGAGATGTGCTTCAGCTCTGAAATGCTGACAGTTCAGAAAGACTTCATTTTTCCTCATCAGTGCCAAGCTTTAAAGTTTCCAATTTTGGCTTTTATCAAGAAATCAAATCATCATCCATTTTATTCCAAAAGGCCAGCATTTCTGAAAAAGACCTCATGATTTTGTGTGCTCCACTGGACAAAATACTAGAAATTTCTTGAGTTTATCTTTCCATGCCTCTGTTGTTGAGAGGAGGGGTAATGCAGCCAGCTTATACCTATATGGGTAGCCCATGCTATAGTGATAGTTTCCTAAGGAAATTGAATCTCAGTAAGAATCCTCATCCTCTGACCACGCTGTCTGACAAAGGTGAGCAGTTTCATAAACATGTACTAGCTGGAAACATTACCAAGCTTAAAGCAAATGCACGCATATCTTATCTGCTGACAATTTGATATAAGCTAAAGGCAGTACAAATGCTTGTCTTCCCCCAGAAAGAATATATATAATTGCACCACTGGCAAAATTTTAAAAAATGCATCTTGTATTAATTTGTGTATATTTGAGAAAAGAAATGCTATTTTTTCCCTGGAAGGAATGGGAAATAACCCACCCCTCTAAAGGAAATAAATGTATTTTAAAATCTATGCTGTGTTAAAGTAGCTGGAAGTTTCAGAAAGCTTATCTTCTTATAAAATCCAAAATCCCGAGCTTTCAGCATCCAAGGCACATGTGTTTTAGGCATTATTTAAGAACAGCCATTCTGCAGACTTTAAATCAGGTACAAAGATAAAGGGGAACCTGTTCCTGCTTTTGCAATATTTATCACTTTCTCTGAAAAGCGTGGCTGCAAATGACAGAGTCCAGTTTCATATGTCCTCATGCCGGGCATACCATTAAGGGTCTGGCTGCAGCCCCCACTTTGCATGGCAGAGCAATGGGAAAGCATGCCAAGCAGTTTGGTTTTAAAAAGCCAGATTACAGGCTGCTTGTGGAAAAAAACACCTCCCCCACCCTGCCAGAGAAAGAAATTCAGCAGCCTGGGGATGGAGAATGGATCAATTGCCAGAAATTAGGCTGCCAACTCGCTTCCCCATGTTCTTTCTCATTATTGCTCAAATAACCATTTGTACTCACACCAGATGCTTGTTAATCAAGGCCAATTAGTCTGTTTTGCTCAGAAAATTTCCAACCGGCAAGACAAATAGTTCAAATAGCACAGAGGTCAACCAAAGCAGGAGCACTGGTGACAGTTTCATGTGTGTTTAGCCAAATAGAAAGCAGACATGGCAAGGGCATGCATGTACAGTTCCCACGTGTATTGCATTGTATATTTACCCCAGGGTAACACGTGAGGCTTGCTCTGGTCAGGCAGAAAGCTCAGACAGCAATTCAGCTGCTTCAGGTGCTTGTCTGCATGTTGATTTAGACTAATATCCTATGCTGATTTCCTAATCTAAGTTGCCCAAAATGTCAAGGTAAATAAGGCTTAAGGGCAATAATATTAAACAAGATCTTCAGGGGTCCTTTCCCAGCTGGGTATGCTGAGAGCCAGGTCAGCCCAGCCACTGCAGCCAGCCATCCATCTGCATCCTGCCTGGGGATTTCTCTCTCCCCCTCTTTGCAATCCCATGGCAACCATCCAACAACCTGACAGCTTTAAATCTTCTCCGGCATATGTCAAAGCAGGTTGAGAAGCCAGCAGGCTTGCTGTACAGCTCAGGCTTTCTAAAATTTGTTTTTTAAGTGACATATGGTAACAGAAAGTAATGTGATCAGGTGATATCGCTTTGCAGATCCATCATGGCAAGAGGGGGCAAGGAAACACAACAAGAATCCCCAAAATCAGACAAGAGGGGAATGTAGTCTGGGTTGTGTAAAGAGCTGCAGCGTGTCCCAAAATTTTCTATTTCCTAAATGCTCTCTCTTTCTGGAGCTCTAGATATGAGAAAAGGAAGGGTGGGAATTTACTACAGCATTTCTTATTTTCTACCTGTTATAAGACTCTGGTACTGAAGTTTCTGTTGGAGGGAGCTTTGCAAACACAGACATAAAACACATCCAACGTTATTCCCGTTTTTATTTGAAATTGCCAATAATAAGAGTAATTTTCTCAGAATTTATCTGTGAGTTTCAATTTCACACATTCACAATATATTCATGCTTGAAAATTACTTCTGACTGATAAAAGGATGTTAATACCTTATTTTATCACCCTGTGCATTTTCTATTCTATTAAATCAGTAGAGCCATACATGACAATCTCAGTTAATTCCAATATAACTCACAGGTATTTAGTAATTTCTTTTGGTAGATGTAAGCTCATTAACGCACCTTTGTTTTGGCCCATGGCTTCCTCTCTCACTTTGCAGAGAGATTTGATTCGGTGTTTATGTCTGTATACTCTCATGCCTTTATTTTCAACACAGCAAAAAAATTCTTTCCTAAGCAGACCAGGACCACCCAAAGTAATTTCATTCAAGAACTGGGCTGTCTTCGAACATTAGTGGCCTCTCAAGATAAAAGGTCAGCATGTTAATTCACCACAGCCCAGATCCCAAATCTCTCCCCTTCTAGAAATGAAAGGCATTTTTAAGAAGACCTCCTGTGCGTGAAGTTGTTTGCATTTTTGTCCAATGGGATTGTTTGGACAGGGCTGTCAGAGACTTTCTGAGCACAGAGAACACAAAACAAAGGCATGTTGCCCTGCTGCTCTCTGGGGCTGCCAGGGTTTTGCTCCTGCTCTGGTGCACACACAGGCACTGGATGTCATGTGGGGCACTCCCGGGGATGCAAAAGTTTCCAGGTGATTTGTTATCCCCACGTGGCTCAAACGCTGGTGTTCCAAGGGCAGTTCCTGATGGCATTGCAGAGGGCCAACACCCAGGGAGGCGCTGTGGCCAGCTGCAGCAGGATCAACCTCAACAGGGTGGTGGCACAGGGAGGAAGGGCTGTAGGTTGTGTGTTGCCATCCCTACTCTGACCTCATGGAGATGCCCCAGGGAAGTGGCCTGATGTGAGAGATGCTGGCAATGCTGCAGGGCACGGCTGGGAGCAAGGCACTGCTCCTCCCTCCTGCTCCTGTGCCACCCAAACCCCGGCCCCAGCCGTGGGCAGCGGCAAAACTGAGCAGATGGAGAGGAATAAAAACGTGTTGTGCCTATAATGCTGATTTATTTGTTTGTGCAAGGAAAGGGAATGAATATTCAGAAGTGGCTGGTGAAGGTGTTGGCCCTGTCACAATGTACATGCACCTTTACACAAACCAGTATTTATGAATGGACTCGCCCCAAGGAAGCTGGTGGTGAAGTGACTCTGATGCCTCATTATGGGTGAAAAGTGAAGAATTTGTAGATTAGTTCATGAAATATATATCGTAAAGCATAGAGATTCATGTCTACAACAACTCTGTTAGAGATAAGAGTCCATATGTTGCAAGATGTAAATAATCCGTTCCAAAATTCAACAACATGTATCGATGTAAAACATGAAGTTGAGTGCTCATTGAAGATGACTTTTAGAAGATTTATCCTAAGCTGCTTTTTTTTCCTCATCAGACTCTTTGAGAGCCATAGCATTAAATCTTAAATTACCATGTGCATTGCAAAATTCTTGGGTTTTTAGTCTATTTCCTTTTTTTTTTTTTTTTTAAATTTTTGCGATTCCAGCTGTAAAAATCTTACATCTAATCAAGAATGTATCATCATACGCTACCCAGAAACTGGGCTGAGGCACAAACTAATTGCTCAGCATTGCAAGAAATGTGGCCTACTTAACTTTTTGCTGAATTTCCTTCTTATAGAATGGATATAATTTTGCACCCCACTTTTCTAAAAGCTGATATTTTAAATGTTTGTAAAATTAGTAAGTTCAAAAAGATAACATTCACAAAGAGATGTACTAGTTTCCAAGTCCATTTGAGGACACATAAGACTTAAAATACCTACTTTATAATTTCCTGGGTATTTCCATTTGTGAACTGCAGTTTTTCCATGAACTAAATGGAAAGCGTATTCACAGAATTAGAAATAATTGTAATCTTAGTGAGAGAGAGGAAGAGAGAAGTAAATTACATCCAAACTCCCTTAAAGGTTGGAAGACTGTAATTTAATCTTGTAATCTGATAAACCAAGACAAATGAGGCAATTGGCAAACAGGTATTTTAATCAAAATACCTCTAGAAAACCACACAAATAACAAACACATGCCAGATCTGAAAGACACATTCATTTCAAAGTGCTGATTTAAGAAAATCTGCCCAGTATGTGACTGACTGAATTACCTCCATATTTCTGTACTTCATGTGCATAGTATTTTCAATTTTAGATCAAGAACATCGCCTTTAAAAATGGCAAAGGCAATATCCTAGCATAGTCACAGCAGAAAGACAGTCTCTGTTACATGCCAGAGTCATTAACCTAATAATTTTTTCATGGCTGTAAGTTAACCCCTGCAAGCTTTTGCTTTCAGCAGCAGCTGCATATTAAAACTTTCCTCGATTTGACTAAGCCTTTGAATAGTTTCATTCTGTAACAGGGAAATTTCTATGTCGAGCTTGTAGTCAGCATTTTATGAAACAGTTCCTATTGTTATGAAAATGTTTCTCTGCCTTTTTGTTATGTGCTTTTCTTTCTAAAGCCGGCTGTTGCTGTCTTTGCATTTTTCTGTTCAAAGGTCAGGTCAAAGGTACTGAATGGTTGACCATGGCTATGTGGAGTGTAAGTGAACCTAAGAATGGCCTTTCTGATTGATCATCTATTGAAACAGTGAGAGTGTTATGCCTTTGGATTAAAATGTAACCCAGGGCACTGGAAAGCTGGAGCTACTGGCTGTTTGTGAAATATGCATAGAGAACTTTCTATTGCTCGCAGTGTTTGATGTGGTCTGAAATTCCATGTGAACCATCCAGGTCTTCTTCCCATAACCTCTGTGAATGGCTTTCCCTTTGCTTCACATCTCATTATAAAATGATGTCTGTAATGCACTACACTGGCAAGGAGTTACTGTATCTGCACAAAGAAGGAGTTACATGTGAAATGCTCTTTTCATCACTACCTCCTAATTTAAGGCAATTAAGAATAAAACCTGGCAGCCTCAAGCCTTCCTCTTAACCAGGGCTTTACTGAAGAGATTGGCTTGAATGTGGTTTGAGAGCTTACTACATTTCTGTAGGCATGACATGATATTCTTTTTAGAAACTTGTCCCTGTCAAAAATAAATCTATTTTGCATTTCACGCATGTGACAGTAGCTGCTCTTAGTTTTTGCTCTTGAGTTTTAATGTAGTACATTGCAGCAGTTGTGCAACAAAGAGCAAATTTGATATAACCTGAGAACATGAAGCAGAATAAAGATCACTGCTAATGTTCACTCCCACCTTCTGCTATGTCATTACTTCTGCAGTTAAGTAGTTGTAAAATAGCATCTGTGACACCAGTACCTGTGCTTGTGCATTACAATACCACTTAATGAGACCTTCTTTGGTGTAGCAACTGCTGTTTTTAACAGTTTATTTTACTTTTGAAGACAGAGCAGGGACAGCATAATTTTCAAATTATTTATTTCAAAAGCTTAAAGTGTCTCCAGCCAATTCCAAGCAGCTGGGTCTGGGACTCAGTGAGCTAACGGGGCATTCCTCACAGAATCCGCTGACATTTCGTTGTAACAGCCAAGATGACAACCCGAATCCCATGTGCCATCTACTGAATATTCAAACAAAATGGGATGGATCCCTGAAAAGCAAGGGGGCACTGTCTCTCCTCTTGAAGCCAAACTATGAAAAAATACTGAGTCTTTAATACTTTCATCTCATTGTCCAGATGCCAGCTTTACTGGCATGGGGCTTCAGAGTCATGGCTTGACAATCTCAGTTGCTGAGTCCAGTTATGCCACAGTAGGATTTTAGGATTGCCATAGCAGGTCTCCAAACCCTCTGAAAAAATTATTCTGGTAGCCTTTATTGCATTGAAGAGTCCTTGTAACAAGGCAAAAGGCACAACACCTCATTCTGGTTTATTGGCATTTCAAATTGTCTCTTCTCACTAAACAGGAGGATACATATAACAGAGAACATTGTAGGATTGGGCTGCATGTGTTTGTGAACAGCAGGAACATCTCTGAAGGATAACCAGCATGGTGAAGGCTTCATAATGATTTAAAGACGACTCTTCTACCTAAGCAGGTCACAACCATACCTTGGAGTGGTAACTACAAGTTACCACTTGCTTCCAATCAGATCCTGGCATCAGCTCCAACCAGCCAATTACTCCTTTTCCAAACAAGCTCTCTCATTAAAAAGCATGAGCCATTCATTGATCCGTGTGACAATGAGGAACCAGGAGGGCCCCAGTGACCCACAGTTCTGTAACTGAGTTCTTGGTACTCCAAGGACACAAGGGATGTTATTATGACAGTAAACAACACTTAACTTCAGAAAGTCTTTGGATTAAGAACAAGCTGTGAATTTGGTGGTCATTACTTTTAGATCGGAGCAGATCACTATGACTTGACCTTTGATTTTATCTGTGTTGCTGCAGCTGAGAGCAAAGTAACAACATAGTTTTTAATTAGAAGACCATAATCTTAGAGAGAAAAGGACATTGTCAGCTGCAATCTATGCCTGCCAAGTAATCTGAGCTTGAAAAAGCCTATGAGTGGTACTGCCTGCAAGGGAGTACCAGCAAACAGCAAACAGAGTACATTATGCTATGCAGTTCCTTATCTGAGATTCTTCTGGACAAACTGTGGCATAATTCTGCCTTAATATTCTTAGTTGCTTATGAAAAAGGCCAAAGAAAAGCCTTTCTCAGCTTCCTTGAGACAGGCTGACTCCCAGCATTAGAGGCTCATTTGCCCTGGCTAAGCATAAATTGCCCCATTAAGTTACACCTCCTCTGCCCTCTGGCAGTGGATTAAATAACTTCAGCCAGGTTATGGCTCAGGTTACTCTTGTGTGTGTCACAGCACAACACAAACAACGTCCTTCCTACACAGGCCCTGTATGTGCATGTGCAGTTACTAGGGCAGGCCATGGCCCCATTTTCTGGATGGTATCTGCGTGCATCATTAGAGACAGCCCCGAATAAGAGTGCACTGCAGCCCTACCTGCACCGAGTGTAACAGTTCAAGCAGCAATGTGTTCCCCAGATGTGCTCCCCAGGACCAGACGCTGTGCAAAAGCCCTGCTCAGCCTGGGCTGTGCAGCCCTAGAGGGGACTAATGGCATGGTTTCAGTTAAGCATGTGCTCAAACGCTTTCCTGGGCAGGGGCCAGAACTATCCATGTCCTGCTGGACTGACTTAAACCCACATGGCTCCAAAGACATTTGCAAGAGTTCTGCAGAGGTAAATCAAACCCCTAGACTTGGATACAAAGAGAGCTCCGTTTTCCTCACACCATCCAGATGTATCCCACAGAAGAAATAGAAATTCACGGGATTTTCCACTGATGGCTTTTTGCCCAGCTCAGCCCTTCTGTGGCTGACAGAGCTGTGGTTAAAGCCGGACCCCAAAACTCTGGCAGGCTGTCATTCCCTCAGAATGTGCAGTTTCATCAAATACAAAATGTTTCACAAAACTGATCTGATTTGGCCAAAATAAGGTTTTGGAGGAGAAATGGTAAATATTTGTTCCCTATGTTTTCAATATTTTAAATAAATGTTTTGTTGTCTCAATTAAAAAACAAATTTAAAAGACGTGGGCTCTAAGTTATAAATATCGCTTTTCAAAAGACAGGATGTTAATTTCATGATAAATACAGCCTCTTTGGGGTAAGAAGAGAATCTCTTTCAGCATGACAGATCCAGTCATCCAATTTACCTATAGAAAATTAGGCAGCTTTTCATCTAGGTATAGCTTCATCACTTTGTGACATATATTCAGAGAGCCTAAGAGAATATGTCCTTCCTGCAGCTGGCTCAGTCACCCAGCATTGAGGGCTTGGTTGATTCCTGGTGCCATCTCACCTCTGTCTGGAGAAAACTCTTTCAGACACAGACCCTGGGAGTCCTGATAACTCTAGTATAAACCAATGATTCAACAGCATCCAGATACTCAGTGCAGACCTGAAGGAGAGTTCCTGGTGTTTCTAAAAAGGGATGAGCACCCCAAGGGCTCCTGTCCTGGGTTGAAAGAAGCTGCAGAGCACAGGAATTCTGCAATTTGCTGACTGGAGTCAGCTTAAAAAGTAACACCAAGCTAAGGAAATGGGAAGACTCAGTGTCCCATCAGCCATGCCAACAAGCCACAAACCAGGCAAACAGAGCCCATAGTGAAGTGTACTCTCCCAGTGACACCTGTTTGGGACACAGCTTGCTTTAACAAGCCTGTGCTTCACCACAAAACTCTCAGCTAGCACTAACTACATCTCAAAAGAAGAAAAAAAAGGAATTAAGATTATTATCATACCTGCAAGTACTGTTTTGTTTTGCTTTTCTCTTATTTCTAGGACAAGTGTTTGGAGGCGAAGGAGGAGGCAATTGCAATTTGAGCAGAGGAAAAAGGTCAAAGTCTCAAAATCCTTTACCAAATGGACCTGCTGCCCTGAACACAGCTTTAATCACAGTAGGACAATGTTCTCTATTGTACCTTAGTGGGAGATCTCTGTTGGCTCGAACAAAATAGATTCTCCTCAAAGAATGAAATGAGATGACAGTGTTGATATTGTCTTTGAATGACCTCCAAAAGAAAATCAGGAAGTGCATACCAAACTTGATTTGAAATGTACTTGTTGTACTGACTGTGGAAAAAAAATAATCAGATTAAATATCTTGATTATACAATTCACCAATATAGAGTGAAATGGGAAACAGGAAATACATAGAAATAACCCTACCCACAGGTTTATTTGGTCTTTTCAATTTTCATAAAGCATAGAAGACAATGAATAGCAGGGGATTTGAAGTGTACAGAAATATTTCTGCAAATCTAGAAGCAGTGAAATGTTATAAAAGTGCAATTTAATAGGGTAAGAATTACTTTTCCTTTTCAAATTGGTGTGTATAATTTTTTTTGCAGTTACTTAATCATCTTCTCATGATTATTTTTAACTAGCATTTTGCTGTCAGACATTTGACTCTTTTCTCTGTATTGAAATATTTGCAGGTTATTACCTTTATCTTTATCCTATTATATCTGAATTTTTTTAAACAGGGGTCTTTAAAGGTTAGTGTTGCTGCATACTTTCCTTTTTCAAAGTCTAGCCAGATCTGGGCACTGATCAAATGGTTCAATAGTATCTTCTCTTGACTTTTCATTTCCCCCAAGGGAAAAAGAAATTCTGCCTTTGGGAACAAAAGGACAGTTCATCAGAGCTGTGAACTCAAATGCTATCCAGAAACATCAGGAATAAAATCACATTTTGTGAGATACATCTGTAAAAGTGTGTAGCTTTTTTTCTTCTTTTTTTCCTTATTGAACCCAAGGAATTCTTTCCTAAGAAGAGACTTTTTGACTATCATTTTATCCCTGCATTTTTTCCCATTCTTGGATCATTTCTATCACTACATGCCAGAGGGGCACAGACTATTTCCAAGCATAAGGCTCTCCTTCCCTTGACAGCTCAGGTGTGAGACTACAGGGCAAAGGGCTGTCTCCCTTAACAGCTCCCAGCTATAAGAATAATAAGAGTGATGATAAAGATAAGACGAGGTAAAAGAAATATAACAGGTCTCCCAGACAAAAGCTTCTGAAAATAGAAATAAAAGGCAAAAAGTCATCTTTTAATTAGCAGGAGGGTACAAAAATGTGACTAATTTCATTTCCAGAATGCAACAGGATATTACTTTTTTCTGACTGCTGCTCCATATACCACTGAAATCAAACCTGATCTCAAGGGGCTGCCTGACAAGGTCCTTGCATTGTCACAGGTTTCATGACTGGGTTCAGAGCAAGCCTGAATGGCAGGAAGGGATGTTCCTATCCATGTGTGTGCACCAGCAGCCCATGGCTCCCAGGCAGAGTAGGGGCAGGGCTGCACTGGGGACAGGGCTGCACTGGGGGACAGGGCTCCTGGTTCTCCAAGAGACAATCACGTTTGCAGAGCTCTTGGAGGGACCTGTCTCCCAGGTGTGCCTCCCTAAAGCCATGGACACCTTGAGCCCCTCTCCAGGTGCAGGGGCAGGAAGCACCTCCCTGCCCCTCTACACCAGTGTATGCTAGTATATGCCCTCTTATTATGTGTTGGTTTCCTGCATATCTGCAGAGAACTTCATTCCAGAACCAACCTATGCAAACAGCTGCTGCACAGGGAATTCTGAAACCTAATGGTTACAGCAGAGATCTGGGCATTCCCAGAGGTAGGGTAGTCACAACATTTGGCATGGGTAATTTATGCATGATTGTTTCTCCAAAGAGCAAATTCTTCTGCTTTGCTCCCTGGAGATATGGTGGCAGAGATGTTTTGCTATGGTTGCAAACATATCCATCTGATCTTTCCCTCAGACTGGTCTTGACAGTCACTCCCACTCAATCCAGCTCTAAGAGACACCTAGTTAGTCAAGCTGAAAACTCAAACGTATCCTAGCATGATTCCCACCTCATCAATCCAGTGTGACCCATTGGATCACATACATGCTGATGTGCCAGTAAAAGCAGAAGCACCAAGATAGAAAACAAAACACTTTATGAATTATTACTGTTATTACTTTATGAATTTGTACTTTTTGTGATCATTCACAAGCCAAATAAAGCACCATCACAAGGAATTCAGATTCAAAGAAGAAACACTTCAGTAGATGAAAGCTTGGTGTGAGACAATAAGGTGGGGAGGAATAATTGAATCTGCTTCTCCAAACTAGACAAGCTTGTGTGGAGAGCAGGATAATCAACAAGGTGCCTACATCCACAGCTTTTAGTCTGAGGCATATGGGGGCATAGGCTGAGTCTGAGGAGAGCAGACCTGCAGACCTCACGTGCAGAGGACAGGCACACTACATTCAAGTCCTTTCAAAGGATGTTCCCCTCCTCACCCCTTTTAACATCTACTTCTGATAGGGAAGAGATGACTCAGTGACTCAGTTACTGCCTAAAGCATGAATAATATAGTTCTCAATGTCAGTCTGTATTTTCTTGTCTATCAGCACCATTGGCAGTATTTCTGCTATCAGAATGGATTTTATGTTACCTCTGTCCTGTTTGCTGACAGTGCATATTCCTGTGTTTCCTCTGTACTGTGGTGCCTAAATGGATTAGTACTTTGTGACACAAATTGATCAAGCCCTGTTAGAGCCCTGAGCATCTAATACCTCTCCTAAAGAATCTCATACACAAGTCATGCTGGAATCACATTACTCTGAATAGGTAAGAGGTTCTTCAACAGAAAAATAATGATTTAGAACACAAACCCGTGTCTTTCTCTTGAATTTAAATAAACATTTGCTGATTTTAAATAGTACTTGGATTGGTGATGAGATGAATGCTTCCAAGGTCCGATCAGGAAGGTTCAGGGTTAAAAGCTACAGCAAGTAGAAATTGTGCAAGCTGCCAATTATTTCCAGCTGAGATTTCGGTGTCAGAGAAAAGGCAGGCTGGTAGGCAAATAGGGATTGGTGTATTTGGAAGAAGGAGAAGGTTTTGGCTCCCAGGAGTTGGTGATTAGTCTAATATCTCTGTTTGGAATCAGGTTTGAGCTGAGTCTGCCAGAAAAAAGGGGAAGACAGTTTGAACAAATTATTTATCCTGAAACCCATCTCAGAAACCTTGGGGAATATTTTTCTGAGATTTGTAGCAGTAGTATAGTGCTCTTGGGAGGTTAGAGATTGGTTGAGTAAGCTGCTCATATGTTAACTGAGAGCATTAGGCTGATTTGTCTGAAAGACCTTATAGAGCGGGAAAATAAGAAAATTGCTTGTCAAAGAACTGATGAAGTTGGTCAGTTCTGGGCCTGGTTTCAGCTGTTAAACTGTGTCATGACAGGGAAAACAGCTTCTGCGATGTCAAAGAAATACCTTGGTATTTTTATTATTTGTGAATATTTACTTGCTGTGTCTTTCAGTCTAGACTCTTTTCCTTGTGCCTCATGTAGACACAGAGTTAGGATATTTCCAAGACTGTCTGTAAGAGGTAGAAATGAGCTCACTGCAGGACTCACTGCACAATGGGAAAAGGCTTCCCTGCTCTGCAGGATAGTAGAGGAAGAATCACAGGTGCTAGAATCACAGATGCTTCACCATTTCTGTCCCTAGAGCTTTCCCTCTTTCAGCTGGCACAGATTAAGCAGAAGGTGAGCAGCAATGACCTCAAAACCAGAGTTCCCATCCATCCCCAGGAAGTGTCCTACACTGGCACTTGCAAATCCCTACAGTTCTCAGGTACAAGTCTTTATTCTCTCAGTAACATAACTGAAAATACAGTGGCCCACATTTTCATATGTGCTCAATTTTAAATGTAGTTATTTCAGTCATCTTCTCAGAATATGTTATCCATCACATTATCATCCCATGAAAGCTCTCACTGACACAAACCTCTCATAAGCATACCTGTAGCTCACTTAATGTTGGCCTGGTGTAGAAGCACTCATGGAACAGTCCCAAAGCTGCAACTGCTCTATGGAGAGGTGCTGCTGCTGCTATTCAGAGCAAACTGGTAAAGTTGATGTGTCATTTTCAAATCTTTCTGGCTGACACGAGAAAACTTCACAAAATAACTTTCTGAACACAGAACTAAATTCAGTGTTATCCTAAAGACTGCCCACATCCATCAAAGGGACAAATGAAAATTATCACAATTGTCCTCTGACAATTTATATCTATCCAGAGCGACATTTGCCATCTCATGGCAGCAAGATTCTGAACTGCTCCTCAGTCACATAAAAGAGTTCTCATCTGTGGAAGACAGGTATGAGGATGGTAAAGTGTTTCATGATTTAAGTGCAGCATTAGTGAGTTGTAGTGGTAGATTCAGGCACACTCAAGCAAATGGCACAGATTGCCAGTCCCATTATTTTCAAACCAGCTGACTTGTCAGAAAAAGCTGCTTCTTGGAGCTGCTTGGTCTTTTACTGTCTTCCTTCCTTCTCCTCATCACTGTAAACAAAAATCAAAATATTTCATATACATTCTTGTAGTCTAAATTGGAAATTCCCATGCTCTAGCAGATTGGAAAACCTGAATTTTACAGGAAGTCCGTTGTTTTAGTGCATTGTTCTTGCGCATTGTTTCTGCCTCAGAGCACAGAAAAAGAAAGGAGCAAACGAAAAGAATGGATCTCTGGAGGTAACATGGAACTAAGCACAGAAATACAAATTCTTTCAATTCAGATTCAAGACTCTGGAACTGAAGCTGTATATCATGAAGCTTGCCAGAATGGTGAATAATCTGAGATACTGGTAGGTAACCTGAAAGAAAAAGAAATCACTGAGGAAGTTTTGTTGCTGTTGTTCTGAGAACCAGAACCACATACACATATATGTTACAGGCTCGCACAGTCCCACTGAAATCAAATATTTGTGTATTTGAAGTTAAAATAATGCTTTCCTGCCTTAGTGGATGGAGGCCAATGAGCTCCACACTTTCCTAAACAATCTCGAAGCAGTTTTCTCCTCTAATTCAGTTCCCTTGGCATAAGAAAAAGCTCTCATAGGTTGTCATCCCTGCTTAGCAGAAGCTTCTTTCATGGATAATGTGATGTTAAAGAAGAGATGAGTTGTCCTAGGAATACCCCAATGCAATAAAGCTAATATGATGAGAGGAGACAGCCCTGATCTGAGGAGAGACACAACTTCCTCCACCCAGACTCTAGTGGTGAAAGAAGATCGTGTCTGCGTGTTGAGGCACATTAACAATGAGTCATTTCTGGCAGAGAATTACATTCCTTATTTTTGATCTATAAGGGCATGAGGCCCTCCAGGTCCAGAGGGCCTGGACAGAAAAGAAACAAGACTCATGTCACTTAGGTTTGTAGGCAAGGCACAAAGGCAAATAATATTTTCCACAAATAGACTAAGATGAGGGATTTAGTCTGCAGTGCTGCACATAGGAGATGGGTTCCCATACCTACTCAAAGCTGCTTCCTTATGTTATAGCAATTTTTAGGATTAATTATTCACAACCCACAGGAAATGCAGATGACACTAAGCTGGGAGCAGGTGTTGATCTGTTGGGGGGACGGAGGGCCTTACAGAGGGACTTGGAACGGTTGGATGGATGGGCAGAATCTAATGGGATGAAGTTCAATATGTCCAAGTGCCGAGTCCTGCACTTTGGCCACAATAACCCCCTGCAACGTTACAGGCTGGGGACAGTGTGGCTGGACAGTGCTCAGGTGGAAAGGGACCTGGGGGTGCTGGTTGACAGTCGGCTGAACATGAGCCAGCAGTGTGCCCAGGTGGCCAAGAAGGCCAATGGCATCCTGTCTAGTATCAGGAATAGTGTGGCCAGTAGGAGCAGGGAGGTCATTCTTCCCCTGTACTCGGCGCTGGTGAGGCCATACCTTGAGTATTGTGTCCAATTCTGGGCCACTCAGTTTAGGAGGGATGTTGAGATGCTTGAGTGTGTCCAAAGGAGAGCAACGAGGCTGGTGAGGGCCTTGGAGCACAAGCCGTATGAAGAACGACTGAGGGAGCTGGGGTTGTTCAGCCTGGAGAAGAGGAGACTCAGAGTTGACCTTATCACTCTTCAACTTCCTGAGGGGTGGCTGTGGTGAGCTGGGGGTCGGTCTCTTTCTTCGGGCAACAACAGACAGAACAAGAGGACACAGTCTCAAGCTGCGCCACGGGAGATACAGGCTAGAATTAAGGAGGAAGTTTTTCACAGAAAGAGTGGTCAAATACTGGAATCATCTACCCAGGGAGGTGGTGGAGTCACCATCCCTCGATGTGTTTAAAAAGAGACTGGATCTGGTACTTGGTGCCATGATCTAGTTGAGATGTCAGAACATGGGTTGGACTCGATGATCTTAAAGGTCTCTTCCAACCTAGAAATTCTGTGATTCTGTGAAAGATGACGAAAAATTATTCCAATAACACCAAAAAGAATTTTGAAGAAACAGCACAGAAAAGCACAGAAAAGAAAGTCTAATTCATCCAAAGGCTGTCAGCTCATTACTGCCCATGTTTGCTTTCCACTGCACCATTAAATGGATGCCAAAATACAGCATGAAGTCTGCCCTGGGACTGGAGTCACTGTACACAGGTCTAAGTGGGTTACTTGTCCATCCTCTCTGTGTCCCTGCTGCCCATCACAGTAGGGTTTCCATAATAACTCTTCCATAATAACTGCAGCACCTGCTTGTTTGCCTGATGCTGTTACCAGAAATGGCATTGTAACCCCAGTGTGAAAAGGAATAATTCTGTTCTCACCTCTAAAAGGGGTTTAGCATGTCAGAACCTTGCTCTCTTTGGGATCAGACTGTCAAGGAGTATCATCCAGATGACTGGTGGAAAGCCAAAGGGGTGCTAAAGGAGCAGTCTGGTATGAGCAGAGCTTAGTGTAATAGCAACTCCATCCCAGCTCCCCAAAACACTGGTTTAGAAGCAGCTCCTCTGATCTCACCTGATGTAGCAATTCTGGAGTATGTAAAAGATGTGTTTTTCTTATTACTGTACACAGAAATTTATTCAGAGATGGACTAGGCCCCATTCACTGAGGTTATCCTGTCACCAACTTCATTCTTCTTCAACTTCTCATCTTCTCTGTAGCCCCTCTCAATTTTAATTGTTTCAACTGAATAGGACAAGAAAAGGGAAATTACAGTTCTGTTCTGCATTTGACTGGAGTGGTGATCATTACATTAAGAAAAAGGGAAATCCCACCTCTCCAGTTTAGCTTTTGTTGTGCTCTTTGTGTCTTCGGTCTGTATGTGTAATATATATTTATGTACATATATTTATGTATATATATATGCTAGTTTGTTACTTCTCAAGCAATCAGAATTGTGTCCAGATGTGTGGCAGCGAAAAAAAGCAATGGAATTCTACCCAGAGGAGCATACTAATTTTATGATGGTGCAGCACATGCTGTGTATAGCTGTTCACAGGGTTTTCATTACTTGTCCTACCACCCAACTGCAAGTTTCCTTTCCCAAACCCTAGCCCTTAGAAAACCTGAGGCACATAGTAAAGAAGTCAGATGCTAAAAAACCCAGCCTAAATGTAAATACAGTGTCTTAGCTGTAGATGCTTATAACAACATAAGAAAATCTCTCTCAGCCAGAAAAATTTACATTTTGTTCAGCTTCACTGCTTTTTATGCATATGAGTTCTCTTAATGAATTCACAGTTTTGAAAAATGAGACTTTTCTTTCTCTGTGGTTGGATGGACTTTCCTCTAGAGTCAGCTAAGCAAAAAGCTTCAGATAACCAAACTGAGTTTTCTTTTTCTGCTTTCTAATGACTTTGGCCTGAAGTGCTTACAGGGAAAATAAAAATCTGTCAGGTGATAGTCTTAAATCAGGGAGAGGAGAAAACCAAGAGGAAGGAGCCATTAAAAAGCATGCAAGATCCACAGCAGCTTGTTCTGGTAAAGTGCAGCTGGCAGTCCCCTCAGAACCCATTGAGCCTCTCCTGGGCTCTAGTGTCTGCATTAATCATGTACTCCTGGTATAAAGCTTAAAACTGCATAGCATATTCTTTTTGTACCACACAACAGTAAATAAAGTAGGGCAAGCTTTTTCTAAACTTATTTGTGATCAGTTTTTCTTATTTAAGTTTCTCATTTTTTAATATATTCAGCCTGATTCGGCTGCCCCTTCCCCTTGCTCAAAGTACAAGTGTGACATCAAAGGCCCCGAAGTGGCAAAGTCCAGTGCAACCAAGATGGAAACCGTGCCTGTGTTCTCCTGGGATAAAATTTCAGTTCCAATGATGTCAGGACTTTGAGAGACAGAATTTACCATGCAGCAAATTTAAACCCCATTTCTTTCTCTGATGTAAACCCTGCCTTATCCATATATAGAGCTGCTCATTACATTACTGGATAATTTTTTTTCCAGGGTGCTGTTCATAAGAAGAGTCTTAAGGAGATGAAAGAAAAAGGAAGGAGAAAGGAGTGTAGTTAAGAGGTTTCCTTCAGCTTTTTATTGGCAGATAAAAGTACAATCCTTGCTGAAACCAGTGATGATTTATTTATTGGCAAAAAAGGTCAATTAAACTTTATAGTCACTAGTATCCTGTTAAAAAATAATAAAGCTAACACATATATTAAATAATAGGTTAACATTAACGGCAAACAGTGTTACCATCTGCCCTGTCAATCAAAGTGTATGCTGAAATTCTTCACTGAACTGGAACCGCAGAAAGAAAAAGGGATACAGGATCATTATGACAGCCCAGGCTATAAATTACAGGCAGTAGATATATTGCTGTGAAAGCTATATCATTCCTTAAAATGAATTCAACCTTCTTGACCTACCCCTTTTCTTCAAAATTTCATCTCTCTATGCGGCCACTTCTTGGACTGCAGGTACAGGTGCCTGAAGATTTTGCAGCATGTTTAAAAAGATGAGAAACGACAAATACTTTGACGAATTATCTCTGAAGCCTGGCCATTGCTGTAGCACTTCATGCATTCTGATCAGACCTCCCAGCTGTAATGAATTCGCCCTTGGAGGAGGCTGTGAAGGCAATAAAAGTGGTTTTGCAATGGGGTGAAATCTAGTGATAGCTGTTACAGCAGGCAGTACCCAAACCTTGCCTGCTTTTAGCCTGAGCAGGAGGACCAGCAGGGAGGGAGAACCAGCTCCTGGGAGGACTCATAATAGCAAGGTTAAATGGACCTTTTCATGTATGGAAATATTTTTCCTGGTTCCAAAGAAAAAAAAGAAAAAAAAGAAAAAATATATATGCAAGTGAAATTCTGTGTGCAATAGAAGTCTGATAAAATGTTACTTTGGGTCAATCAAAACTTTCCACTGTTATGAAATCAAAGCACTTTGGTCCAAGTTTTCCCTTTGAAAGCTTGTCGATGTGTTTCTGTGTGAAAATAATAACAGTGGGAAAAATAATTTCCAAATTAAAACTGAAAAGATTCCATTCCAGAAATGTTCACATGGGCCACTTCAACCTTAAGGGAATGCTTTGTTTTGGGACAAGAAGTTCTGGAAACAAAATACAGCCAAAACTGACATTTTTTTTCAAAGCCGTGAATAAGAGAAAAAAAAAAAAAAAGGAACTTTTCTGTTAGAAGAACCTTTGGTTACAAAATAAATAGTTTGGCTGTGCTTCGTTGAGTTTCAGCATTGTAGTCCAAACCTGAGTGTCAGGAGACAACCCTCAGGTGGCATTAGCTGCTACTAAGGTGACAGTGGGGGAAGATCCTGGTCATTGCTGTTAGTTAAACAGCATTTACTGTTGAACTCAGAAATCTCATGTGGGATCAATATTATATTTGTACCTTGGTGGATATTGCTCAGAAGTGCAATCCAAGCTGAAGCCTGTATCCTTTTCAGCCTGTAGACATCCTGTCATTTGGGTACAGACACCATAAGTGATATGTGGATTTTGTTTTAATTTGCTATCGTCAGTAGCAGGGAAGCAGATCTCTTTTTTGCAGGAGGCAGCTTTCTTTCCTTGTGGAGACCATGTTGAGGGTCAAACTCTGCCTATGAAAAAGCAGGTCATGATTGAGAAAGAAGGGCTGTTTCCCTATATTTCCCTATATGCTTTTCACTATAGTGATATTTAATCCTTTTCTATTTACTGGCCTGATCTGTCTAGGGAAAAGAGATGGAGCATTATACGTGGCAGTGCCACACACAGATAGACCATCAGATCAAGATAAATTTCCTAATTTAAGAATTATTTTAATGGGGTGGGAAAGGGCAGCTCAGTTTTGTCACCTCCGCCAGCACCCCCGACATGCACGACTGCTCTCATTGTGGAGGAGAGCTGTGCCCATCAGCAGGGACATTACTGCCGGCAGAGCAGCTGCAGGAGCTTAGTGACCCCCTCCCACGCTTACACCGCCGGGCCATTTTAATTGCAACCCACAGCTTAAAGTCTTCATTAAGTTCTCCCCGAGCCCTGCCTCCTCCTCTAAGATCAGCCGCTTGTCGCCCTGACCGGCGGAGCAGCGAGGAACATCTGCAGTTCAAACGTGATGCATATGCAACAGCGGGCTCCAGATTAAAGGTCAACAGACTCCTCCGACACCCAGGCCCGTCTCTCCCTTGCAGGGTGTCTGGTGTCCTTTGTTCGAAACTCTAGACTTCCTGCCAGGCTTTTTGCCCACTTGCCCGGCCCGCGGGCCGCAAGGCTGGCGCGGCACCTTCGCAGGCCGGCCGGAGCTGCCCTCGCCCAGGGGCTGCCCGCGGGCGGGCGGGGGCTGCCGACGGCCAATAATCATCTCCTTCCCTCGGCTCCTTGTCGCAAAGCCCAGCGAGAGGATGACTGCAACAGCTGCAGTGCCGGCTCGTTCATGACAAATGGTCCTGTCACTCTTCTTATTGATTAGCAATGTTATGACATTTCCCTTCAAAAACACAGATGTGGCACGGGCAGCGACAGGAGCGCTGCTCTGGGAGGAACATAATGTTTGTGTTGTTCCCATTCTCCTCTCTGCATCTGTTCATATCCATGGCGATGGTTTCACGCACTGATTCTTTTATCAAGAAGAAGCAGTGCGGGAGAAGGTGAACCCTGGGCCTGGGTTAAAAGCAAATATGGCTTGTCACACCAGGGGACTTGAGAGTGCAGATGACAAGCGTGGTTCTCCCCCTCACCAGAGCAGTGTGCAGGGAGACAGCTGGGGACTCTGCCAGGTTGCGGACCTAGTCTAGCTGGTGTTTTTGAGGAGAGAGTGAAGGTGAGTTGAATCCATATGTGATTTCGGATTCCTTTTGAGAGGTCCTTGGGTAAATTTTTTTTTGTCTTGGGATCTACTGTAAAAAAAATCATACTAATGCCTGTAAAAGTTTTGAAGGTACACTTACATCCAGCAGGCTATCCCAGGATTACTGCGTCCTTTACAGACCACTGTGCTTCACCTCCACACACAGCACTTCCTCCAGTCAACCTCATGGGCACACCTCTCCACGCAGAGCCATATGTGAGCCCAGGCCCTGTGTCAGGGGAGGCTTACTCATGGGTTTGTTGTGGCATGCAAAGCCTGGAAGCATCTCAGCATGCCCCTCTCAAAGGCCACGCCAGAGGCTGTCCATGAACTAAGCACTTTCTGGGCAAGGGAAGTTATCCAGGTGAATGGGTTTCACAGTCCTCCAGGGAAGCTACTCTTTTGTCCCCTGGAGCCCCCAAAAGGGGTGTTTGTACATCAGCCGAGTTGTTCTCATGGGAGTGACTCCCAGCTGCACTCCACTTCCATGGAAATCCTTCTTCCTGCAAGAGAGAACAGTGACCTAATATTGCCAGACGGCAGAGGCTTGGAAAGGGTAGCCAAGGAAGGAGAACAGCAGGACTGAACTTTGGCATCAGAAGGAGGGTCTCAGGCAGCAAGAGTCTAAGATAGGGCATTAAAAAGGTATAATGGTAAATTATTTTAAAAAAAGGTTAAAAGGTATATACATGCTTGAAACATGTCTGGATCTCCTGGGGCTGGACATCACAGGTGGGGAACCTGAAAACATCAGGACACCAAATCTGATGCGCCGCTCCACACAGGGTTAAGCTGTGCATTTCTGGGAAAAGCCTGCACTAGTGAGCTGAGGGTATCTCCATATATCTCTGCTCCATGCTCAAATTTTCATTGTAAAGGCAAGTTCTGGTCACACTGCTCTGATCAGATTTCTCTGGAGAGAAATCCCAGCTGATATAGCAAAAAGCAATATTTTCCTCAGTAAAGGCATAGCTGACATCCTTGTATCTGATATTTATAGGCCAAAAGACAAGTTGAAGAGATTCTCTATTTTCACTGGCATGAAAGAGAGCAAGTTTTTTTCTCTGAGCATAGAAAATACGCCCAGTTTAATCTTAAAATGGCTTAACGCTTTTCTTAATAGCCTGAAACATTTAATTCAACTTTCAGCTTCACTTCCTTAACAGGGAAGCTAGTTAGAGGAAAAGCAGTTACCTTCCAGTTCTAAAGGCTGTTCCTTGGAGGCTGAATTAGGGCACCGTGCATGGTGTGCTTTAAGAGTCTTGGAAATACCTGATCAACTGACTCTATACACAGCAGTTAATGAGCTTGTTGTTGCATTTGAGGGATCTCTGTATCTTTGGAGTCAGAAAAAGCAAATTATGCCTAATAGAATTCCTTTCCTTGACCAAAATCTCTTGCAGTGCTAACACAGCTAAAATGGGCTGACCCACCAGCTTGATTTACATGAACTTGAAGCAAAGCACATTAGCATGATTGTGTAGGCATCACTGTACAGACCATGCTGGTAATGAGAAGCATATTTGTGAATGTCTCTTGTACAGCTTTCAGCACATTTTACAGCTAAAAAGAGATATAGTCTAGAGGGAAAAAAGAAAAATACAACAAAAACATGGGTTTGACCCCCAGGCAACGTGATGTAGATTAATATGAGTTAAATGGAATGTGACCAATTTGCAAGGCATTTGGTTTGTATCTTGAGAAATTGAAGACAAGATCATTTTTCCCTGCAATCAGAGTAAGCCTTAGGCTATGAGCTCTTGTAGTCTCTACAATTGCCACAGGCTTCCTCTTTTAATATACTAGTATAGCCTAGAATATTTCTTACAATTTTCATAGTCCAATGATGTGATAGATTTGCCAGTATGATACTTCTGCTGCCTTTCCTTGGGAAAAGCCTCCATTAGCTGTAATGTGTGCTTATAGCTTCTGTGAGTTTCATCAATTTTTGTGCAATATTTTGCCCACAGCTGTTCATTTATGCAAGAAAACAGTTGCAGTAATCGACATCCTATGTAGGCAGGGATTATACAGCAAGAAAAGCATTTTCCACCAAAAGGTCATAGTTCCTGAAGAAGATTGTTTCAGGCTGGTAAAATTTGGGTTCACTGTGGACCCACAATTTTTTGTTCATATGAGAATTTTTACATATAACAAAAAAAAAAAAAAAAAATCTCAAAATGATGCTGTTCTCGGGGTTTTATTAATGATAAAAATTCTTTGATGTCTGAGATTTAGAGGTGGAAACTTTTCAATGCTTTACCAAACAGATTGGAAAACAGTATTCTCAGTAGAGTATCTGTTTCAGAGAGAGACTAACTGAGGTCACAAGGAACTCAGTAGAGGTCTTCAAATACAGCCCAGGAACTCCATACCCATGAAGCGAGCTGCACTTCCTCTAAAATTCATCTGCTTTATCACATCACATCACATCAGATCACATCACACCACCTTCTCAGGCCGGCAGACAGCCAGGAGACCATCCCAAATATTTCAAGTTCAGTTCAGGTTTCTACCCAACACTTTGCAGCTATAATTCAGAAAAAGATTTGCCTTTGATTCTCGAATGACCCAAAGAAAGTGCTCCAAAGGCACAAATCCAGCAACTAACTTCAGAATGTCCTTCAGCCTTTGATGCTTAAGAGAAAAAAATATCCATGATATTCTTGGCAGTCTTCCACTTGAGTGTGTGGGCAATATCACTCAGGAACATTTGGTAGCTATAGATACAAGATGTTCTGTAATTGTTAAACTAATTTGTTTGAATAATGGGTAAGGAGGGACAAATAGAGGTTGCTTTTCACTTATTTATTTATTTAAGAATTAAGACACAAGGACTGAAAGATGGGCCATTCAGTAATCATGGTTTCAAGTGCAGAGGTTTGGGGCAAAGTAAATCCAATACCAATTTGAACCTCCAGATGCCACCATCCAGCTATCCAGTTCTGCACTAGCCACTAACTCAGAGCAGAGAAGTAGCAGCATGAACCACCTTCTGCCCACCAGTGAGCAGTAACAACCACCAGGACGTTGTGCCTTGGTCCTGGCTCTAGGTCCTGACTGGATGCCGTGTCCTTTGCAGAGTTTTGCATCACAAAATACAGAAATCTATCCTTGGTTTTGCAGGCAGCAGAGGGGTGTGTTTCCAGTGATACTTTGAGCCATGCTTGTTGAAGAGAGGGATGTGGGACTGTGCTCTCAGCTACTGATGCCTTGCTAAATTCTGGATGCACAATGGGAGAGGAGGTTTAAGCATTTTGACTGCTCACTGCTATTGCTACCTTCTGTACTGTGCCAGTGGTTATGGAGTGTGAGCCCTCACAAGCATGGCAAGGTGGCCTCAGTCTCCCTCTCTCTTCAGTGGTGTTACAGATGCTTTTGAGAGGAGGGGGAAGGTAGATTTACAATATATTCCTGTCTACAGATATAATGGGAAAGGAGTTTTCATCCTTTTTAACATTCTCTATTCTTCACCAAGAATTTTATTGGTTTAAATATGGTTTCTTGGAAATTGATTTCTTCATGGGATCCCAGATAAGTTTGGAGTGAAAGGGGCTATTGAAGACCACTCAGTTCAACCTCCTCTTCAAAGCAGGGTCAGATTGACAGCGCAGATTAGTTGGGGCCTTGTCCAGGTGAGTTTTTAAATTAGTTAGGTGGAAGAACCAGAATTTAAATGGATGAATCTCTGGATAATGCCTTGCTCTTTATTTCTTGAGTGGCTCAAACTCAAGAAGATTCATATAATAGTATGTGGTACCAAAAGCTGCTCTTCCAACCACTTCCTCACTTGTATTTGGTCTACCTAAAAGCATCTGGGTTGAAGGAGTGTATCTGCACTAATTCACAAGGTCACAGCCCTTTATATCATTGCTGGACTTGGGCATTCCCATCCCTCTCCTTTAGGCATTCAACCCTCTCCTTTCAAGACTTACTTCCCCTTTTTTTCGCCTCCACTTTTCAGGTCACAGCCTTCAGTTCTTCAAGATAGCAGCCCTGCCCTGTGCCTGGGGAGGATGGCAGGCTGCTTATCAAGGGCATGGGTTAGGCAGGAATTTTCTTTCCCCTCCTGTTCTCCATCCTGAGATAGTTGTGAAACTGATGGGCTATCTCTCCTCTAAGTTCAACAACAAAGCCTCACAGCTTGTAAGAACAATTCAGCCACAATTAGTGTTGGTGTGAAGCCAGGGCCTCCCACAGATGAGTCTGCCTGGTCCAGTGCAGAAGCTACAATCTCTTTAATGATGGGAGGTTCAACTAAATTTAAGTTGACCCTCAGGCTTCTGGCAGCTAAATTCCAACAATAACCTTTCCTCCCACCCCTTCCTCTGGAAAAAAATCCTACCAACAACAAACTACAAGTGAGATGGGGAGGAGACCTCACTGGTTTTAACCTTTACAGGACAGTGGATGTGTCCAAATCAGACAAAAAACACGATGTCTCCTGGTGAAGTGCCATAAATAGTGCTATCTCCCAGTGTGATCTTTGAGAGAATCTGTTTTGGGGAAAGAACAGAAGAAGAGTCCTAAAAAGAGTGCGTGAAAAATGATGAAAGTTGCTTTGAAGTGAGTCTGAGAGCTGCAGTGCTTTCAGCAGCTTCCCCCTGGAAGCCCTTGAAATTCTATCTGCAATAAAAGGTACCAAAAGAAAACAGCTGGCAGGAGCTGTTAAAGTGGAAACAATACGCAGTTCAGAAGAGATAAACAGGATGGGCACAGAGCAGAATGAAAAACAAGGTATGGATCTGTTATGTGATGGAAACAGCCCTTCTGTCCTGGGTTGAGACTGTGTGACCAGGGAAATATTGCTGGCTTTAGGAAAGTGGACTGGAGAAACCAGACTTACCACTTGGTTTTAATGGGATCATGCATTTTGCTTTGCACTGAGGGACAGGAGCATCAGATCTGGTCCCCCAATTGTTTTCTGAACAGTCCTAAGCTTGCATAAAACAGATGAGTGTGTAGGGGTGTTGTGATGAATGACACCACGAAGGTAAGAGCCAGTCTCGAATACTGATATTTCTCTGGTACCAGAAGCAACAGCAGCTCAAGGAGGAGCCCCTTTCCAGTTTCAGGACAGTGAGGCAGTCCTCTTGCTAGCAGGGCAGTAATGCTCTGCTGCCAGCTGTAGAGATGGGTCCAGTTCTTGTGCAGCTCTGAAGAAATGCCAAGGTTGTGGCCAAACTCAAAGCCTGTCACAAAATATAAGCCCTGCTTTTGTCCTCACTGATACCACTGTCTTTGGAGGCAGAAACAGGTGAACCACCAACACTGGGGTCAGAACATGATTCATCTTTTTGTGCGATGCAAAGAGAGATTGCTAATGGAGTGTACACGGACCTTAACCTGTTCTGATTTAGAGAAGTAAATCTTAGATATTGCTGTGGTTCCCAAATCAGATCTGTAGAACTCTACTGAAGGGCTGAGAGCAAAATACGGGAGAATCATGAGGAAGCCATGTGCAACCACATCTGTAAAGAAATCTCCCATGCTCTGATTCACTATCAATTCTGCCCATGAAATCACTCATGGAAGGTTTGCTTAGAGACCTCTGCTCACGGGGAAGGAGTATTAATCAAAACTTTTGTCCTCTCTTGCAAATGCACTTCTAATCAAATGCACTTCTAGGGGAAAACAGTAATTCAGAGATGTGGTGGGAGTGGAGCAGAGAGGAGCTGAGTCATATTTTCCATTTGCTTTGATTTCTGTTTCATAAAATTCTTATTCTCCTGTTCTGATGTAATTATTTGTGACCATTAGACTGTCCCAATGTTAGGACAAAAGCAAAACTGTATCCACACTGATTTTCCAGGCATGTGTTTTTTAAAGGAATATTAAAATACAAAAGAAACAGGACTTAGCTAATTTTGGAAAGATGTGAAAATATTGGCTTCAGGTCATTGTGCAGATGACCTAAGAGATTGTGTCGTGGTGTATTTACACTTACTGATGCCTTGCCACAGTTACCTTCCTCAAGAAGTCAACTTGGGCAGGGCCATCCTGAAGAGAGGAAAGAATAGCCAGGATTTACATTTTCTAGATATAAGTTAAATCTTCATTTGGGAAGGATCTGCTGCTTTGCTGATGACTATAGGATAATCCAGAGGCAGGGAGAGAACTGTATCTGTGATAGTAAGTACCACTTTATCCTGTGGACAACTTACCTGCTTTCAGAAAGGTCCCAGATACTTAAAATGCTTTGTGGGCTTAAACATTACTGAGGACCTGCATCTAAAATGCCTATTTAGAAAGGATCTCACACAATTCCTGCAGTTCCAAGTAGTTTTATACTCGGAGGCTGCAAAACTCTTTCCCACTTGCACCACTTTTATTCTGATTTGCAACTGATTTAGCTCCCCATAAAATCAGTGGGCTTTCTCTAACAGATGTTGGATTGGGTGTTAAAGTAGAGAAATTCTGTCTATCTAACCCACAGGCATAGATACTGTTCAACTTGTTATTAGAAACAGAGCTTGGAATGGAAGAAAACCAAGTGCTAAATACGTTTAGGAGTCGGGAGACTGAAGATGCCACCAGCAATGAAAAGGTGATTCCAATATATACAGGAGTACTGGACTGGAGTACTGGACTGTGTGCTATCCAATTCCATTTTCCCTTACAACTAAATCCTGTGGAATGTAATAAAATCAAACCTAATTTAATAAAATCTAAACTTAATCAAAAGGCCTTTGAGCAAGTGAATGAAATTTAATTGTGAATTACAATCTGACCATGCAGTTGTGGATCCAGTAAAGTTATAGAGATTATTCCCTGTTACATTCTGTAGGTTTTATAAGCAGATAACTTAAGATAAACTGCATTAGAGCACTGAGTTTCATTCTTTTCAAAATCTTCACAATTCTTTTAAGTTTTTCACTGAACTATGGGCAATAATATATTTCTGCTTGAATACAGGAAGCCATCAATTGATTTGTATACTGAAAATTAAGATTTTTTTCTTTATAATGAATTTATAGCCTTGATAGAGAAACTGCATCCTTTTTATTTTTTGTGTGAACATTTAATAATAAAAATTGCTAAGCTTTTGCATAAGGTCATAGGACATTATAATTCTCAATAAGTTAAATATATCAGGTTTGAATTACCTTTAACACTTCTAGAGTGTTAGTTCAGATTTTCTTTGGTGTAAGTGCAAACTGGATTCTCACTTAAAAAGTTTCATGTTCAAAATTAATTTTATATGTGATAGTTTCTGTGCTATAAGGATATGCAAAGTATTTGTGTTTACATTAATGCATATGAATACTAACTTGAAACCTGCAATAGCAAGAGGAAAACAAGGGGGTTCTTGACCCAATTTTCTCTATAGAAGTCTGCCTTGCTCTTCCTCACCTGCCTCTGAAGAAAATCCTTTTCTAAGTCCTTTAACTCCCACTTCAACTTTATTTAACTGAGAAGTTCTATATTTCTGCTAACATACTTTTTCAAGACTGTGCAAGCCAAAGTGAATACAATTTACAGTGATAAATGGTATTTCAGTATAGAAAACACCATTCTCTATCCTCTCTTCCACATCAGTGTGAGATCTGGTTTGCACAGAGCTGATCTCCACTCCACACTGCTGGTCTGTGTCTGATGTCCTTGAGACCTGGCTGTACATTGGATTTTCCATCCTTTCTGTATACAGAATCAATAGCACATGAGAAGAATCAAATGGCTAATTCTAACAGGTGATTTTTTTAAATGTTCTCCATTTGTCTACCCTGATTTTTGACTTCCAGCTTTAAACTTGAGCCTATGAGGGCTTCTTTGGCACTCTGCAGAAATAAAATAAACGTGAGTTTCATGTGCTCAGCAAATTCTCTGCATCTTTTGAGCTAAAAGTTAGTTTTCAATCTTCTTGACATTTTATTCAGGAGTCAGTAGCCTATTGAAGTTGCTGTTACTGCAAACCACAGGAACTTCACAATGCTGTTTAGAATAAGCCACATCCTGTTCACCTCCTGGCAGATCTTGGTTTTCCATCATCCGTCACCAGGAGGGTTACCCGCAGTGCCTGACGATAGGAGGGACCAGATCCCCACCACTTATCCTGCAGCCATCCTATCCTGCACCTGTCCTGCCTGTACTGCTCCCACCAACCCTCCCTTGAGCTGCTGCAGCACCAGGGCCTCAGGCAAAAAGCAGCAAGATGGTTTTGCTTGAATGGGGAATGATGGCATCACAGCCAAAAAGCTGTGGGAGAGTAAAAGGGGAGAACAAGGACGTGTAATCTTGTTATACCCCCGTCCTCACCTTCCTCCCCCTGATCAAATTTAATTTGATAAAATAATGCATGCAATAACAGCCAAAGCTCAAGCCACACAGGGAATAACTGTGCAAATGCAAAATGATGGATTCAAAGCAGCACACAACATTTCTTAATGCAACTTGCTTCCCTTTAAATCACCATTTGGGTCTTAACTCCTGGAGCAACTTCAACATACGCTGCCTGTCTCCTCAGAAGTGCCCTCTGGCACGGAACAGACTCTGTGTGCTGTGTCTTTGTCTAATTGCATTTTAGCACAGCAGACTGAGGAGAAAATAGAGAAAATGAACTAGTTAATTCCATGGTCAAAATCTGTCTGTGTTTGGAAAGCAGAGGAGAGGGAAATCCTTTCTGCTTTGCTGAACTGTCCTGCGTAGGATGTCAAACACTGCCATGCTGGCAATGCTCAATGAACATTGAAGGACAGGTCTCAGCTGCTCACATTTCTGCATGTTCACAGGTAATGGTTAATGGAGCTATAGTAATTGCATGGATATTCTTGCTTGGTTTCCCCACACGGGCTGCTTGTTGATATACATTAATTGTGGGGATGGAGGAAACTATTCCAGGACACAGGTACTTTATGCTGACTAGTTAGAAGCATTTCTTACAAGCTGAAATTTTGAATGAATGCCCTTGGCCAATGCCTGACGAGGCTTTTCTATATCTCTGTATTTAAATTAATTTTCACACAAAAAGACAAACACATTAAAAATCATTGTGCTGAGCATCCCACCTTACATCTCATGACATGATCCTGTGTCTTACCTCTCAATTACACCACCAGCTTATGGGTTTTTTTTGTCTTACCTTGCAAAACATGCCCTACCCTCTGTGAGAGGCTAAAACAGCTGGGAGAGCTGGCTGCTCTGCTAAACTATGCTCAGGAGGGGATTTAAGGAAAAGCACAATCAGAGGAGGCAAAAGAAGCCTTTGGTGGGTGAAAATCTGCCTTGCCCAAGAAAAGCGCTTGGGCTCTGTATAAGAACAAAACTGTTTTCTGAGACAAGGTTTTGCAGTAAGTACTGTTTAACAGACATGCTTAATGTCGTAGAAAAACATAGAATGATAATATTTTCTATGGAGGTGATAAAAACAACCTTTTCTTCATCTCAGAAACAAGGACATGCAGGCAGATGAGCCTGGAGCCTGGTTTCAAAAAGCATCTACTACCCTTTTTTAAATCAGTGGGAGCATTCTTGAAAAAACAAAGGTGGAACATAAAGCTAGCTTTATTTTTTACAATCACCTATACACTACTGTGCTAAATCAGAGCTGGCAAATGACAGTTGCATCAGGACTATCCTCACAAGGATGAAGGGATGGGAAGGTATCCAGCACAGCATTAATGCGACCCTGAGTCTCACAGCAATGCTCTGCTCTGCGGCAGAGCCTTGATGTCGTCCGAGGAGAAAAGGAAGGGGGAGTGCAGTCCAGAGGGGGAAAGATGGATGATCTTGTAGCTGACCCATTCTTTGTTCATCTCTCTGGCACCACATCCTTTGCCACACAAGTCATAAAATTTCTTACCGGTAGCTATTTTGACAGTGGCATAATAAAGCTCAGAAGGGAATGAAGAAACACATCCAGAAGTGTCAAAATAATGTAGCATACTGTGTTTGCACTAACGTTATTATAGAGTGGATTATCAGTAGTTACACCAACACCAAAGAAAAGCAAAACTGAAGGGTTGTTTTTTTTTTTCAGAGGATTAGACAGACATATTTTGCTTTCGCAAAGTACCTTTACATACCTTGAGAAAGAGTCTTTATTGTTAACCTAAGAAAGAATGATTTCCTTGGAAATGAACATGATTGCTATGAAAATCTCTGGCAGGATACAGGCAAGGAAAAATACAGTCTAGTATCAAAGTGGTCCGGAAAGACATGATTGAATTCATGGGTTTAATTTATTTTGAACAATTTCTCATCTGGTAACATTTTTCCATACTATTTTAATGGCTCTGACACTCTTACTCCATTCTAAAATTAACCTTCACCTTACATGAACTAAAGACATTTTATAACTGCCTCCGTATGCAACATTGTATAGGATTGTTAGCTGCTGGTACTAGTGGTATTAATTTCAAATATATTTCAATTTTCTTTGAAAAACAACATAATGGAAACTGAAATTATATCAAATGCAATAATAATAAAGATGAAAAAGTATGTATATGTAAATGCAATAGTCAGAAGCTTCCCTGATATTGGTAGCAGTTGTGTCAGACACTTTAGGATCACCTTACACCCAGCAAAAGGCTGTGTGCTGCTACATGATGTTGGTAGGAAACAGGACAGGGATTAATGGTGACATGAAATGAAGTGACCTGACCAAGGCATGCTGTTAGGTGCCAGAGAGAGGAGCAGCAGATAACACACAGGACTTGGGAGTCCCCAGTGGGTGATTTAACCATGACTGAGGCTGCTTCTGCCCATGTTCCATGCAGTCCTTCTTGTCCAGGGACACAGTACACCCACACGGAGCTGGGAGGGTTTGAGCCCCAGCACCACTACAGCCACTCCACTGCAGTTCCACGTGAGACCCATTTTGCTCTCTCCAAGGGAAGTCAGGGTCAAGCCTCATTGCAGCCAGGGGGGAGTCATGGGAACAGCAGTGGGTATCTGCTCCAACTCCAGGTGAGCACCAGGTACATTTGGTCAACAAAGTAATACCCAGGAAATTGCACTTGCTGCAATGTAGAGAGAGCAGGGCAGACAGAGTGCTTGTTGTGTCAAGCGGAAGGTTGCAAGACCCGGACTCCTGGCCATCAGCAATGGCAAAATATTTTTAAATTGGTCATGATGCCTTTGAAATAGAGGGTGCCTTTCTGGAATGGACCACGGAAGCCCTGGGAACTTGAGCAGAGAGGAGGTATGGAACCCAGACCCAATGGGGTTTGTGGTGGAAAGAAAACAACCTGGTGGCTTCGACTGTTTTGTCAGGCTGTGGAAAAATAAAGTCTAGAAATAAGCACAGAGCAGCCACTTAAAGGGATGGCATTTTTAAAGTTAATGTACAATTCATCCTCTGTGTCTCCAGATATCTGCCACAAGACAATGATAGCTTCCTTGGATTTTTTTTCCTAGTTTCTTTGAGGTTTTGGGGTTTTTGGGAGAGGAGGATGTTGGGTTTTTTAGTTGGCACTAATATCTGTTCATTTTTATACGCATGGCAGGGAGCCTGAGGGGCAGGCAGACGTCTTTCAGATCATCTGTCCTATAAACTCACTGGAAATTACTCGGTCCTCCTTTGCCCAATTATTTTATTCTCCAAATGTTGATACTAAAGGAAAACATGAAATTAGCTCCAGGGCAGGCTTAACCTTTTCAGTCCAAGAGCTCCAAAATGGATTTTTCGAGCCAAATACCCAAATTTTATTACGAGGGATGTACACCAGTCTGGGTTTGCCTGTGTGGCCGCTCAGTCCCCGGCTGCTCGGCGGTGGTTTCCAAGGGGAGAGCCGGATCGCGCTAATTGCACGGCATTTATGGCTATGCGTGCGTGTAATGCAGACCCCTGTGTCCTCCTCAGACCATCACTCATGTCACACACACTACAGGCACACCCAACAGCTGTGAGGTGACCTGGAGATGGAAAGCTCCCATCCCATATCCAATCCCCAGGGCCAGATGGGCCCGTTCCCCAAATGACTGTATACATTCTAACAACAGCTATGGACAATGTCGGCAGGTCCCACAGGCTTTCCTGCTGAGCCCAGGGAGCAACCACAGGGATGCAATACCTCAGCTGGTCCTCTGGAAAATCCCATGATACAATGTTTGCCTCCACCATATCCAGCTGCAGAGGACATGCCAATAGGAACGCGGCAGAAGAACAGTGGCTGGATGAATGGCTCCCCACCCTCTGCTCCTGATGGGCAGGAGAGGACCTTTCTGACAAGTCACTGAGGGAAGGAAAATGGCCCCATTTTCCCAGGCACTCCAGGAAAGTGGCTGCCAGCCCCAGTGGGTGGCTGGTACGGCCCTTGATGGCAGGACACCAGTGTTTCAGGTCTCCTGATGCCCCAGGAGAGCTGTATGCTTCCAGGTGTTTGCTCACTCACACCCAGCTCCTCGCTGAGCAGCTCTAATAAAACTCACTGTTGCTCCTCTGTTTGTTTCATAAGTGTTTAAAACACAGCACCTAGTAAAAACCTGCACCCAGCTAAGCAGGACATTTGAACCTTGACCCATGTTTCTTAAAGATTTAATCTCTTTTTGGTTCACTAGCAATGTCTTCATTAACTCAACGTGATGGTGTATCTGCTGCATGTTTCTAAGCACAAACCAGTAGCTGAGCTTTTAAAGACTAAAACTGAGGCAATTCACAGTGAGAGTAGCCAGCTTGTCATTTTCTCACTGTTTCCTAGAATTAGTCAGAAATAAAATTATTTTGAGGAAATATTTCCATTCAAAAGCATCCTGATATGGTGCCTTTTAAATCATAGTACATTAGATACTTCCAGGGGTCTTAACACTTGTATTAAAAAAAAAAAAACAAACCAACAAATTATATCATCCTCATTGCATCAAAATTTTTAAGAGTGCTGCTGGGGAAAGTTCTGGTTCAGTATAAATGTTGTCATTACAAAATATATAAGAAATTGCTTACCACTGTGTCCTGTATGTAATTCACTAAAGAGTTACTGGCCAAAGAAGAGGTAAATAGAATTTTTTTTCTGGAAGGAAGAGAGGACACACATTGAAGAGTCAAGAATTTTGCCTGGGAAAGGTTTGCAGAAAGTTGTGCACACTGACTTATATTTGTAGTCAGGAAACACAAGATCTAGGATGTGATGGCAGAGGCATTCGGGGACTTTTTCTATGCTGTGGTGGATTCTTTTCTGCAGAGCTTGTGAAGCAAAACCTCTACAGCACTATACTGTCACTGGCAATGAAGTAGCTCCACCATCTGGGTTTTTTTAGCATTGCCTTTCTTCCTCTGTTTCACTGGATTGTATACGGGTTTTTTGTTTTGTTTCACTATTTTTGTTTGTTTCTTTTTAACAGGTAAGGCCACATATTGAAAATAAAAGTAATTATAAGATAAAAGTGTGAATGTGGATAAGCAACAACATCCATCTGGTCCTTGTGGTCCATCCAGCATAAACTTCTGTCTCTGAACTGATTTCAAAAAAAAGGTTTTAAAAATCTTTGTTTTAAAAGTGTCCCAGCATGTTTTTACAGCTACTGAAATCTTTACAAGTCACTGTCTCAAGAGATAAAAGTGAAGTGGAAGAAAGGATTTATTCTAAAATAATATTTCTGAGACATATATTATTGTTTACTTCCATTAAGACCAAGTGGATTTATTCCTGAAATACAAGGCAGATCCAAGCAGAAAATTCAAAGACTTTGGTGATAGAATTAATAAAATCACTGCCTTTGTAGCTACCAGTTGTTTTTATTGTTAAGAACCTCAGCCTGAGATCCTAACATTCTGGTTTCACGTAAAAATCCAGTATGTATACATAAATTTCAAGCAGAAGGAAATTCAACACAGCTGAAATCAGCCTGGCAGCAGAAGAGTATAATCAAACCTAAACCTTGCCCACTGTGTGATTTTTTCCAGTCTCTCCCACATTACTGTAGTTGGGGCTCATATTATGCCTCCAAAGTCTTTATTTTTTTCACATTTTCCAATCAGAGAAAACTGAGTGAAGACATGCACTTTTCAGAGCTGTTTGAGAGTTCCAAAGACTCCTGCTGAAACTGTTTTCCCAGGCCTCTTTGCCAGTGCTGCACTGCCTAAGGCTATGACAGAGAACTGAGCAAGGCAGGTCCAAGGGGCAATGGCACCCCCTCTGCCATCTCCCACAGTCCTGCTATCAGCCCTTGCACAGTATAGGGTTAAGCAGCTTTTCTCAGTCCATCCTGCCTTTCAGTCAACATGGGCACTTCTTTACCAGGCCTGATGTACAAAAGGTCAGAAGCAGCCACTGACAGAAGGATGGAATGTGTATGGGCAGCCTCAGACCTCTGGGGGCCAATACAGGGAGAGAGGGAGAGAGATTGTGGTGCCCTGAATGGACTGTTTAATTTTTTTATTCACAGCAGTTCCAGTTTTAAGTCCCACTGGACACAGAAAATGTTTATTCCTCTGTCACATGTGGCTTTAAAAGAGCTTAGCTAGTACTACAAAGGCCTGGTGTTTGCTTTTCTTTTTTATAAACATACCAGCAGTAGCTAAAATCTTATGTAGTGCCCAAATCTGTTTTAAAAGTGTTTTGCTGGGCTTAGCAGGTGATTTGGCATCAGAGCCAAAATGAGTGATGAAATAAGGCAATAGTCCTTGCTGATATCATGTCACAAACAAAGTCTTTCAATCCTTCTCTTATTTGGGAGATGTTCTAGAGGCATAGAGGCCCTGACAGTTCTGTTATTCTTTTATGTCTGTTCCTCCCCCAGCTCTTCTCACATGTCTACTTTTGTTTTTTGTTGTTGGGGCTTTGCCACTCTTCAAGATGAGAAGAAAGCAATCCCAACAGAAAATAAAATAAAACAAATATCTTCATTTATAGAAATGGTATAAAAAGCAACAATATTCTTAATAAGTCCAGTTTGGAGTTTTGAGGACTTGTAGACCTTTGTTTGCTGGTGAGGAAATGGATTTTTCACTGCAGACTGTAAGCAACTGTCTCATTGCCTGCAGTCATAGCAATGAACTGTCGCAGAGTCTGTGACCTCAGCATTGCTGCAATGATCATCTCACTGCTTTGATTAACTGAAGGACCAGTGAGTTGAGGTCCTGAAATCAATGATACTCAAGTCAATGAGAGAAAGAAACCGTCCAATAGCAGACACACCATTCATTCCTCTCGGATAGCAATGCTTCCTGTACTGCACCTGATTTGGATGGAGGAGAGCAGATCCCTGCCCTCATTCAACAGCCAAACTTGCTCCAAGTGAGCAGCTTTTTTTTTGACAGAACAGAAACATGGAGTCTAGAAGCACCTACTTTGTCTACCACTGTATTCTTCCCTAAGCATTTTTCTAGTCATAAGTGTTCTCAGACTCATCCCTATCCCTGGTTTATATTGAGCCAGCATCCTCAACGATCCTGGCTTATACTCAGCCAACATCCAGCCCAGGACCCTGTCCCAGAGCATAGGCTGCTGAAGCTCAGAGAACCCAAATCCCAAAGCCAACAATCCCAGCCCGTCCTTCCCTGACCTCTGGCTATCAGCCAGCAGCGCACTGTGAACTTACCTGATCAGAAGCTGCATCTACATCACCTGCAAAAACGCCACCATCAGATCTATTCTTCAGGCACCCATTTAGCTCTGTTTCAAACCTGTCTGTAGTCCTAGCCTCCGCAACAGCCCTGAGCTAAGTTTCATGGTTTAACTATTTGCTGTGTGAAAAAGTAGTTATTATATTTTGTTTTAATCTTTCAACCTATCGGTGCTTTAAAAACAGGACAGGAAAAAAAACTCCAACCAACCAGTTCTTACCGCTCCTATGAAATCAAGTTGAAGAAACGGAAGCAGCTTGATTTGAGATGAGATCAGGCTTCCAGAAGGACTCTTTAAACCTTCCCAATTTAGTTTATTTAAGCCCAGTGAAATGAGCTATGTAAAAATAAATTAAAAAGTCTCAGCCTTTAAAGAACCAAAATTACCAGAAGCTTCTGCTACTAGAAAATTCCTCTATTACATATTTGGCAGCAAAGTGCCTGCATAGACAGATGACATGCCATTAGAGTCCATATAAGTAACCACTAGGGAAAGCACCTGCTGCAATACAGAAGATGTTGTTAGAAATGCAAAGATCTGATTGAAAAGCAATTTATATTCCAAGCAAATGCATAATAAGAGAAGACACACTACCCAGCACAGAGCTTCCTGCAGAGGAAAGTGACACACAATAGAAAGTAGTTAATCCTGCGGAAGTAATTAAACAAGATCAAGGAGAAAATACATTTCAGAATATGGGGTGCTTAGCCAAAACATGGCTGATTCAGCTTAATGAAAAGGGAGTTTTTCCTCTTGGTCACAGAGTCTGGAAATCTAGAAAAATTCTTTAAATTAGGAAATAGAGAGAGGGATGCTGAGTCTAAATCAGCAATGAGACCATGCTATTCCACTGGCCACACCTGCCTATTGTTGAGTGAAGGGAGCATGGACAAGGAAATTCTGATTTTGTTTCAGAATAAATATTACTGCCTTCCTGTCCTAGACATCCCTGTTCCTGAGAGAAATGGAAACAGAGAGAGGAAAAGAGAGGGGAAAAGCTCTTGCATTCACTTTTTTATACCAGTAAAAAACCCATGAAGTTGAAGTCAGCCTGTGCTTTCTGCCCTATTTCTTTGTTCCCCTGGATGTCATCAGAAACAGTACTATTAAAATTGGCAGGAGACTGAGCCAGACCCCAGAGTTGTATACAGAGAAGTTGAACGGTGATGAAGAAAAAAGGTTAAAATTGCCTTATTCGTGTTTCTCTCTATAGCCAACAGAGGGCAAAACCCAAGCTGGAAAAGAACAGAGCAGAAATCTTATGAACTTTCACAAGTTGATAATTTTCTTTCTCCTGGTAGGAAAGAAATAATTGACAGCTGTGTTTAGTGATAGACCCTAGGGAAAATTAACAATTGAACTGATTCTGATAAGATTGTGGGACTTCCTTGCAAGAAGTATTGGCTGTCAATAGCTCATCCCTTTTCCTGCTCTGGAAGAGTAATGCATCTGTGCCATATGTCCAGACCATGTGGTCACATTGGCCTGTGATGAAACTATGTTTAATCTAAGGGGCAACTCTTGGTAGTGGTGGAGGCAGGAATACACACAAAGATGAAAATACCGAAGCAGAGATAGTTTGTTGGTGAATTCTGCACTGCACCTATGATCTAAGGCTTGAAGAAATATTGAGATAAGGCAAGAAAACTGAGAAGTTTAATATACAAATATTTTTACAGACTTTTTGTTCCTATAAATCTGCCTTTCACTTCTTAGTCTATGCATGTTTATGTCATTTAGCAGTGTAGTCTCATGGCCAGTGTTTTACTTATCCTCCCCTGTCACGGAGCCCCTGAAGGCTGAAACCACACAGCTTTGTCAAGGCGAAGTTCTGGGCCAGACTGCAGGATCTGGCAAGGGGATATGTGATGTCCCCTAGGGTCCTGGGACCTACAGCTGCACTGTGCCCTGTGAAAGCACATTGGCACTGCTGTACCTCCCTTAGGAACTGAGAAATCACCGAGCCAGGGTGTTGGCTGAGCGCAGCAGAGCAGAAGGGTTTGTCTCATGCTCAGCCCCCCGGCACTGCTCTGCTCTTGTCTGCAGGGGATTCACCTGGGGTTGTGGCTGTTTCCAAGGGCTCATGCACAGCTCATTACCACAATTCTGGTGGTCGCTGGTGAGATCCTGAATATTAGCTCAGAACTGAGTTTCCAATAAGTGACTGCAGCTTCTTTACCTCTGAGCCCTTTTGCAAACAGAAGCAAGAAATATGTTCCCAAAATGATAACAGCAAGAATCTGACTGCAATCTGCAAGTCAGATAGGAACACAAAGAGCATTTAATCTCCTTTGTGATTAGGAGTGAGCCTGACACATGGAAAACAACCAGACCACACAGACAAAGGAACACTGGAAATAATAACCTTTAAAGAAGCACATCTGAAAAAAATAACTCCTCCAATGTTTAAATTGGGCTAGTGAGTACAGATGCCAAATGCATTTCAGGAATAGCTTGGCAATGACTGAGTACAACATTTAATTAAGTGATTATATAATCAACCCTCTGTTTTATGAAGCAATAATTCAATTCCCAAGTGAGTAAGCCATGAGGCTGAAGGTCGGGCACTTTATCACAATGAAGGAATCTAATTATTGCTGAGGAAAACATAAGGACAAAGATGTTATTGTTAAAATACTGGTTTAATTAATATAAAATTAATAACTCTTTTTAATAAGTCTTCATAGCAATGCACAGCCTGCCAGAAAGATAGCTTTCTCCATTTTCCATGTGGAAGTGGTAGTTATTTATGGCCCCACAGAATGTGCGGGAAGTTAATGATGTCACACAGTCAATTTATTGGGAATAAAATTACAAGAGTCATTTTATCAGGGAATTATATAGTTCTCCTCCTGGATTATAAGTAGACAAGAGACCACATTTATGCTATAAAAGACAGATAAGACAAGGTAACTACATTGCTGGAAAGCTTTACACTGGATTATTAACAATTATTCCACTAAACCAGACGTTCTAGCCCCATTGAGCTGTGGCTTCACATATCACAATATATGATGAGGGAGATCTGATCAACAGTTGGTGAAAATGCATCTATTAACACTATATATGAAGTTGCAACAGACACATGGTACAGAAAGTAAGAAATGCCTTGTACAAACAGGACACCAAAAGCAGTCAGGGTATGAATTAAATTCCTTTATTCATGTTGGGGTTTGTTTACAGTTCTGTTTAGATTATTTTAGTAAAAATTTCAGCAAATCAGAGTAGGAATTAAGCATAAAGGGCATTTTTGAAACACATTCAGAGTAATGTGGATGGAAAAAAATATTACTGCAAATAAAGCATCAGAACCACAGGAAAAGCAAAAGGAGAGAAGAGCAAAGGAGAATGAATTTGGCAAATCAGCTGGGCATAGGGACAGGACAAGTTTAAAAGGAAAAGAGATGCAGCGACCAGGGTAATTAACATGTGCAATTGCAGTCTTCAGAGCTGAGTGAACAATGACTTTAGGAGGGTGTGTAACCTCCTTTTCACTGCTGTTATTGCATTTGCAATCACAATGGGTCAGGAAACCCACGTGCAGACTCAGCATTTCTGAGAGGCACCAGAGAAGATGTCCCACCTGCTATAAGATCTCTGCATATAAAGGAAGAAAACTAAAAATCAAAATAGTCTGAACATTGAATTTAGCCTATTGCAGTAAATGCTGCTTTCATTGTGGCACTAGGATGTTAGGGGCTGTATTACAGGCTGGGCTCCCAGGATGGACAGTTCAATGGAGTGCATATCATGTAATCATTGATTCGGTGCCTTGAAATAGAGATTAAAGAGAAAGCTGCTGAGGAAAATAGCACTAATATAGACTGAGACTGGTTACTAAAATGAGGAGGAAAACTATTAGGCTGCAATAATATCATAGGAAAGTGTTCTTAACTGAGGGAAAAAGAGTTTATGTTCCATGTAGAAGAATCCCTGCAGAACAGTTTCAGCTTATTAATACTAAATTAACCACAGCAAATGAGTACCAGTATTGTCAATGACCTGGCATTTTATAAGCACATTGGGGCTCAGTTTTAAACTATTTCTCACACATAAAAAAAGTGAGATGAAAGCAAGGAAGATGAAAGCAAGAAAATCCACCCAGCAGTCCCAGCTTCAGAGACTGCTGCAGAAGTGTGTTCTTAAGGGTGTGCACAGAAGTACAATGAGGTGTGCTTTGCTTCTGGAGTTTGACCACTGGCACTGAAATATGATGCTTAAGATGGGACAGCCCTTAATAGGGAAATCATTAGGGTTATGTACAAATTGCTAAACAAGGAGGAATTTAATGCTTCTGAAAGAAAGGAGTCATGGAAGGCACATAGAAGTGGGAAAGTAATAATAGGAACTGATGTGGGGGAATGACCTGATGAATGGGACAAGTCCTTTAGAATCATACAAACAGAATCATTAAGTTTGATCCAGCAGGATCCAACTGTGTACCTAGCACCACTACCATGTTCACCACTAAACCATGTCCTCAAGAGCCATATCCACACATTTTTTTTTTAACTTTTGGGGATGTTGATTCAAACACTTCACTGGACAACCTGTTTCAATGCTTCTTTCTGTGAAGAAAGTTATCCTAATATCTAACCTAAACATTCGCTGGTGCAACTTGAGGCCATGTCCTCTCATCCTGTCACTTTATGCCACAGCACAAGGATTTCTCTGTGCTGTGTCCCAGAGAGGCCTTACACAGAGCTGGTCTCTGCTGTGCAAGCTGGGGCTACAGGACAAGTCCATGGGCTGGTCAGCTGGACCTTACTGTAAGTCAGGGGCATCCCAGCTCCCATCACTCCAGATTCTGAAGCCATGCTGTGACAGAATTACTGTCCTGCAAGTCACAGCCTGTGGTGAGTGCTGTACCAACTTCTTCCATGCAAGTGCAGCAAACCTGTTTGGCCACCTGGCAGGATGATCCTACAGCCCTTGGTCAAAACAGCCCGTTTGGTCTTGTCCCTCCATGTCTCTCTGTAATACCATATATATGTACCCTTCCTCAATCAGAGAGGTGACTGGACAGCACACTTCTTTTTCAGCAGAACAGATGTCATAAAAGCAGCCTAGAAAAAGGTGGTAATTTATTTTCTGCATGATGTGTTGTTGCAGCATTCTGTGGGGAGGCTTTCAGGGTTGTGCCAATAATCACAGCACAATCTCCTTCATCTGGGGCCTGTTGCCAATGTTGGTTAAACTCTGAGTTCAGTGGATCTAGGTCTGAAGTTCTGACATTCATAGGATTTCAGATATCAAACTGGCAATCAAATAGCCAAAACAGAAATGGTAGGAGGCCAGAGGCAACACAGTTGATGCTACAACTGATGCCAGTTTCCAAGATATAGAACAAGGCAGATATTAACCCACCAAGACAAATATTAACCTACCATTCAGACTATCAGTCAACAAGCAAAGCTGTTGATACAGCAACATCAGATACCAAAGAGCATCAGATACTTTTACTCACTGCTTTGAGTTTATTACACTGCAGCACTTTCCTTCTCAGAAGTTTTGCAAAAGCTCTGAATTTTAACTTAGATTTTAAAATGCACCGAGCTTCTCAGATACAATGTCTAACAATGTTAACGACGGCTGGTTTCAGAAATCCCAGTAGAATTTGCATGCAATTAATGTTCTCCTCCTCTGAACAAAAACCTAGAGGTTTGCAAAACACACCATATGTTTGTCAGTTTGCCAATGAATCAAGATGTTTTTGCAGCCTTCTGAGTTTCAATAATTAATGGTAATGTCTAAAATCTAAATCACAGTCCAGGGGCATGGAACAGAACTTTTGCAATGTCCAGTGTTGTTCAGCATCATCAGAGTGAGACATTTCAGGTGAGAAACTAAACATTTGTACTAACTCTCATTTTTCCCTTCCCTCCCTCATCTCCCACTCTACCACCATTGCTCCTTCCAAGATATCTGACTGGATTTGTTCAAAAGGCTTACTTACTATGAAAAATAATGTTATTACTGCAGCCCAGGCTTTGGTCTCAAACACCCAGGTGCTCAGTGCTCCAGCATGATCTGCCTAGGTTGACTTATCTTGGTGACTAAATGCTGTCTAATGATTTCCAGGTCTGAAAATATATTTTATTCTCATCAAGTAGCTTCTTATTTTCCTTAACAGATTATTAGCAACTATTTAATAATAACAATACAGTTAGCCAAACAAAGCAAATCAGTTACACTTTAAAACTGTGTTCACAAGCAGGAGGACTAATTTTTATGAGCCATATTTTTTCAGTTATTATTTTTAAATGTAACTGCTTGAAATAGCAATACAGAAGAGAATACTTAATGTAAATTCCTCATACTCTTCTTTCTTTCACCCTTGGGTAAGTCTTCTGTGATATCTTCTGCTTCCACTCTTTTCTATGAACACTCCCGCTTTGGCTGGGACTTTCCAAGTTTCTTTTCTTTGAGGTGATGATTTTATTTTTGCTAGGTACTAAAAGTCTTTTCCTTTATTGATTCCCAGCTGATCAGACCTATTCTAGTCTTTTTCCCCAGACAGACCTAAATTTGCTCTTCAAAATGGCTAATAAAGAATCAGGAAATTCCTTAGCTATCTTTAAAATGCTGGACTGCTTCCCCTCCTTTTTCCTCTCCAGAACAGAAGTAATGCAGGAAGTATTCTAATAATAATTATAATGTCACCAGCTCTTCTACTTCAAAATTATAAACATCACTTGAATTGGGCTATTCTTAAACTTGGGTAGTATCATGCTCATTTTAATATTATGCATAAAATGGCTAATTTGTACGATTAATGATGTTAATTTATATCTAGAGTGCCATATACATTAGCAGTTCCCAGGATCAGCGTATTTTTAATTTGTTGATTTTTCTCAAGTGCACCACAATAATATTGGTGTCGTGTTGATAGGAGAGAACATGTGCTTTAGGACTTATTAGCTTTCCAAATCTGTCCCTGCACAGAGCATGGAGTACATTAAAAATATTCAGAGTAATTCCTTCAAGAATCAACAAATTGCTCCTGCATGACAGAGGCATGGGATATACCAGCACCATTTGGAACAGCTTCATCCTATTAATTTCTGGGGTAAAACCACTCCCTACCAGTGTGACATGCATAATGACATACAGAACAACACTGGAACTGGATTTTCTGGAAAACAGAAGAATTCAAACCCTTCCATGAGAACTGTGGCACAACACTGAGAGATCACAGGCATTTAAGTATGTGATCTCTCTTTCCTTTTAAAGATGACACTGTCAGCAGCAGCAATAAACATATCTGTCTTAAGCCATCTCTGCATATTTCTGGGTTTCCTATTAAATCAACCATGGCTTGCTTGCAGTATGCCTTTTAATAAATTGATGCAGCAGCAATAACTGGAGTGCCCAACACGAGAAAAAAAGAGTGTAAATGTTAGGTATGGCTTGCACCTATACAGTTTATTTCAGTTTGAAGCTGACAGCAGAAATCCTGGTACAGATACCATATAAATCCTATTAAGCCTCAATGTGAGACAATATTATTGACATACAACCTTGGCTGTGGCAAACACAGGGGTTTCCTTTAAAGATTCACTCTCTGTTTTGTAAAAGTTATATCCAGTCCACCTCCACATAATCCTTTTAAGTCAATTTTAGTATAGAAAGTTTACTTTTTCTTTTTGACAGTTTGCTTCTCACCTTTGTGAAAATAGTAATAAAAAATACCTCTCTTGCCTTAAGAAAATGATGAATTTTGGAAAAAAAAAAACACCCAATAATTGCTTCTGAACTGACAAGTTTTTGTCTTTCGCAAAAATGGAACCCATGAGCAATATGTCTGTCCAGTACCCCAAATTATTTTATCTGGAAATGCTGGTGCAGTGAATCCTGAGTGCTGCAGGACAAGTGTCCTGTAACCCCAGGCTTCCGTTTCCCATTAGAAAGCTCTCAGTTGGTTGCCCCATTGCAACCTGAAAGATCAACTTCCTGCTCTTCTGCAATGCAGTGGGTTCACCAGACAGGAGACCTTGCTGTCCATGGGACTCTGGCTGGGCAGGTTGCCAGGCCTGCAGAGAAGGGTAGGGGCATGGAGCACTGGCATTAAAAGCCACAGGGAAGAGCTGAAGGGCTGAAAAATTCTGACAAAAAATATTTTCCATTGAAAATTGCTTGTTCAGGAAAAGGAATGGTGATTTTCACTCACCCTGCAGGGGCTCCAGTGGAGCACCGTCTGCTTTCCTGTCAGCTCACCCCCTCCCCTCCTCTCTCTGCTAAACTTAGCAGTCATCAAAATCCTGCAGGTTGAAAAAAACTTGGTTTCCCAGACGGGGACCATGAGCTCAAAAACACTTCTGGCTGCAGGTCATCAACCAGGATTCATGGAGCGCAGATCTGGGTCCCACAGTAGGAAGCAGGGGAAGAGGTACCTTCTGGATATCAGAGCTTGAACTCCCCCAGTGATGCTGCCTTCTGAAAGCATTGAAGTGAGATGTTTTTGATAGCTTTATAATTGCTTCCTTTAAGAAAATCCCTGCTGAGGGAATTTAATATGTTGTTTGAGGTTGTTTTTTTTTTTTTTTTTGGTCTGAATTTCTCAGAGAATGGACAGTCTAACTTTAGTCTGGATTCAAACAGGAAAATATTTTTCAAAGTAGATTTTTTTTCTTTAAAACTTATTTAAAGTTTATAATGTCAACCCTATAATAATTCTCTTTCAATCACAGCTTAAATTTTCCATGGGGGCAGGGAGAGAACAAATACAAATGAATACGAAGACAAGAACTATGATGATTTCTCCTGTATGGAGAAATCTTTGGTTGCTGCCATCTGGACTTTTACAGAATGTCTCCCTGCCACAAGAACCTCTTGAAGTCCCAGGTATCCACAACCACAACCCTGCTTTAAATTTATACTTAGATCTGACCCAGACCTTTAGCTAATTAGAAAAGAAGTGAAAATGAGTGAGAAAATTTGGAAGTGCAGCAATAACCTGAACATACTTTGTGTGCTGCTTCACAAGATCCATCTATCCACATACTTTGAATTCTGCAAACATCATCTCTCAAAACTTTTTCTTTATGTGCCTATTGGTGTTTGAGTGTTGTCAGGGCTCAGTAGTACAGCTTAGCAATTTAAACAGGAAACAGGGCAGTCTTGAGGGAGAGCTGGCAGAATTAAGTGTTCAGCCCTTACTGACTCCCAATGCCTAATAAAGGCACAAAAATGGGCAATGGCAGGTGGATTTTCACATTGTCACACTGAGAGGAATAGAAAACTTGCTCTCTGCATCTCAAAGGCTCAAAGAAATGTCATGACCCTGACATATGCTCTTATACATGCTAAGAACAATAACGTGTTTGGCAATGACACACACAGGACTGGACCAAGAGACTGGGAAGTACCTCTGCACCTGGTGCAGTAAGAGCAGGCGATTGTGTCACTGTTGTGTGGTGCTGCAAATGATCAATAAAATGACCATGCTGCTGCAGACACTCTCAGGAGAGGGGAGGCCAAGCACTCTACAGGGGAGGCAGTGAAGGAACCTGTCACTGATTCATCCACGGGAGCAGCCTGATGCTCCTAGGGCAGTGAGAACGGCAGGTGAGGAGGAGGAGGCCCCCCAGAGCATCCTCCAACGGCAATGACTGCTACCATGGCAACAGTAGCTATGTGGTAGAGGAGGAGACAGGCACCAGCTGTGGCTGGGTGATTGTTTTTTCCCTTATTTTCAGCAGAAATGCTCAGTAATGTGTGACTAGGTTTGAAGGACAAAAGGGCAGATGCCCCTCTGCCAGCAGTGCTACCCCAGCAGCTCTTCCCACAGACTGCATCTATCTGTACACCACTCTGAGCACAGGGCACTGCAGTCCCTATTAGACCCTGAGCTCCCCTGCACCATTTTCACTCATTTAACAAAATTCTCCCTTGATTTCGGTAGATGTGAGATTAAAAAAATCACTGAAGTGCCCCCACAGCTGTAATCTGCAGACTACAGGCACAGAATGCTCTCAGCTGCACCAGCACAGAACCCTGTAGCTTCATTTCTACTCCAGATTTAGTTCCTTATAACCAAACCATTCTGCCCTGGAGATTCCTAGATCAAACCCTGCCCCTGGCGTGACACCTCTGATCCTAGCTGTGATCACCTGAGGAGTTCAGTGTGCAAGTCTAAACCAGGCTCCATCCTTTCTCAAAGACACCTGCAGAAGGGGAATTATCCACAGATAAGGAGACGACTCATATTCTGGAAATGCAAGCCCTTAGCATCAGATAGGATAAATTGCCCTCTGAGGGCAACAGAGAGACACTACTCAACCAAATTAAAGTGCAATATTCACAGCCTAATGTCTGATGAAGTGACTCTCATCTGCAGAGTAATGTTGCCTACAGACCTACTGAGCCTCATTCATCTCACACAATTTACTCCCATTTCTTGCTCCCTGCAGCTGAGTCAATGGCTCACATATTCAGGGCTGTGCTACAGTCTCTTGTCTGCTTGGGGACCCCATACCAGACACAGCTAAATATGGCCCTGCCTCCTCGTTGCAAGATGCCAGCTTCAAAATATGCATTTCTCCCAGACAGAAATTATCTGAGCAATGCCATTAGCAATTGCACCTATAGGGCACATTCTGAACTCCAGTTATGGTGTGATTGCCCAGAGAGTCCATTGAAACTCAAATAACCCATTTCAGTACATTTACCAATTATCATGCAAGGATGAGTAAGAAACAATTTGCTGTTTAAAACCAGCAAATGAAATCAAGACAACTTTCATCTTTATGAGTTTCATTTGATTTTCCTGTACTCCAGATGAACTCCCACCCCCAAACCAGAAGTCATAAGTGATTAATATATATATTTTTTACTGAAAGCCACCAAGGGCACTAAATTAAATCTGCAATGCTCTCCCTCTCTCTACCGCACACATAAATGGTCTGGAAGCCTGTGCAAGACTTCCTATTGGAGTGAGATTGCCAGCCAGCCTAAGAGCTATTAGTGCTGGTTAGAGAGTCACAGAATGATTTAGCAGAATTTTAAATGATTGCTGCAGCAGCATGTTCCACACTGGAGACTGGGCACTGTTCTTGGAAATGCATTTGGAAAAAGCTTATGATTTTAAAGTCATCTGGCACATCTCTTGGTGTTTCGCATTCCTTTAAGGATCCTACTCAGGCATATGCACATTATCTTTTCATGATTTGCCATCAAACTTCCTGATTTAAATAACAAAATCATGTATAACTCAAATGCTGTTCATTTCAACCCTTCCTGTTGTCTATCTATGCCAGTAGCTCCTGTGAACGGATTCAGAAGGGTCACAGGTCTGCGAACACATCAAGACCCATTCCAATAATGAGTGATAGCTGTGCATCATGTAAATTGCATTGACTTGCAGCCTATGTCTACCAAAAGTGCACACTACTAAAAATCTATTATGCTCAGACAAGCAAACCATGAAATCCTCCAGGTCTCTCAGCACTAGCCTTTCTGATAAAAGGAAAGCAGATAAAATCACATAGATTTTTCTGTTCACATAGACAATTTTTAAAGGATCATTCTCATCAGCCCAGTGGAAATTATAAATCCTGCCAGCATAGAAGCTGTAGCTGCATTTGGGTCTTGAACCTTGAAATTCCTATTTTTTTCCAGTGAAAAACAAGCAGTGTAAGAATTTGAGGGTCAGGGAGTAAGGATCTGAGAAAAGGGACAAATGGTCATCTTTTAGATGTCTGCACAGAATAAAAAACATCTTTAAATGGAATCAGACATTTATAGTTTCCTGTCCAAAATGGCAGATTGAACTAAAGGCTATGAGAGATTAGGATTTTGCCCAATCCTACCAACTTCAATCATCATCTTGACAGGGACTTTACCTCATCTAGTAACTTAGGTTAAGAAAAAACCTTTTGTCTTTTGAATGATGACAGAACCACCTGTTCTGGGAAAGCCTACTTATTTTCCAAAATGAATGGTAACCTCCAGTTGGATTGTCTTTGCAGCTTGTGCTAGACAAAGCACTGCTAAAGGTTTTCTCTTCTTAAGCTTCAGTTTGGACAAATGTGAATCTGAGAATAAACAACAAAAGGGAAATATCAGGATCACATGGAAGACTTATGATTTGCCTGCAGGAACTCAGGCAGAGGTGGAAAAGAGCCTGTATACTAAAGATATTTTTGTTCTCATTTGCCCTTTTGAGAAAATTTATATAGAACACTCACATATCTATCTTGGTTCTTCCCTTCCTGTTTTTGGGACTAAATAAATGGCCAGGACTTGAAACCGTAAACTCTATTGACCAAGAAATGTCTCAAACATATAGAAAGGCTGATACTGATTCCTCAGACTCCATAAGCCTTGGACACTTAGTAAGGGCAAGTGGCTTTACTTGGAGTTCCTCCATGTCAAGTCTGCCAGACAGTAAGATCTTATGCCACAAAACTTATGATTACTGAGGTTGTCACTCTGATGGAAATGGGTATGTATTCAGATGTCTGGTCTGGTTATTCTGTCCAGCATTTGCTTTTGTACCATTCCAGCTCCTATCAGAACATGCCACTGTCAAATGGTGAGGTCCATTTCATGGTCCTCTGCTAGTCCTTCTGGTGCCAGCCCATCCTCAAAGCACCTTTCACTTCTCCCTCCTGTTGCCATACCCCTCTGTCTCATTTCTCCACTTTGTCTTTCAATGTTGAGGCTGTCCTTGCCTGCATGTGATCCATCAGGGATGATCAAACTCTGGCAGAAGAATGATATTGGTAGGTTTGTTATGGGAAGAATAAGAAGACCAGTTTTTCAAATCTGTTTTTTTCCCCTAGCTTTATACAAAGCCCACAGCACCTGGATTGGCAGATGGCTTCCTCCTTTTTCAGTATGAAAAACCATATGAGCTAGTCACCAAAACAAATGAGCTGAGGTAGCATTTTCCTTGTGAAGTCCAGGATCAGAGGGATGCTATGAGGTGTCACAACATCATTATGAAATTCTTGGTAAATGCTATATAAAAGACACTGTAAGCTGGGCCACTGACCATTGCAGTCAACTGAAAGGCTTCCAAGGGCTTTGGACCTTAGAAAACACTAGGCATGGGAATACATAATTTCCCAATAAATCCCCAATCTCTGAAAGGCATGGGGTTTTTTGTGGGAGGGGAAATTTGGAGAGCGTTATGATGAGCAGCGAGCAGTGATATTATCTAAAGCTTCCCTGCATGGAATCTTTATACATCATCTGAATCATCTTTCACAGACAGAAGGGTTGCACCAGAGCTTCCCCTTCTCAGGTCATGCACCAAGCACAGTCAGTCTCCTCAGAGACTTCTTCAAGTGCAGAGAAGTCCCCCACATCCAAAAATTAAGCTCCTGCCTTTTACTTCAAATGCACCAAAGGCACTGGCACTTGTCAGAACCATTCAAATTCAATCCAAAAACTCATAAATTCTGCATGTTTTTCTTTTCCTATTTTGGTTCCTAGTCTGGTTTGGGAATGATGTCTGGCATCCCTGCCCTGTTCCAGAGGAGGGTGCAAGCTTCCCTGGTCCAGCACTGCTGCACATCTGCTGACCCACAACAAAAAACTGGCCAGATGCCCCAGGGCTTTTCACAGTTCAAACTGTGTCTCAGGGCTGGCTTTGGCTTAGCTCCAATTTCACATTTTCTGGCTTGGCCAAGTCATTTCCTTGTTCTCCTTGTTATTCTCTCCTCCTTTCCTTGATACCGTGCCACAAAGTTCTTTGTCTCAAGGCCAAAGGCAACTACACAGATTCTTCTGATCCCTGACAGAAGGAATGTAATAGCCATCCCAGGGATCTGTCTGACATTAGTCAGAAGACTTACTTGCTAAAGCACACAAACATGGTTTTAGAGGAGCTGATGTGAATAGAACTTCACATATTTTAATCTCATGCATTAGTGAGAGTTTCATTTTACATTCCTGGGACAGTAGAGATGTGCCAACTTTAGATGGGCCTGACCTAACAGTCAAAAAGAGGAAAAAAATGCAACTAATTTATTTTCAAGAGGTAAGGATCAGACTCCATAATTAAATTAACTGACGATTGGAAACAGGGCGCAAACAGGGCTACTGTGTCTTAAAGGACAGAATGTATTCTCTTGTGTGCCTGCTATGGCCTATGAACAAACTCTATAAGTAACATTTTCTGAGTTAGGTTCCCTCAAATTTGAGAGGAAACAGCAAGTCCTGGTCCAGGGCTCAAGATCCAGCAGGAAGATGGATGGATGAAGAAATGTGAAGAGAGGTCCATAACACAGAATACTTGGTTGGGGGTGAGGGGGAGAACAAAAAAGAAGTCACAAGAACAAACCACCTCCAAGCTCAGAAGTACTGATTTTGTAATAAGCTAGAGAGAGACCAATTTCTGCCTCTCTATGAAATTGTGTTTATATATGTATATATAAACACTCATATAGAGATGCCAGACTATAAAAAGCTGTAGGAAAGTGCTGATTCTTTTCAGCTAGTGCAGACTGTGTATCTTCCAACTAGAGAATGGATTCCACTTCTGTGAAACACACAGGTACCATTTTAGCGTGCCTTTGTTGGCTCCCTTTCTCCATGCTTTTATTGCCAAGCACAACACCATATGGTATGGAATATCACTTTGGTCAGTTGGGGTCTGTTGTCCCAGCTGTGTCCCCTCCCAGCTCCTTGTGCCCCCCAGCCCACTCTCTGGTGGGGTGCTGTGAGAAGCAGCAAGGGCCTTGATGCTGTGCATGCCCTCCTCAGCAGCAGCTAACTGGCCTGGACACAGGACTGAAAGGGGTACTCAGCAAGTTCACAGAGGACACAAAACAGGAGGAGCTGTTCAAGGCAGAGCAACCTTGACAAATGAGAGGCCTGGGCAACCAACAACAACATGAAGTGCCAGAAGGGAAGTGCTGCATTCTGCACCTGGGATGGGACAACCCTGGATGTTGGAAAGGGGAAGATGGAGAGCAGTGCTGTGGAAAGGGACCTGAGGGTCCTGGTCGATGGCAAGTTAAACATGACTCAGCAGTGCCCTGGCAGCCAGGAGGGCCAGGCCTGTCCTAGGGAGCATCAGGCACAGCATCAGCAACTGGGCAAGGGAGGGGCTTGTCCCACTCTGCTCTTCACTGGGTTGGCCTCATCTTGAATACTCTGTCCAGTTTTTGGCACCACAGTATAAGAAAACTATTAGAGAGTGTCCAAAGGACAGCTCTGAAGATGGTGAAGGGCCTCAACGGGAAGCCATATGAGGAGCAGCTGAGGTCACTTGGTCTGTTCAGCCTAGACTGAGGGGAGACCTCACTGCAGTTACAACTTCCTCATGAGGAGAAGAGGAGGGGCAGGCACTGATCTCTTTTCTGTGGTGACCAGTGACAGGACTTAAGGGAATGGCCTGAATTTGTGTCAGGGAGACTTAGGCTGGATATCAGGAAAAGGTTCTTCACCCAGAGGGTGTTTGGGCACTGGAATGGGCTCTCACATGGAAGTGGCCACAGCACTGAGCCTGACAGAGTTCAGGCTGTTCAATGTTTGAACAGTATTCTCAGGTACACAGAGTGACTCTTGGGGATGGTGCTGTGTGGGGCCAGGAGTTGGACTTGATGATCCTTGTGGGTCCCTTCCAACTCACCTTATTCTGTGATTGTGTGATTCTGTAAAACATCCCTCTGTTGTCAACACTTCTTTAAAATTATAAATAGAAATCACAGTGCCATACAAGCTACTGTGAAGAAAATTAACTGTATCCCATCCAAAACCAGCACACCATGGCTCCTGAGTAAATAGAGTTTGTTTGTTTGGGTTGGGGTTTTTTTTTGGAGGGGTGGGCATAACTGGTTTTTACTGAGTTTATTTTCCTCCAGCCATACATTCATTTAGCTTTTCCCTTGATCCTCATGTTTCTGTAGTCATCTAGTAATAGAAAACTGAGGAAATGTTATGAGTGAGAAAAACAAAACAGTGGGAGTTTACCTAACCACTGCTCTTGAAAGTTTAAGTCAACTGTTGAAACTTTTTTCCAGTCTGGCACTATTATTATCAGCTTCTACCTCCAGCTTGTTAATGTTGCATGGAACTGCTTGCCTTGCTGTTTGACAGATACCAGCCAGCTCTGGTTCAAGCACATACAGTAGGAGGGAAGAAAGGACCAAGCACAAAAGCCTTACACTCCTAGCAGTAATTTTACACCCCTCCTGAATCCCAGTGGGAAGCAAAGTCTGTGCTTCACTGCCCACCAAAGGAAGAGGATTGTCAAGGTGAAGCCAGGTACCAGCACTGTCTCTTTCCAGGGCTAGGAGAGGAAAGTCTCACACTGCTGTATTTTTCTGCAGAGACAGATACAAGAAGGTACAATTAATGAACCTACCACCTTCCACTTTCCCACTGAGCTCTACATCCCCCAGCAGAGCTGATGGGAAATCCTGAGAGGCTACAGAGAGCTTCAGGTAGAAAAATATTTCAACAGGTATAAAATCTCTGGGCTAATCATCCTGGAAAAACTGTTTCTTTTTCAGATCCTGGTCTCTTATTTCAGAAGAGTCCTTCTGAAAATCTCTTTTCTACTTTACACAGCCTGCTGCAAATATTAATATTATTTATTTATTTATTTTTACCAGAGCACTATCAAGTAGAAGGCTGAAGTTTAGTTATCAGATTATTTTTTATTGACAATGTAGTAGAGCTGTCAACAAGAACAGGTGTGTGTGTGGGAGGATTGAAGAAAAGGCCAGGCATCTAATGCAAGAAATATTTAGGTTCTTTCCCCTGAGTAAAGTCTGAAATCTCCTTGATACCTCCCTGGCAGTGCTGTTCACAAGAAACTATGTGCATACCAAACAGGGCAAAAGGCTTCAAAGGGTTGATCAGAGAATGATGCAGCCACAGTAACTGCTGCCTACTTTGGTCTCACACACACATGCACAAATTCACAATGGAGCTGGGAAGCATATCTGAAAAAATATTGCTGCTGCTGCTGCTGCTGCTGCTAGTTTCATTAGCTAAAACACATCTCCCTTGGAAAAAAACAAAAAGCAATAGAGATGTCTTTTGCTGACATTGTCATTCCCTGCTGCCCAGTAAAGAAACATAACATCTATTTGTCACCATGGAAACGTCTTCCATGGTCCAAACTATGCAAAGGAGAGGTATTTGAGAAACTCAGAAGTCTGAGGAAACGAGCAAGTATCTAACCTAAAACTTCATGTAGGGTCTCTTTGCACTTTGCTAATTTTTTGTATTTTCCTCTAGGGTGCAAGCATACGTATTTTAGAAGAAAGCAGTATGTATCTTGGATATGAAGCTTAAAAATTTGCTTAACATGCTGTCTCTATTGTGCCATGTTTCTCCCTCTTCCCTGCCAGAGAGGGATGTGTAAATAACTCCTTACTTTTAAATTTAAAAAGCACTTGTTTCTCCAGGGACACTGCATTTTTTTCTTCTCATATTATGCATCAAAGTTAGAAAGACACTGCCATGAGCAACCTAAATGGTGTATTTACATCAACAAAGCTTTTCTTCTGTCCACAGTATGTAGGCAGTCACCTGGAGATGTGACAAACATGCCTACTCCTTCCTGGGGGACTCTGGTGCCACTGACAAGAGTCTGACCACCCTGCCTGCTCAGAGACAGATGCCCACTGAGGTGGCACCAAACTGACCCCCTAAGTCCCATAGAGACATACCTTTTGTTTGCACAATATATGACTTGTGTAGGACTGGATAATTCCTTTCATAATTCCCCTATAGCAACTGCTGAAAAATTAAGGTGAAAATTATCTATTCTCCTGGAGCCTTTTATCATAAGGGTTATGGTAACCTGCAGAAATTGGAAAAACATCAAGGTGCATGTGAAAAGACTTTCTTGTTTCTAGTACTCTAAACAGCTACAAACTTGGGAAGATGCATCCTCCTTATAATCCATACTACCCCCTGAGACAAAGAAAACATTTGCATTTGTGAGTACATCTAGACAAAGCAACTTATTTGCCAGCTATCCTATGTGCCATGTACAGAAACTCAACATCACACCCAAGGATCAAGACCTTCACAAAATGTGCATGTAAGAGACATCTTGAACATTTAATTTGCAAGAATTTGTGTTCCCTGACAAAGGAGACAGTGCAGCTCAGGATACTGACAGTCAACCAGCAGGCTGACTGCAAACAGCATTTGCATTTCTACCTACAGTCCAGCTCCAGAAAGCAATGGAGGTGTGAGGTCTGAACTGCCAAGGGAGCACAGGTATGAACAGAAAGCAGGAAACCAGCTTTAAAATGAAAATGATAAGAAAAGAATGATTTGAGACCTAGAGGGGTCGTCAGCTCAAATGCCTTTGCCTATTCTTCCCTATGGAAACAGTAGAGGTGTGTGAAAACTTGAGATTTTCTGTTCTATTTGGTTTATTTTGGTGAGAATCACTTTCCTTCAGTGGAGCAGCTTCTGGCACTCACCAGTGTCATGGAGAGGAAGACTGATTTCTGCAGAACTTCCCCTTTTCAGTTTTGATTTCTCTTCAGCCAAAGAAATGTCCTTAACACTAAAAAGTGAATATTAACCTGTTTCACTCCTGCACCCTTCTTCTGAACAGCACAGGGACAATAACTGATTTCTTTCGGTTTTTTAGCAGTTTATTATTTCTCCTTGGGACTACAAGAACTTCTCTTAAACCTCACACATGAACACACAGACAGGTGTGTGTTCTTGTGTTTTTGCTCTTCCCTAGCAAAACTGTTTTTCCATGGGCTTCCAGTGCTTGTTCCTCACAGCTGGGGGTCCCTTGCCTGCCTGAGATACAGCCTAACCCACGCTTCTGCAAAAAAGCAAGAGCAATGCAGGCACAGGCTTTGGGGGGAGTTGGTATGTGGAGTTTGGGTTCACGCTCAGCTTTAGCATTTCTGAGTTTCTGTCTTCCTGAATTTCTTTGGGGTTTTTAAAATATGTTTTCTTTCCCTGTCATCTCTCTGACATCATACACTCTCCATTAATTCCTCTCTTTTTCTTCTTTCCACAGATAGATATCTCTAACCAGCTTTCATGTCTATTGTGCTGCTCTTCCTCTCCTGCTTTAGCAGTGTAATTTCTCCTCATGTCATGACTTTTGCCTTTTCATCCACTTTATTTTTCCTGGACTTGAGACTCTGCTCATACCAATGTATAACTGTGTAACTATCCGTCATCTTTAGTTGAGTACTCTTGATTTATTCACTGTGAGAAAATCATTTGTCTACACTGATCCCTCCAGTACTGAGCTTCAGCTATCACTTTTCTTCTCATGCCCATTGACACAACTATAATACATATCCTAATAATACCTTTCCAACTGTTACCAATCACTTTTTTTCCCAAGTACCAAGAGTAGATGAAAGTTCCCCTCCAGAAACTTTTTTAAACAAATATTTTCCAATATGCTTCCCTTATTTAGGGTGCATAAATCCAAATAAGTATTCAGATCCCGGGCAGTGGAAAACATAGAAAAGACACAAAGTTATGTAGGGTGGTGTATTTTTGTACTGCCTTTCACTTTGGGGGAAAAAAATGTCAGACTTGTAAAAACATCCCGTTCCCTCCTACACATTGCAAATATAAAAATGGATTTTTTTTCCCATATGATTTCTTGCTGATTTGACCTGGAAAGTCAAAGGTGGTACTGGTCAGATGCAGCTGTGCTGGCTGAACTTTAGCAAAAAGGTGGTGCAGCTTGTAATTTCGCAGTACTCAGTTTTGCAAAAAAAATCTTGGTCCCTCACTTCCAGAAACATTAAAATTCATTGAGTTTAACTATTTTTTTATTAAAAATGGAAAAATGACACAAGTTTAGCTTGCGATTAGGAAGTACTTGTTTATTTATAGACCCATTTGTTGCCTAAAAGCATTTCTTTTACATAATTGCTTCTTCAGACTGTTTGCTTATGTCGATCAGAAAACGTATTTTGGAAGATTAGGTTATTTGTACTTGTGCAAATCTGAGCAATAATTCAAATAAAGCAAGGTCAGTTTAAATGAAAACCATATCTAGCACAGGGATAAACCCATTAAATTAAAATCACTGAATATAAGACTCTGTTGATCATGTACTTACAGTGGAAAATATCAAATGAAGACACTGTCTATTTACTAATTTATGTCAATGCCACAAAGGTGGGATGAAATTCTCTTTAAAGTGTAAAGGTGGTTAATACATATCAGAAGGTCGAATAGGAATTGATTTCCAGTTGGCAGTAAGTTAATGTTATTTCTATCAGTCATTGCAAATAGCTAATACTTGATTTTTAAGATAAGAAAACCAAAGCTCTAAGAAGGGTAAACAACCACGAAAGCCAACCAAAAATTCTATGTTGATCTTGCTGTTATATTTTAAGAATCTGACCCAGAACAATTTCATTGGTAGCATCTATTACTGGGTTTTTGAAACAAGGTGATAATTCTGTCCATAATATTGGCAATTCGTCCATCGTTCATGGACAAAAGCATAATTCCAGATGTTTTTGTCAGGCCTAAAAGCTTTACGTGGGTGCTTAACTTTGCGCTTGAGAGTAGTTCTGCTGAATGCAAACCTGTAGTTCTCTTCTGCCCACAAAGTGAAATTGTTTTTGGTTTTTTTTATTTCTAATAGTCAGAATTTCTTGATAACAATTACACTGAATGAGGGATTTTCAGGTTATTTGCAAAATATTTGCATTTAAAATTTAGATACCTAAATTGAGCAGTACTGTCTGTGTTCCTCCCATGGATGACTGAAATGGGAACTTACGCCATGGAATTACATCTGTGTTTCAGGAAAATATACAAGTGTATATAGTTCAGCTACTCAAGGCTTTGCTGAATGAGGCCTCAGTGAACAGAGGGGAGCTGCACAATGGCAATTTTGAAAAACATTCACCTCTGCTAAAACTGGAATATATAAGAATTTTTCAATATGCACAAAATTGTTCCTGAGCAGCTGAAGGCACTGACCAACAGGAAACCCAGGAACGAGAACAAGCAGAACTGGGGAAGCTGTATGAGGAGCTTCCAGTGAGGCTTCCCACTCCTTGAAACCTTTGTGTGTGTGATGTAGGGACATGTTTGCAGTTGGTAGGCTTGTCAGCTCATAAATCCTGGGGTAATTCCATGAGATATGGGTTCCTCGGTCTCTTGGGTAATGGAAAGGAACAAAGAAAGCCATGAGGCCACAGATCACATTTCTGCTTCTAAGTTGCTTGTAAGCATATTTTTGTGTGCATTTACATGTACATAGAAATACATATGCACATAGAAAAAAAATGTAGCCTGTGCCCAGATGGAGGATCCCTGTTGGTACCACAGCACCGGATATAAAATTCCTGTCCTGATAGGAACCATGTTGTCAAAATTCTGTTTACCTATTTTTGATCCTCCTTTACACACTCTCAATGCTTGGAAAACACTTCCTGATGTTTTGCACTGCAGGCTGGTGAGTTCCCTCATGATGCAGCCAATTGACCACATGTATGTCACAACGCTTCTCCATCTATTCTGATGGGCTGCATATGTACCTATCTCAATTCACCATGCATGGCATTTTCTTTGTGATGTGCTGGTTGTCTTTTCACACAAACAATCCTTCTACCTCTCCTGAGGCCCAGTAAAACCTCACATTACTTAGGAGATGGTAGGACTTCCAGTGCCGAGAGATATTTTGTCCACAGAGAGGCTGGGGGTTTTCTGCACTTGGTTTATCAAGAAGGGTTAAGTCATAATTTGTAAACAAAATTGAGTCTAAATGAATTTCTGGGATGCATTCTAATTCAACTATCCCCTAAAATGTATCACTTAAAGTTAGCATTAGAAGAAAATTCTATTAAGAGGGCATGAGGTAAGCTCATTTAGTCGCTCAAATTGTATAACGCAATGAATTAATATGGTAATGCATCTTCAGAGACCAGAAGTAGATAATAGAGGTGAGCAGAGGTTTTCTAGCTTGGCTTCAGAAAGGCAAAAGTAATTTATCATTCTGTTTCAGTTTTGGAGGGTAGCATTTCTCATTTCTTCTGACTCTCCCTCTGAAATTCTCTTAGTTTTCATTTTTTTAAACATCTAGTTTTGAGATTTTGTGGTTTTTTTTTTTTTTTTTTTTTTTTTTTTTTTTTTATTTCAGACAGAGCTCCAGTTGAATTTAGCCATACATAGTTTCCCTGGGAGAAGCAGCAAACACCAGCCACTTTTAGTTTCAACCTTGTGCTTACAGGCTTTAAGGGGCTACAGCAACCTAGGATTTACCTCTCTCAGACATTCAGCTCACTTCTCTAGCTCACATAAGCAAGGCATGGAAAGGAGAAAATTATACATTTTCCTTTTTTTGGTCAGGGTCAGGGAGAGACTGCAGCTATGACTGGTGGTCATGAGTAACCTACTCCTTTATGGCCACACAAATAAGCATTATGTCTTTATTACTTACATGCATTGTCTTATATGAGCCTATTTTTAATTAATAGAAAACAAAGCCCTTTTGACCTTACCCACAGGAAATATTGCTTCTTTTATGCTAGCCATAAATTAAGCTAATACAGCCTGAGTGTCCAACACATTTCTCTCAGATAACATTCACTCAAATATTAAAGAGGAAGAGAAAAGAAAGGAAAATGTAAACCATTGGCATCAAGATGGACTCTGCAATTGTTGAAAGTTGTATCAGAGTGTTTATTTTGCCATAACAGTTGTTGGAAGTAGACAACATTATCTGATACAATAGAAAAAAAAGGAAATTTTAGCAATGCAAAATCTAGTTGCCCAGACAGGAATGTTATCTGATGCTCTGCTGAGACAAATATCTTCAAAGGAATACAGCAGAGAACAAAAACCTTTACAGTGAAGAATAAAAGATGCTGTACTAATATATAATAATTAACCATACTAATTTGGCTGTATAATTATAGTCTCTTTGTTTTTCCTTTTGTTTTTTTAACTTCAAGCGGTGCACAGCAGTAGCAATACAAAATATTTTGCTTTGCCTTGTGTGTATGCTCAGTGCTGGCAAACAGTAGATATCTCCTCATAAATGAGCTGTCACAAATTACTCCTCGTTTGGTGGCAACATCCTTGGTCTACATCACAGCAACAGGAAGCCTAATCAATTATGCTCCTAAAATGAAATAAGAGCTCTATGGTGCCAGGGGCATAGCTCATAAAATTAATTACAAGGCAAGTTTACATATTGAAGTACCAGTTTATGGAGGGACTAATAACTTTTGATGAAGACTTTGACAGGATATTACTCACAAGGATTATGAAAACACAAAAATCTTTTGCAACTGGCTACTCAGACACTGGCTTGTGCCTCACAGCTGCACTTCCCAGCTGTCACCCAGGTCTGCCCCTTTCCTTTGTCAAGTGCAGACAAAGATACCAAACGATATCACAATATCATTACCCATGTAGAGAGCATTGAGCAGTCCTCATCAGCTGCCCACATCCACCCAGACAATGTCTCATCTCTCTGCCTCTCCCTCCTGCAATTCTATGTTACATCTGCCAGATTACGGCAGTATGGGGCAGACAGGACTAATTTTAATTTTTTTTTAAGACTGGGAAACCCCTGTGAAGAAAAAGACCCAGGATATTTTTAGTGGCTGCAGAGAGGGCAAGGCTACAGGGTGAGCCCTGAGGTCTCAGGGAATCCAGCCAGGGCCAAGACATCACAACTGCCTTGACCTCAGGGCACTTCCAAGGACTGATAATGGGAAATAGAGTTATTCAGGCGTTGGTGTTTGCTCAACTGTGGAGCATAAAAATGTAAAAGGTGAATAGTGACAGATGGCAGATCTTTGGGGGAAACAAGTAATTTTAGTGGTGAAAGCAAACAAAGCAAATTGTGGCGTGGATTAATGTGGAGCCTTTCATGCAAAAATTGAAAACATGTTGCTAGTCAGCCCAGCAAATGGGTGATAAGGCAGGTAAATCCTGGTATGGCCATTACACCACTGCCTGATCTGAGGCACCAAAAGGACAAGCACCCTGCCAATATACTGCAGCCCTAGACAATGATGCAGGAATGCCATGGCCAGCAGTGGGGTGTCAGCCACTGTTTTTCCCCAGCCCGCTGAGTCACCTCTTGGTCTGGCGAAAGCTGTTTAATGAATTGCCTTTATGAAGCTTCAAGACATGGGGACCCACGTAGGACATCGAATGATGAATAGCCTGCCTCAAAGATGCCATTCATAATCAAATCTTAAATGTAATTCAGCTGAATGGAATCATTGCTCTTCTGTGCATCATTTACAAGCCTGGATGCTGGTCTCTGAGCTGGCATGGCACCTTCCCCTGAAAGACAGGCTGTGAGCTATCCTGCACAGGAGCTCAGAAGAGAGCTGCACAAAGCCACACAGACTGACTCTTCACAGAGTGAAATGAGATGTGTGACACAAGGGTGTGAGTAGGTGTGAGCATGTCTGTGTTTGAGCATCTTAACTTCTCTATGCATTGCCCAGTTTCAAGCAGGCATCATACAGAGGAAGCATTCTGAGAGATGCTGCCGTTTTCCAAATACTGAGTACAGAAAAAAGAGGTGGTTGAGCAAGGAAGAAGGGGACCCTTTCCATGACCTATTTGAGAAAATAAACTAAACAAAGACCCAAGGACATTGGTTGGAAAAGTTGAAAAGAAAGTTTTACATCACCTTAAAGCAAATCATTCAGTTCCCAAGCATAAAATACAAGCGTGTTCTTTAAATTATCATTACAGAGTTTCTTCTTAGACTGGGCAAGAGATTTTTATTTAAATGGAGGTCTCCTCAGAAGCGCAAAGAGGCCTTTGGGGAGGTGCAGGGGAGGAAAAATGTAATTTTTCAGGCTCCAAGTGTTCTTTTGTGTTTTATAAACAGCTGAGTGACAGCCCAGTGATTAATAAGTTACATAAATAATTATAAGCGACATGTAGCTGAATCTAGTCCACATTCCAGACATGGTACATTAAATAAAGAGAATTCTGCTCTTCCCCCAGAAGAAAATTTATCTGGCAACAGCAGATAAATCAGAAATGATACTGTTAAAGTATATCCAGTTCTTTGGAGAGACAGCTCATCAAAACCAGAAGTTTTTACTGCACTCACTTTCTCAAGCAAATTGTTTCATTTACTTCAGTCCTACCTTGCAGTCATTCAGTCTGAAAAATTACTTTCTTCCTTTATTCATCCTCTCTGGTTGAGGTTATTATTTACCCAGATTTGCCCATGTGAAATGGAGTTTTGTGCCAGTACAGCCCCATGCACAGGAAGGTAAATGCTAGTTTGCAGTACCAGCACTGGAGCTCACAGTGAGGCTCACTGGGTGTGTTTAATTGGTCATGTTTACAGCACCATCAAGAGATTCAAGTTAAATTGGTCCCTCTCCCTTGGATTGGTAATGAAAGAAACAAACCTGAAGACAGTGCCTGCCTATGTTTTCTGTTGCAAAGACACATTTATAGCACATAGGGATTGAGCAGTAACTTTGTAAGGTGTTACTGAGGTTTTTAGAGCATCTCTCTGTCTTCCCCAGCAAGCCATAAAAGGATGTAATAGAAAAGAGCAGTCTGACCCAGTACAGTGCCTTGAGGTTGGGAAACAACCTTCTCTGAAATCCAGCTGTGCCCCAAGGTCTCCCCATTGGGTGGAGGGTAAGGATGTGAACTCCAATTAGACAGTTGTATGATGGGAATGATTCCAGTACTGAGAAAACAATTGAGAAGTATTTTGAAATGTGTCTAAGATTATTTAAAAGTACTAGTTAATGCTTAACACCTCTCTTGCCCCTCTCCCAACCCCCGACATTTTTTGTGTGTGAGTTATTCTCATGAGTTATCTCTCCCTGTTTGTGAGAGCTTCATACATTCCTTGTTCTTATGGGGAAGGGGAGTCACACAAAGACCTACTTTGGTAAGTTTGTCTTTTAATAATATATAGCACTGAGTGATTTTCTATATTTTAGAGTTCCAGTGAGCTTGTGGAAATAATAAAATAGAAGACTTCTGGTAAAGAACATGTTCTTTTCACAGATTTCAGTAAAACACTGATCATCTGGTATATCATCTTAGCAGGTAGTAGCCACAATGCCAAGAAATGTGATTACTTCAATAATTAAAGTGTGTTTTTAACGACTTAGAGTGTGAAATGAGGCATCATTTCTTAGATTCACAGATTTAAGGCCAGAAGGGACTTGAAAGATCATCTGTTCCCAGTTCTCTTGTAAAAACACCATGATTTTTTTCATTGCTGTTACTAAAGCAAATGCATTCCTTCCTGTGAAACTAAGCACAGCTTTTTCCAAAGTGGATTTAGTTGTAGTTTAGTGACAGAACTTAAACTTTCTATATTTACATTAAATTGCATCCTCATTCCTTTCTCGCTCTTAGGATAATTTACCATTTTAAAGGCAGCTGGCTGACAGCAAGTAGAACACTAAGATTTGACTCCTAAAGCCATAAATAGACACTTATTTACATTAAATTTCAGTAAAGCAACCCCAGAACAGGAGTACTGTTTATTTCCTATTACCACTCCTGGCCAGAACAGCAGTGATGCTGGTAGCACCATGAGCTTTTTTTTTTTTTTTTTCAGGTTTTCTCATACAGGAAAGTTTCAGCCTAAGAACTCCTGCCTGGAATCTGAAGAAGCAGAGAACTTACCAGCACATCTTATCCTTGTGTTGCCTACCCCTACTCCAGGGTACAAGAATAGACACTTATTCAGTCCTTGCTTTCCAAGCTGTGGCCATGGACAGGGAAACCCTGCTCACACCTATGAGATCTTCTATATGAATTTTGTCTTCCTGACTTTCTTCTCTAATTAACCTTGATCTCTTTTTTCCCCAGTGTACATAAAGGTCTTCTGGCTGAAATGCCAGTTTTAATCTGCTGTTTATACTTCTGTAGTAGACACTAAGGACCCCTATTTTATCTTGCAAACTTTGCCCTGACACAGCATCAGCTTAATTCCCTCATTGAGGTCCTGGCCAAGCAAAACTCACCTTGTTTTAATCTCTTGTTGTAATTCATTCAAAGCTCTTCCAAGTACATCCAAGATTTATTCTGTCATTTTAATCTGTTCTGGAGAAATAGATTATCCAAACAGATGCACACTTTATTTTTAGTTTCTGATTTGTAAGCTGCAGTAAAAGTGGAAAAAATGCAATCTTCAGTAACAACCAAAATTTTCAGGGAAATTCTGATCCATCTCAGTGACTGTATGAGAAATGCAATCAAACAAGGTAAGAGCTCAAAATATACTGGGGAGAGATGGATGAGAGGGGAACATTTGCTTGTTTATTATGGCACAGAACTGCTGTGCAAAACAACTGTCTATCTTCTAAGGCTTCGAGTTCACTGCAAAAATAAAATCCTCCAGCAACCAATGTAGGTGCTTTATAACCACATCAAATGTCCTCTGACTCCCTATGTGCTGTTTTTGTGGCTTGCCTATAAATGAACCCAAGTTTCAATTTCAAATGTTTCTCTTTTGTCTTATCATACTCCACATCATACTATTTTTCCATTAGAAATAACTTTCAGGAGAAAACCTCAAAAGATAACATGCTGAAGATCACGTGCAAATTATTATATCCACTTTAGTTGCATATTGCAATTTTCAAAGGTTTTAACTGTAGATACAATGAATGGATCTCATCAAAATGAAAACCATAGAAATAAATCAACCATCAGTAATGAAAAAAAGAGAATGATATAATTTCTATTTGTCAGGGTATAATGATGTCACCACCCATTTATCCTCTGCACTTAAAGGTTGAAGCTGTTCAACAAATCTCTCCTGAGCCACATACATCTGTTGCTTTAATGGTGCCTATAGAAAAGCTTTCTGATTAGTTAACACATCATTCATCAATTAGAACAGAAGGTAAAAGTTATTTCTCCCTACCCACAGTGCTTCATTAAAAAAATAACCTTTAATGTAATGAACGACAGCTGAATCAAGAAATAAATAAGAGGAGAGATGGTGCCTGAGGAGGTCACTTTTTTTAAGAATTCCAACTTTTCCTAGAGCAAAGGAAAATAAAGAAATATGGGAAGAGGGGTCTTAACACCTGCCCAAAACCAGACTTTTCTGTGGCTCAAAGCAGTGGCTACCAGTACAATAAGACACATGCTGTGTTACAAGCTGCTTTACAAAAGAACTCACTAAATAATAAAAATGCACTGGTACTTACACCAAAGTTTGCATTGAGTATTTATCCTCAAAACTCCTGCAAAGATAAGTGACATATTTTAACCAATTCCAATAAGGAAGACGAGCAGTTTGTCCATATTAATCTTTATATGAACATTTAGCTGAGAAGTTTTGTTATTATACAGTGCATATATTGAAAGATGCCTTTCCAAATATATTAGCAAACAACTCCCTGGGTTTACAGGCAACACGTTCACCTAAAGGTGAAAGACAAGGATCCTGTTTTCAACAATTTATTCAAAGAAATCAGCATCAACTAAAGACACCCTTCATGAACCCCCTGTACCCCTAATTGCATACAGACTTTTATCTCCATGCCTTAGCACTGCAGGTGGTGAAGCTTTGCTTGAGCATAGGACTGTGACTGCCTTCAGGGAGAGAAGCAGATCTGAATCCTAATTCCCCATTTTAGATGTGTTCTAACCACTAGGCTACTGAGTAGTCAGCATGAATAGAGCCCAAGTCTTCCTCTTACAAGGGCCACAAAACAAACTATTTCAATTTTGTTAAGTTGTTCTTTTTGCATCTAAGGTTGGCCATTTTGTATTAAATGAATCTATTATATTAGGGCAGAGGTTGAAGTAGGATATTTATTTTGCCATTTAAAGTAATAACAGTAACCACTGATTCAATCCAAATTGAATTCTTCATTTGGTTTGTCCAGCAAACCAAAACATTAGGCTCAAGTCAGGTATTTGTTAGAAGCAGCTGCTGCAATTACAAAGTTAGCTGCCCTACCTATTGCTTCAAACAGGGTGGATGGCTGCAGGCACAGTGAGATGACAGGGTCCTTGGAGTGTTCAAAGTGAACGTGTTTCACTTACCTGGAGATGGACACAGGGTGGTTCGGGGCCAGTGACAACAGCCCACTTCAAGGGCAGTAATTCACTGTGGAAGGATGGGAACATGGACAACCTTGGCTCCTTCTCAGGTGCATCCCCCACTGCACCCTGAGCTGTTTGCATTGCTCCAGCCACAGTTCCCCATTAGCTGCAGTGGGCACTGCTGGGAGCCATGTGCACTGATGACACACAAAGCATTTTCATTTATGCCCCAACTTCTGGTCTCAGCTAGAGCAGCTTTGCAGAGCACTGATTTAATCATCTTAGTGGCTCCTCATGGCTGTCCAGTCTACAAGTCAGTTTTTCCTCCCTCACAGTGCCACCAGTAACAGTAGCATAAACCCTGAACTCATTTTGTTACCTACTATAACTTCATCAGCAACTGTTTCAGATGAGAGGAGAGAAATCAAATGGAAGACTGACCCCACCACCTCTTTAGTGGAAAAGATCCAGGAGTGGGGTCTAAGCTGATGAATGCCAGGGCACAATCAGCCCAGAGGCAATCTCCTTTTCAGTAAGAGCAGTCATCATCTTTGGAACATGGCACTCACCTGCAGCCAGGAAACACTTACAGGCTTTTGCCAGCATGCCTGTGACTGTCAGCCCTGGCACAGCCTCTGCATGGGCTTTGCAGAGCTACAGCAGCCTGTGTAAAGTACACAAAATCTGTGCACACTGGGGGTGGATTTTTCACCATACCATTGGGCTTACATTGGTGTAAATTGGTGGGAAATTTGAGGCAGGGCATCTATTTCAATAGCAATGCAGGAGGCAGCAGGCCTGATTTTCAGTTATTTTGAGGAACAGTCAGTAGAGTCAAACCAAGAGAGATTTTGGCCATATCTTTTGTTTAGAGTCTTTTTTAGATAGGAAGCACAGTTTATGATCCAAGTACCAGTCATGCTGACTGTACAGGTGTCAGCACTCAAAACACTGTAATTGACTCAGTCCAGCTTCAGTTTTGCCACCCTTAAGAGAGGCTTCCAGGGAAGCACTTGGTACATGTTGCCATGTTTTCTGCTGTGCAATCACATTGGTCTGGCAGGGATGGGGTGGAGCAGGAGATGACATGACCCCATTCAGTCTCCATCTCAGACTGCCATACAGGAAAGGTATTTCTTCAAAAGAAGGAGCACAGCTGGATCCCCACCTTCCTGCTCTGATGGGCTGCAAGAGGAGTGGGACCAATAGAGAGGATGTTTCTGGCATAATTTCCTGCATGGAGTGAGTAAGAGACAGATCTGTGCCCCCACAAACAGTATCAGCAGAGATGAACAAAGCCATCCACTAGTCACCTCCCTGAGATCTGTGGTTGCAAGCAGTTGACAATATCAACCAGTAACTAAAGAAGTTTGAAGAATCAAACAATATACTGTAAATCTTTGCCTCCGTTCCTCTGAGTGAAAAAATTTCTCAGGAACATTCGTGGTCACAGAAGATGGCCACAACTGCCTCTCTCTTCTGGAAAATGCAATGAATTAAATCTTGCTCAGAATCGTCTCATAGTCTCTGGCTTTATGGAATGCATTAATTTATTCCACATTAGCAAGGGGATGGATTTCCTTCCATTGTGGTCATATTCTTCCATCCATAATTTCTATTATTTTGAAAGTTACTTTTAAAAAAGCATTGTTTCCTATTGATCAGCTGGAATTCTCATTATGCCTGTGGGTTATGTATGCAGAGTGGACTGCACACAAATGCAGTATTCTAATACTGACTGCTCTTACTTTGCTTCCATTTGCTACCTATTGATTTTCATGGCTTTGATATAACCATGTGTGCAGTTAGTGAACCCCCACACACCCCAGTGAAATGACACAGGTTAAACTGTACAGTGTATTTGTGCCTGGATGAGCATTTGTGCAATCTGTGAATTTCAAGAGACATGAGCACAAGCTCGCCTGTACAAAATATGCTTTAAGAGCTGACATTAAAGTTAATATGAAAGTTCAGGGGTGCAAAATAATTGAAATGCACAGAAGAGGTAGCAATAACGTTTCTAAACTGAGGCAGTGAATTATGTATATAAGAAATATTAAAAATGCAAAGCTGACTCTATTTGCATTTGGAATGCCCCCTAGCTGTTACCAAAGAGGAGGAAATTGCTTTATGCAGAATTCAAGGGCATACTACTTAGTGCTGTATTTAAGTCAAGAAGGAATATCAGTCATTTTTATTCTACCACTTAACTTGGGCTTATGTAATCTGCCTGAAAGCCAAGTCAGTTGTCTTATTTTCTATCATGGAGAGAGAATATATAATCCAATCATTAAACCTTTATATTCAGATGGTTCTGAGACCACTCAGAACCACATTGCTGCATGTAAATCATGGGCTGTCATCAGTCCAAGACGATGGAAATATCAGTGCTTTTTGGCAGATTACTTTTGGGTAATCAGAGGGTAAAATTAAACTTATTCACCAGTTGGGGAATACATAGTTGATGTGAACAATCAAATGATGCCTGATTTTCTTGCAGTTGAGTGTGGGTTAGGTATGACTTCAGAGCATCAGGGTCTAAAATGAGAAGCCTGGTTCATCCAACTGGATTTAAACTTTGTCTGGGTGGAAATTTGTGAGTGAATTTTGCCTTTCTTGGCATCCAGGCTCGGCAGCAGTAACTGTGGACTGGACATGAGCAAGTGACATGAACAAGTGCATGAGGAAATGCTACCAAAAGTGGTGAGGAGGCAAAGGTCTTAAGCCACAGCAAACACACTGACTTCTAGGGTTGAAACCCCTGTACTGCAATCACCAAAGGATTTTTCTGTAGTCTTAACAGTAGGAGAATTAATGTAGAAATAATTTTACAAATTAGTAGTTCCTGTCTGTCTCTGATCATATTGTGTCTTTTCCACCTCCATGAGCAGTAAAAAATCAATCCAGTTTTCACAGAGCTTTTATTTAATCTCAGCTTCACATCCAAGATCTCTTATATAAGTGGTAGAAAAATATCACAAAACAGCTGCTTCCACCTATGTCTTCATAAGGAGAATAAGCAGAGGACCAAAATGGAGTTTACACATCTATCATCCATAAGCTTCTGCATGCTGATACAGAGAAAACTACTTTTTGTGTTCAGAAAGCCAGTATTACTGACCAAGCCCATATTCAAAATGCCAGATCAAATTAATTCCAGTTCACTGTGGTAAACAAAAGGAGATGGTAGCAAGAACAGATATATGTAAGGGCAAGATATGTTTAACTACACAAGCAGGTTGCTAATGCATCTGTTTACTTCCATTTATATTATAGATCTACCATAATATTATCTTGTATTTTCAGCAGCCATGATATTTAATGAACTAAAAAAAAATCTGAAATAAAAAACATTCCAAGTGTATCACATATCCCTTGAGTCTTCCCATCCCAACAGCTGCACAATACAGTACGAATACAAATTTTCCCAACTGCCAAATCCTTACAATTAAAAGAAATGACCCTTTCCTCCTCAGCTCTCCCAAAACAGTCTCTTAGAGAACAGTACAGGAAGGGGCTATTCAAGCTCTGTGTCAGATCAGTGTTCCCTCTATTGCTAAGTAAGGATTTCGGCTTGGAGGCGGTATTGAGAGAAAAACTTCTATACTCCTATCAGGATATTTTAGCTCACAATGGCAGTAAGTTGTCAAAACTGACATCACTTGATGTCAGGACAGCTGCCTAAAGTGTAATTCTGGAGTTCTCATGGGATTGACTCTTTTTCCAAATAGACCAGGTTCCTCCTGATAGCTCAGAACTCAAAAATCACTGCATTATTTTGGTTACTTTTATAAACAAAGGGACAAAAGATGGTAGAAGAATTACAGCTAAAGCCAAGAAGGAATATACTGGAGATGAAATTCAGATATTGCAATAAGAAAATTCAATTTAAAAAGACATTGATGTGAGTCTCTGAGTGTACCTCACTAAGGGACAAAGCAGAGCTGGAAAAGTGAATATCGCCTTAATGAATATCAGAAACATGGGGGCAGGAGACAGACAAATCAGGACACATGACAGAGGTCACATATTGTACCACTCATGTCAAAAAGAAGCAAGAAAATAAATGAGACTTGCAAGAATAGACTGAAGCCATTAGAACGGGGATGGCTGGGAAGGAAGGGTTGAGCACAGAGCTGCAGAGTGTCTGCAGAAAGAAATGAAGACTGGATTTGCCAGTCTTTGACAATTACTGTAACAGAGGGTTTGTAGCAAAAATGGCCTTAGTCTGTGTTGGGGAGAAAAAGAGTGGTAAGGGAACAACACTGTCCAGGGGCAGTGCAGGATAGCAGGAACCACTGCTCCAGAAAAGTGTTACAGGACAGAGATCTGAAGCTTGCTCTCTGCCAGACATCTCTGCTAGGAAGAATTGGAGGTAATATCCATGGAGAAACCCCGAGGAAGAATACTGTTAGTGCTTTGATCTGACATATTTTGTTTAATATTAAAGGGCAAACTTATGCTGACTGTTAAATCGATATCAAATCAAGACTGGAATCTGCTTTATGATCATGGACAGTGAACTCCTTACTGCTGGAGTCATAAATGATGTCACATTTCAGCAGTCCTGTGGCTGCCAATATTCAGCCCAGAAATTCCCATTTTAATTAAAAACTTCAATCTGAAAGGCAAAGTGTCACTTGCTGACAGTGAGAAGTATTACTTTGTGTTTCTCATGTGCTCTTGAAGCTCTGTGTGGAGAAGAAGACAGCTTACATCCTTCTCAGCACCATCCTGTCTCTCTGCCAGAGCCCTGTCTGGAGGCAAACCTACAATTTACACTGTGAAAGCAAGTTTGATATGGGAGCTGAGGAGAGCAAAGGTCTTGAGCTGGCCTTTGGGGATGAAGGAATGTCACTGCTTGTGAACTGAACAAACCCAAAATATCCTGTGCCCTTCAAACAAAACATCCCTGGGACTAGGAAGTCCCCTCTCTTATGTCCCTCCCCCAAACCACTGAGCAACACAGCATGTGCTTTAAATCAGCGCTGCTTATTCTGGCTTTCCAATTAATTTTGTTTGGCGTGGGCTGGACCCAGAATTCTCAAAAGACAGGTGCATTTCACATCTGAGTCTTTGAATCAGATCCCAGAGGATTCATTTTATCAAGAATTTCGTATCCTAGAATGCCTGAAATCAACAGAGACCTTTGCCACTTTCTTATTTATGTTGCCCCACTTGGTGAATACATGCCAGTGACTGGGAAGGCTGCACTGCAAGGTCATTTTTTATACCTTTCAAAGTGAAGCATTATTTAGGCACGTGTCAAAACTTTCACAGGTCTTAAGGATTAAACATAAACCACAGGTGTTTTCTCAGGGATGAAAAGTTTTACTGACATGGGGGATGTTGAAGCAATATGTCCCATAAATCCAAAGACTGTCTGGAGGTCTGTGAAGAGGAATGTCAGGAACTGACTCCCTCTTGCTGTACTCCAAATCTGTGCTGTAGATCCACGAAGACACAGAAACATCAGGTTCTCATCACCACGAGGCACATTCCCAGGTCAGGATTCCCTGCGTGGCCCATGACTGATGGGCACTGCAGTCAAAATCAACTCACCCTGTTCAGTAAAACTTTTCCAGGACAGAGACAACTGTAAACTCTTATTCTAGACCAGTCATCCTAGAGAGATAGCAAACTTGGAGGTTTCATCAGACAGAATGAATGTCAAGTCAGAATCTTTGCATTGCTTTAGTCCAGCAAATCCCTCAAAATAGCTGAATATGGTTGTTTTGGTCTTGAAAAATACCCAGGCATTTATCCACCAAAGCAGCATGAATATGGGGGCTTTGCTCAGCACCTTGTCTTCTTCAAACAGACAAAAAGTACCCTCTGTGAAAAATGAATGTCTCCTTTTAAATTCTAAGGTTAGCTCTCTCCTTTGATTCTAAATTTGCCCCAGATCCATCAAAATTGCTTTCACAAGTGCAGGCTGACATGCTGATAATCTAAAAAAGACAGTTTCTAATTGGACCAGGACATATGTTACAGTCATGCCATTTTAGAAGGGGAAAGTAATTTTTTCTCATTCACATGTTATGACAATTCCCCATGAGCAATTTTATTTCTTCTCCTTGATCAGATTTTTGCCTATACGGTACAGATCTTCTTGCAGTAAAGAGCTGGGAATGTTCTGTGAGTTTCCACAAAATACTTTTGTGGAAGAGATTATGGTTTAACATATTACACATGCTCCATGGGAAGCATTCAACATCTATAGGAAAACGTCTGATGAATAACTAACATCTTGTTTTACCTCTGCTTTTCAGTTTAGAAAAACTGATAAAAGAACATTTAGACAGCAAATACTTTCTACATGACTCACAAGTTAAGGAATAGAGTTCATTGCTTCAAAATTTAGTTAAAAAAAGTCTACCTTTTACTTCTGAGAGGTTTTTTTTTTCCTCTAGGTAGTCTTGTTCCATTTTGGCCTAGAGTAATTTGTACTAGATACTTTTTGATGAAGAACATTGAACAAAATAAGCTGACAATCCAATGCAGTGTGATCCTCCTTATCAGTAATATAAGAATATTACTGTTAATTGCTTTATTTGAAAATTGCAATAACAGCCTATTAACCTGGAAATTAACTCTGGACAACTGTTCCTGTGAGATAATATATGGATTTGATTTCAATGAAATCTCTGTCTTTATGTGAGTAGCTTTTAGCTAATTTTGTTGGCTGCAAATGGGTCTCCCTATTTCATTTAAATGGAGACAGAGGTAAAAGAATGGAAAGTTTCCCAATGAGATCCAAGTCCTTGCCTTTTGTCTCTATGAAAAATCCTTTTCTTCACCATGTAAAGGTTACTCTGTAAATTATGGAGTAACTTTTCTCCAGAAAACTAACTTTGCTCTGCCTTTGCATCATTAGCTCCCTGGTTAGGCCAGGATGCAAGGGCCATGAATGATGGGCAGTGCCTTCATTGACTCAGCCTAATTCTTGCAGATCTGCCATTTTTACAAGGTGTTTGAGTCCATTCAATAGAAGCAGCCACGAGGTGTGTATTGATCTGGCAGTAGCCACAGCGCCAGCTTAGCCCTGACCTGGTGCTCGCTGCACCCTGACCTTTGTACAGGGGTGGAAGTTGCTCCTTACTGTGAAGTACAGCACAGTAACTTCAGTGTTGCTTCTACCTGCAGAGTCCCCCAAATCTGATTTCTTTTTTTTTCCTCCCTGATTTCCATTTTGTCAAGCTTTTCTTATTGCCAGTGTAAGGTGAATTTTGACAAGTGACAGGAATCATATATTTTCCCTAGGGTCTATCCTACAGGTGCCTGTCCATGGTCCAAACAGTCCTTGGAGGACACACTGCTAGGTGGTGAATCCAGTGAGAGTGAACCAGGAGGGACCCTGTGACTGCAGCCCTGCTCTCCTGCTCCCTGCAGCATAATCCTTGGCAATTACACCAGCTAACACTCCAGCATAGGAACTAATGTTCTGTGAGCTCCATTCAACAAAATTCTTAAGTACCTGCCTAAGATGTATGCCTTGCTGCCTCTGGAGTCAAAAATATTAGTCATATACTTGCAGTTAAACACATGCAGGAGTATTTAATGTGGTTTAATGGCTCTGTATATTCATTTGTCTGTTAAATGGCTGCAGTTCTGGACGTCCCCACTGGAAACAGGATGAAACTCATACATCAGATGCCTTCAGCCCACCAGACTCTGTTTAATGGCTGGAGGGGGGGTGCATAAGCAGAGATTTTGCTTTATGCAACATTAGGTAGGTATTTTTTTGTGGATTGATACAAAATACTTCTATCTGTTGTTTCTCTGAAAGAATGCTTTGAGCAACTATTGTGAAAGGGACTATATGAAAACACAACTGTACTTTGAATGCTCTTTTCCTGCTCTCTCTGTGTTGTGCAACAGAGCACAGATATGCCCACTCACACAAATCTAGAGCTGTCAAGATGGACTTCTACCATACATTTTTATTTTCAGCTTCTGGATCTTCTATATTTTTTTTAGCTTAAACTATTAAACAATTTTCATAGTGTCAGCTATCTCTCTCATTTTACTTTGAGATTTACTCTGAGATTTTGTGAACAGCAAATAGCCTGCTTATCTTTGAACTAAATTAATCCAATTTTCACAGAATCGTAGAATCATAGAATTATGAAGAGACCTTTAAGATCAAGTCCCACCTTTAGCCTAGCACTGCTGACTCCACCACTAAACCATTTAGGTAAATGGTCTTTAACTGTTATTATAGTTCACACTTAATTGCTAAACAGGACAGCAATCAAAACATTTGCTTCTATCGGAATAATTCTAATCAGTAGCAGCTTCATGTATTATTATTTTTTAGGTTTCATCAGGTAGAAGACAACATTATTTCACATCAAGCTTGTTATTTCAATAAAGTGCTTGTCTAAACAACCCACACGATAGCGCAAGTGTGGCTTCAGCAACACAGTCACTCAGTGGCTGTAAACCTGACTTAAGCAGCCACTTAAGGTGAGTTTATGACTGCTTTGGATTATTAAAGGAGCAGGGGCAGCTAGAGCATACCAACCCGTCTGGCTCAGGATAGTCTTCCATAAAGCACCATATGGTCATTTACAGACGTGGATGCAAAGTCTACTGAGATTTTAAGCAATTATCTTTTAGTGAAATGTTAAGCAAGAGCTGGATAGGGTGTTATTCTTTATTTTATAAGCAGAGAAGAATGCTGCATCACCTTGAAGAGGACTGCAATAGATGATGCTTTCATGGCATAGCTAGGCCACTGCACTCTGATTCAGGTCAAAATATTAACAAACACATGAGCTGAGACAATGCTTTAGTAACCATGTACTTTAAGGCTCCACTCAGAAGATGTCCGAGGCACATGTACACATTTAAGAATTGCAAGATGTTCTCCTTACATTAGCTTCAGTGGATTTATTTGCATACCAGTAGTTATACACATGCTGAAGTACTTTGTTCTAGCTGAAATCTATATGTGATGGGAACATCCTAATCTTTCTTTGTTGTCGTAATTAAACAATCATCACTTAAGACCTCTGCCCCCAACTAGGCGAGCTTCAAAGCAAGAACTTTGTCCTGACTGACTCAACTTCCCGAAACCAGACCTCAGAGCCAAACAAGCCTCCATTATTTATTTTATTCATTATTGAATCATATTTTAGAGCTTACAATGTCTGCTCAAAGAAGTGAAGGCTATGCATACTGGATTTTTGCTATCATGCATCCATGGTTGAATATCATTAAACTGAAGGCAGTGGTAAAGGTCCTATCAACTTCCATTAATGAAGGACTGGGACCCCAAGTCAGTCAGTGCTTATGAAATATATATACTCCTTGCCCTCTTGTTCCCCAGTATGAACTTAGGAGAAGTACTTCCTCATACTTCTCGAGTCTGAATGTCACATCACTTAAGCCTGTGCAATAATGTTCTGAAAGTGGCTGGTTAACAACTGCCACAGCACAAGCAAGTAGTTTTGATCAATCTTAAATCCTCATCCCTTGACACTTTAATCAAAATAATTTAAAATTCTATTAAGCACAATATGCAGAGCATTAACACTCTGAACCACTAAGCAGTTGGAGTGGGGACGCCAAGTGATATATCTGAATAACAGCCTTGTTAGAAAGGCTATCATGTTTCGCTCCTTGCTGAATCATCAGGACGATAGTGGCAATATCACTCTTTCATTGCTAATGTATGGCTCAAAGGATCTGACAAGGAGCTAAATGTTTGATTCCCTGGGAGAATACACCTTACTTTACTGAGGTGTAAGTAAAATTTTCCATCTTTTAAGACTTGCATGGATTTTAAGACTTGCGTGGGTGATGCCCATCACCCAGGAGTAGGGGCAGGAACCAACCACCTTCTCGGTATTATTCCTGCTGCTGTGCATTCCCCAATCTCTTCAGTCTAGCTGCTACCTTGGCATTTAATCTGGATATGCTGCGCTGTCTTGAGGATTCTTTTTCTCACTGTTTATTTCCCCTCTGTTTTTCAAAACACCACAAAGCTGTCTCCATCATCCCAAAGAAGGACACCAAGAGGCTCAGCCACCAGTCACTGGGCAGCTGCCACTTCCCAGCACAGTTCCATTTAAGAATTGAAACCACTTATCTGCTTTTCAAAACTTTGTACAGACTAAATGTACCCATACTGACCAATTTGAATAGAGGTTTGGGGGGTTTTTGGTAGTAATGCAGATGTCCATCTGAATAATGACAAAGGAGGGTAAATATTTTGGGTTGATTTTGACTACACCCGTATGGCAAAGCCCCTCGTGAGAAGTGTACACAGAAAGCACAAATACCCCCACAAGACCTCCTCCATTGGACTAGAGCTCTGTTGTTATTTGTGCAATGCCTTAAGCACACAGATCTGAGGTGAAGTTAGTATTTCAGCAAATATATGCATAGAAAACCTCATTTTTGTCTCCCTGTTTAAAATAGAATGGTGTGGCTTTAGGTGATATCTCCAGGCTCTTTCAGCCCAATTTTCTATAATACTACGAAACCAGATATACATGACATCTACCCAAAAACACAAACATGCTTCTCCTACTGTGTAATAAAAGGAGCAATACTTGCCTGTAGATTGGATTGTGAAGGGTGGTAAAGAGGAATTTGAATTCAATAAATTAAAGCAAAAGGATAATTGCAATAATTAACTAGTGGAGGTAGAAACTAGAATCATTCCTGAATTCTGCTTATGTAATGCAATCACTTGAAACAGACAGAATACTACTAATTTTATTATTAAATGTCAAACATGGGCAATATAGTTTTTACAGTCCTGTTTATATAAAATTTTTGAAAGGCTGAAAAAAGGCTAAAAAAGCTTTGAAACCTTTCCTCCAAAAATGTCACACAAAAAGCCAAATTATTTGCTAAACTAGCTCAATTGTTACAGTGCAGCCTTGCCACTGGCATATATAACAACAATCTCCTGTGAATTGTTTTAGTTGCAAAGAGTAAGATCAGCAGTTGTGATTATCAAAATAAGACTCTGTGAACACAGGGAGCTTTTTAGCATAGTAAGTGAAATCATTATTAATTCCCCACTGCCAAAACACATACTTCAGCCTGCGTGTGAGCACAGCGTCTCAGGCAGTTTTTTCTTTCCCAGTAAGATCTGGTTAAAAGCTGCTTCACCAGGCTTTAAAGCCCACTGGAGGTGCTGCACATTAGCTGAGAAGACTGATCAACCCATACAGTATTAAAAAGACATTTGTAGACTCATTTAATCAATAATGTACAGTATTAGTGCGCAATTTAGATCGAGAGAAGACAGCTGTAAGACTATGATACATCAGCTAATGAAAAAGCAGAGAGGGTGTGATTCAAATCAGTAGAGATGCCAAGAGGCAGCTTCTTAGCTGATGGGAGCAGGGATAGTAGCACACACTCCTGGGTCCCTGAGCCCATAACCCAGGTGAGGATTTCTCCCAGAGTAAAGGGCTGAGTGAACTCATTCATGCAACATCCTTTCCATGGGCATAAACAGCAAGATTTCTGAGCCACAAAGACACCAGGCTTTTTAAAAAGTCAGACAAGATTATAAGATGGCCCTATGTGACCTTGAAATGTTTCAGATATAGCCTTGACAGCTACCCAGGATATGTTGATAGATATGTATCAGCCTCTCTGATTTCAAGACCATCTCAAGCAAAAACAATTTCTGCAGGAAAATGATGAAGAAAATTTAGCACAGATCACACAGATTACCCTAAAGATATACTGCAGACCCATATGGTTTTCATGTTATTCTACAGATATGGTTATCAAGTCCTAAGGGCTGGACCATCCTTTAAGATTTAGCCCTTTTTTAATGCTAGAAAATGCAGCGTTGTCTTTATGTGTAATTTCACCACAATGAGCAAAGCTGGCCTTATTCTCTCATTCCTAAAGAAATTTGATGTGGCAAAGAAGTTGCCATACAGGGATTGGGAAAGTGTAGAAAAGCAGTGGTTCCTGGGTCACCATCCCTAACGCACTGTGCCTTGGAATCAAAACCTGCTTTGTGCTGCCCAGGAGTTTCTGCCAAGATTGGGACCAGTAAAAGAAGCAGGATTGGAACCTACAGCTGGCTCTCCTTCCAATTCTCTTTCTTTACATCTCAGATACAAACCTCACAGCTTGTACTTCCAACCATATATGGATTTCCATAGACATTCCCAGCCCAAGTGCTTGCTCCATTAATGAGGTAGATACATTCCAGCCTGCAGAACATGCCAGACTCTTGGCAGTGACAATTGCTTCACGGATGCACCATCTGCTGCTCTCTCAGTGTGACTGGTTGCCTACTTTTCATGGTACATTTCTTTTTCCTGGCCAAATGGCTCCCAAATCCTCGAGGTCCTCTTTGACAAAGCTGTGTAGCATCTCCTGATGTCAATACTTATGCAAACACATATTTCCATGAGAATAGCCTTGCTAATCTCTATGTTCTCCTATGGAATTGTGATACTTTTCCTGGATGCAGCTTTTGCTAGCAGAAGTTTTTTCTTCCTTTAGTAGGAACACACAGGAAAAAAACTGTTTTCTACCATCAACATTGAAGAAAGTAGCTGTGGTTGGAATATATGAATTGACAGGAGTGTTTGGAAAAATGGGAAGACTTTACAGATTTCCATAGTCATCTTCTGCATAAATCACCACATCCCTCTTGTGCCAAACTTCATGAAGGGCACCTTAGGGGGACACAGCAGGGAGAGATGGTTAGCAACAGTAAATATTGTTTGCTTTGAGTTGCCCAGGATTTGCTGCAGATAATAAAGATTTCTTCTGCATGAAGAAGCGGGGATTTGGACTGCTATTAATAGCATTTAAAATATATTTTTTAAAAAAGAAGAAAAAAAAAGAAGAAAAAAAAAGAAACTAAAAAACCTAACAACCAACATTCATAAAATTTCAAGTTTTCAGACATTGTCTGTAATCATTAATTCTTGATAATGTTCACTGTCTTACTCTACATAAAATCACTGCTGATACAAGTTTAGTTTTATGTAATACTCCATATGGTAGATTCATAAAAACCTTCTACTGGGAATATCACCATAAACTACTATTTTCTGCTATAAAAAATAACCATTAAAGTCCAGACATACACAAACAAGGTAATCTGCCATAAATTTTGAAATGGTAAAATACTACAAATGTAAATGTATTCAACTCCCATTGCAATGCATGTAATTTCCATAGCTTTATTAGAAATCCTGCAGTTGCAGTGGTTTGGCGATAGGTGATAAATATAGTAGGAATGAGTCAGCATGCAAATCCCTTCTGTGGAAAATAATTTGAGAGATTTTATAGCTCAGAGCTGTTTATTATTTTGTAAGAACAATAATGCAAGTTCATGTTCAAAACCTGCTGAGAGAAGAATTTGCAAATATCCTATTATGGAGCAGGCAGAAAAATGTATAAGACCTATGTAATAGCACTGGGCTAGAACATTTTCACATCTCCCATTTAACTGATTCTTTCTTCCTCATGTACTTATTAGGATCCTTGCGAGATTATCACTGTATCACTCTAATAAAATGAGAGCACAGCTGAGGTTTGAGATTTAATTTCCAAGTTTATGCAACAGTCCTTAATACCTGAGATGCATGGAAGTAAAAAAGGCTTCTGGAAGCCTGGTAATATAGAAAAAAATGCAGTTAATTTTGAAAGGGAGATCTTGTATTTTTAAATAATTATCTGTTTCTGTAAATAGTACTGATAAGAGAATATGTTTCTGATGATTCCAAAACCCTTTATATCCATTTGACCCAAACATTTCTCTGTTTTGCATAATAGATTGCAATGAATAAATTCTATAAACATGATCTAATGATGTTGCCTAGGTATACTAGCAAGTGCAGAAAGCTATTTACTTTCAAGGCTGTCTCCATTATGCATGTCACACTGCAGAGACAGTTTTGATGCCAATAAATAAACAAAGAGTCAGGTTCTGCAAGTGGGCTAGGGCTGGCAGGGGAGGCAGAAGGACATTTCCCAGCCCTCAGTGCCCTGTGCCAGTGAAGACCTTCTCTGGTGTGAGATCTGCTCAGTTCTATAAAGTGCAAAGCTGGCCCAAGACCATGGAGCCACCAGCCAGGCTAGCCCTGGCAAAGCCTGCTGCACGTGGCCCTGCTGCACTACGCCACTCACAAGCACAGAAATCTCAGCTACTCAGGCCTATCTGACCTCCAGAAAATCCAGGCAAAGCACCTGTTCACTACATTTTGTGCATTAAATATAGCTGCCAGTGTAGTTACAAGGATTATAATATTTTTTTAACAGGACCTTCAGATCAGAGCCATAACATTGTTATTAGAAGTGAATGAGTTTTATCTGTTCATGAGGAATCTGGGAGAAGGAAGATAACAGTTATGTCCAAATTTATTTTAATATTTCAACAACATTTTGATAGGAAAAAAGTGCAAGCAAAGTGCATGGTTTGGCAAGGGAAGTTTGCACGGAATGATGTTGGGTTTGGGGTTTTTTTCGAATCAAAAGAAAATATTTTGGATCAGTTTAAAAGAGAAGGCTTCAGGGTGCCCTTATTGTGGCTTTCCAGTATCTAAAGGGTGCCTACAAGAAAAATGGACAGAGATTATTTACAAGAGCATGTAGTGACAGGACAAGGAGGAATGGATTCAAACTGAACGACAGCAGGATTAGACTAAGTATTAGGAAAAAATTCTTTACTGTGAGGGTGGTGAGGCATTGGCACAGGTTGCCCAGAGAAACTGTGAACGCCCCATCCCTGGAAATGTTCAAAGCCAGGTTGGATGGGGCCCTGAGCAACCTGGTCTAGTGGAAGGTGTCCCTGCTTATGGCAGGGGGGCTGGAATGAGATGATCTTCAGGGTCCCTTGCAACCCAAATCATTCTATGATTCTATGAAGTTAATGGGAGCTCAGCTGGTTGCTACAATGCTAGATCAGAGTTCTCATTTGAGTTTTTCATGTTCTTTCTTCTCTGCGAAGGCTGGGTACCTTCACTAAATTATTTTTCCTGGGCAACCCTTCTACCTACTGATGGGCATCAAAGGATTCAGATGCCCTCAGTACATAATGACAGGTCTGGCCTCACTCATAGAAATCTACACTACAGCCCTGATGAAATGCTGAATAAGATTTGCAAGGTGCCATGCCATAGAAACAGAAAAAAAAAAAAAAAATATTCAATCTGATTTAAAGGCAAAATCAAAATGTTGGGACACAGAAGTGCTCATTCTTTTGTTTTCATCAAATATAGTCTGATTTTGACACTTGGGGGCTATTTTAAACACTTTTCTATTTTGAATTCTCAGACTGATTTGGGAGAAATTGTATTTTTTGTAAACTGGGTTCACAACAAAATAAATTATTCACTTAGTTGAAATGAATATAACCTAAGCCAGCTAGATAGTGATGATATAAGAAATTACTATTTAGATGAAGACACTGCTTTGGAACTCATGTATACAGCAGTCATAGTTATAGAAAGATAACTTAGGCAACACCGAAAAAAATAATTCCTAAGGTGTACCTAATTACCAAGTTTTTCACAAAAGTTTGCGTTTTTTTTCCTTGCTTAAGAACCAGTAAGAAATTACTTTTTTAGAATTTTCACTCCTGATTTCTTTACCATCTCAGAAGTATCATAACTGTAAATCAAATCTAAATAATTGTACTTGAGGCTAAAAACAACAAGGGCCACATCTGTAGAATGCATCCAAAATGAAAGGGGCAGGAAGCCCCCGTTTTCTACAAGCAGCTAACATTTCCCTGTCTAAATAACCAAACTCATTACTGTAATTTCCTTACCCAGTTTAAAAGGAAGTAATATTTCCATATGCATGACAGAGTAAGTAGGATTTTTTTTATTAATAAGAATAACAGGTCCCGGACTATTCCAGTCAAACATTGATCCCACATTTAATTATATTATTATTATTTTTCTGAGGAGCATACTTTCCCAAAAGTAGACAGAGTTACATGAAATTCTATTCTCCCTCATGGCTGTACGAACGCAGAATAACCCCATTGCTACTGACAGGACAGAGAAAGTGCAGTAGCAGAAATCTACATAAAGAGTTGGAAGTCACTAAAATCATTGCCACTCAGTTTCCCATTTAAGTCCCAGCTCCTAAATTCAATAAGATTTTGACCAGTCTTAGTTTCATTACGCATTTCTGCACTTCGTTTATCACAGCCTTGGTATAAATAACCACATAAAACTCCTGTTCTCAGGTAGTAAAAGACATGAAGATACAGAGAGCTGCAGGTTAAAAGAGTTCATGGATTACATTCTCCTCCAATTCTGTATTTTCTTTCAGATAGAAAAACCTACAACAGCTATATGTACGGAATATCTCTTAGATGTTCAATTTCTAAATGAAGTCAGGCCATGTTGGTGCTGACAGCCAAAACTGCCACTTCATGAGCAAGGTTTGAACTCTTGTCACCAACATTAAAAGCAGATTAATAGAACAGCAGAATTTCAGCTGTACCAGATATAACACATAAATTCTTTTACTTATATTTCTAGAGTCTTTTGAGGGTGAGCACGGTGCCTGTGTAAAACATTTTTAAAATATAAGGCTTGTGGCTAAATCTTCCACTACAAGAAACCGTGTCTTAGAAGATTTCAGGAGGAGAGATAAGAAGGCATCTTTGAACCAGTTTGCAACTACTAGTGAACCTCTTGTAACCACTGTTCTGCCTCCCTGCAGGAAGGCAGGAAGCAGAGAAGCGACACTGCTGCCCTTCTGTGACCTACACATCCTTCTGAACTGGAGCCCAAGATCTGAATTCTTGAAAATTGTATCACAGGGTATGTGCATTTGCAGGAGGATCCACAGAGGTACCTTAGTTTTTGATCCACTCACCAGAAGAATGCCTAAAAGTTATGCACATGCATAAGGAAGCAAGATGCCTGAGGACAACTCTGTTGTGTAGGTGTAGGCAAGGTCACCTAGAGATCTCCGGCAGATGTGAGAGTGTCAAGACACACTCAGAAGGGTATTTGGGGATTATCCCTTTACAGTCTGCTATCAGCTCTGCTATCTATTAATTCTGAATCTTTCCACTTTGAGAGACTAGCAGAAAGCAAGTGTAGATAGACATGAATCTGGCCTTTAAAAATTTCCTCTCAGTTCTCTGAGCCGGGCTTCATGAGCCACCATACTATGGCTTAGCAAACCAGCCTCTGAAATTGGCAAGTTTCCACCACCAGCTCAAATATGTGCAAGTGTTTTTTCAGGCTTGTTTAACGAAAGTTGTGATTTCTCATTTCTTTCCTCTTCCACAGGATCATAATTTAAGACCTATCATTCAAGACTGCCTGATCTTGAGCCATGTTCATATATCACTCACAACATTAAAACCTGACCTTTATACACAGAATAATAAATACCTGTGAGTCACTTATAAGGTAGTAACTCACTCTCACAGTTTAGCAGAGAGTAAGGGATGAATCTCGAAATGAAAAACTTCAGTTGTTGCTAAATATGAGTGGGCTTATAATAACACTTTTACATTGAGAAGTCAATAAAGAAGGTTAAGTGTATTTCAGAAGCATGATGATACATTAGCAAATAGAAATGAAGTTGGGCAGTCATCAAAACAACTGAAAAATCCAAGCTGCTGTAATCCTGACCTGCATAATGCACGGAATTACTGGATTTGTGCTAGAAGCCAGGAACATCTTCAGCGAGCTGGGTTGGTCAGACTTCAGTACAACAGGCAGTGTGTCAGCCAACACAGTCATCTGCTTCTTCACTTTCACCACCTGATTCAGCAGCCTATGCAGTGACATTGCTTCTGTGAAATGGGGCGTTTGCAGGGCTTCTTGTCTCTCAAGCTCTGCTCTTTGACACCTGAGCCACTCCAGCTTTCTGGGGGGGGTGGGGGGGTGGCTGATGCATGGCTGGTGAGCAGTCAGAGGCAGTCACAGCCAGTCTCAATATCTGCAGATGTAGCCCTGAGACCTCAGAGGGGAATGATGAACCTTGCATTTCTTAGGGCTTCCATCAAGCTGCAGTCTCTGTGTGGGCCAAGTGCAGGGCATAACCCTTAGAACACAGTGCAAGAAGAAATATTATCATGACTTAAAGGGCTGACATCAAATGGCCAGGTCTCTTGAAACTTTCCTCTGCCTCTTGATAGCTATAGTTAATATTTACACAGTGAGCTCTTGAATCAAAGAAGAAGATAGAAGAAAAAGAAACCTTGATGATGCAATTTCAGCAACCAGGAACATCCAGCATAGTATTTTGTGCATTCATCAGCACACAGTTTCTATGGGACAATAATATCCTCTTTTTTGCATATTAAGAGGAACCAAGAAGCAAGAGGGCACAGACAGTTGCCTCTGCTCGCCAATGAATTTCCCACATTGGAAGCAAGGCAATGGCAACAATGGGTACATGTCTTCATGACACCTGAGCAAGCATTTTTCTGTCTTGTTCTTGTTCATGCCATGCAAATATGAGCTGAGATCACCAGCTATTCTCCCATAATTTTGGCAGGAAAGCGGTAGAGGGGGAGTAACTGCTGCTCACCTAGCAGTGAATTATAGGGTTTTGTCTCATAATTTATGCTATCCTGAGAGGAAACTCAAGAAAAATTAATTTACGCAGCCTAAAAAAAAGACTGCTAAGGAGCCCCTGTCATGGGTCATGTACTGATTTCATTTACACGGGTGTAAATCCTACATACCATGACCAAAATCAGAGGCATTATGAAAGGCTTATAAGAGAAAGAGGACTTTGATTCACAGCTCCTAAACACTAGCAGCAAACAAACTTGATAGCCCAGGAGATTGTCATTTTCAGTATGGGAGCAAGGAAAAGGAAGAGCACAAAGTGAATAAGTGAAATCCTGAAATGAAATAAAGGGAACCATGTTCAGTGAGAAGAATCAATGATGTATTAGAATGACCTTTTGATGTGGGAGACAAAACCACATCTGTTTTGTTCCTTTCTTCACTGGCCAGGGAACCTAGGAGATATCTAGAGATATTTAGAGAATTCGGTGTTGACTAAGCCCTGTGAGAGGGGCCACAGCGCCAGCCTTCCTCTTGACTCACCAAAATTCTTCCTGCCTGCTCTCAAGGGCACTTGAGGACCTTGCTCATAAATGCCACCCAGTTGCTATGCCACAGGCAGCCCACAGCAGGCACAGCATGCTGGCTCTTCTCACCCACAGAGTGTCGGGATAGAGACCACTGGAGGGGCCCTGTCTTCTCTTGAGCATTACTCTCTGTTTATCTTGCATTACCTTGGTGCGGAGCAAAATGGGCTGAGCCACCATTAAGAGGTATTTTTTCACTCAATTCAGTTTGTTTTTCACCAGACAGGTAGAAAAGTGTACCTTTCCTTCCTGGAGTCTTAAGCTGATTATTTCTTTCTGTCAGTGCCTTGCCTCCATTTTGTCAACAGAGCAAGAGGCTCTGGTCCAGGCAGACATCATTTTGAGAAGACAGCCCCTAGCATTAGATGGTAAAGACATTTTAAAAACTAATGGAGAATTTTTCTTTATTAAGTAGCCCATAAAACTAGGAATAATTGAGCACCAGGGGGAAGATACCCTAATTAGTCAACATTATAAATGCCTGGTTTCACAAAGGAGGGCACAAAGGTTTTAATACAGCTCTACCTGCTGATCTGCTGGCAGATATCCCTGGATGTGAACTACTCTCATTTGAACAGGATCTTCATTCCTTTCAACACCACAGTACCAAAACTCTTTGAATTAGAAAAGTTCTATCCTGTCTCTCAGTGATAGTGCTGAACTTATTAAACTGCAGTATAAGAAAGCCTTAGCAGAGCTGCTCTTGGACTCTACCAAGCTACACCTCTACCAAGGTGCCTCACAAGGCACAGAAACGTTTACAGAAAGGCATACTTTGGACCTCCTGCCTTAAGATACTCCATAAAATCCAAAAATGTATACAATTTAATTCCCTTGGACTGAAAACTGAAGCACTGCAAAATATAATCAACTAAGACTATTATGCACATAAATTTCAGCCTGCAGACTCTTTCAGTGGTCCTGTAGACAGCTCTTCTTGATGCTTTCAGCAACAATGCTAAATATATTAAATAAATATATTTAATTAGGAATAATCTTTTTTTTTTTTTCCCTTTTGGTGTGAGACAAATGACAAAGACTTTGCCTTATTCTACTAATAATTTAATAATAAAAAAGTATAAGTCCTAGTCTGCCCTACCAGAACAGATGTACATAGTTCCATCCAATGCAACATAAAATAGCTTTTTTGAAACAACTGCAATGTCTATTATTCTTTTATGGCACATTCTCAGTACTTAAATAAACAAAGCAAAAAAATAATTACTGTTCATAATTCATTCTCTATGTTTTCAAACTCTGTGGTAGTCTTGCTGGGCTACCATATCTTTAGAATGACTCTTTTGTAAGCTGGAATGCTCTATCTGCTGGCACCCCTGCTTTCTTTTAGGCATCTAATGCAAAAAAATAATGACCTTATGAAAACAAATAACATTTACAGCATCAGAGAAATAGTTATAAAGCAGTTAGAGGAAAATACAGACATTTCTTTTCCAGGCATGTTAGTGCTTTCCTATTCTTCTCTTCATTCAGTAAATTAACATTTTTTTCAGATAAAAAAGACAAATTCATAAATTACTGCATTTGGCAGTAGAATGTAGCAATGGTGGCAAGGCACAGCTGGAGAGTTTGAAATGTGGCAGCTTTCTTCGAGGCCATCATTTTCCTGCTCCTTTGGGAATCACTGCTAAATGTGGCTACTGCTAATGTAATGAATATGAATCCATGTAAATCTCCGATGCAGAGCTGGGATCTGTCCCCTTGTAGGTAAAAAGGAATTTTTTTTCTATGCATATTTTTTTGAGCCCATATGTGTGCATAACTCTGACCTTACTTCGGCAGCTCACCTGCTCTTAGGTATCCAGGTACTGTCGACCTTCTCATTTTTCATTCTGCAGAAAACTAACAATATGCACTCCCTCGCTTTTGAAGATCCCTGGCAGAATAATACACCACCTGTTCAGCCCCCCTTCCCACCCCCCTCTTTACTAATTAAGCTCTGAAAGTGTTTCCAAACAAAATTGGATTTCTTTTCTTCTGCTCCCCTCTCCTTCATTCCCTGACTGCACCTTTGTAAACATTTTTGATTGGGCATGAAAGGCACAGAAACAGCCACAAATAAGGGGACCTGTCACTTTTGCCAAAGCCATTAGTGCTGCATGGAGAAAACTGGCTGGGCTCGTACTGAGTGACTGTGACATGCCCAGGGATGGAGAGCAGCAGAGAGGGCCCTTAACCAGTGTCCAGAGGGGTCTCAGAAATGATGGGGCACACAGGACAAAGCTTCCTGGCTCCTCTGCTGCCCTGCAAGGGCTACTGGCTGACTGATTCCTTTAAAAAGTAGAGCATTTGAATAGCTGACAGACATTTTCCGAGGAGGGGGTGGCTGAGCGAGGTGTGCATATTCTGAGTTTGCTTCCACCATGGAACAGGCAGTTGGAATTTTAATCTGTGTAACTTTGGTCTCTGTGGTCGTACAGTGCCTCACACAATGGGTCTTTGTGCACTGCCAGAGTACTACTGCAATACATACCATAAATAATAACTGTAATAACAGTTACAAAGCTAAGATTTTTTTAATGGTCTCTAGGGCTGGAAGTCTTTTCTGGGCAATTGGCATTTTTGAAAATCAGGTCACCTAGTTAGGCTGCTTATTCTGAATGCAGAGTCTTATTTCACCATTCATTTTCTTTAAAACATAAGCCTCCAACTTGGCTCATGTTGTAGATAAATATTAAGTGAGGGGGAAGCAATGGAAACACTTGTCAAAATAAACCAAGAATAATTATTGGATTCCATTCACAAGTTTTTGGAGAGGAAAGATCGGGCCAACCATCAAATAACTGCTTCAGCCAAGATCTACAAGTAGAGGGCCATTGTTCTGCTTGACAGTTCTTCACTGAGGTGATTAACAAGCCTGGCTGATGACCCTTTGGGCTCAGATGTACAGTTGGGTTATCACACATCAGCTGAGCTATCAGCACACTTCCTATGTGCATGGCCATGCAAATATAAAAGTCTGTGACTTGGCTTCACCCTTTTCACGGGGACTAATCAAAGCCATGTTGTCTTACATTTCCTGTCACTTAAACCATTTGTGTAGATACTGCAAGCTTGGTTGTGGCACTGAAAGACAACACTGGCAGCTATTTCCAGCAACAGATTGGTTGCAGCTGGGATTCATAGAACCAAAATTAGAGTTAGTCAGACAGTCTGGGTGCCATCCACCTTCTCCTAAAATGCAAGTCTTGAATTCAGAGGAATTGCACTTGAAAAGTGCATATTCTTCTCTCTGGGTCATGAAGGCAACCACTTCAGAAAGATAACTACGCTGGAAGAAAATAGTTTTATCTGGTATGAGTCCTGTCCTGTGTGCCTGAGCTCTTAGATAACTGCTCTGTCTTCTAACCTGAAATTTCCAGTTTGGACTTCTATATTCAGATTAATATACAGCAGTAGAGCAGCATATAAAAACGTGTCATGGATGTCCTTTGCTTCAGTCCAAAAAGAAACCCATACTGGGTTCAAACTCTTCCCAGGAATTCCACCTCACTTTTTTCTGGACAAGGCAGAATTTAACTACTGACCAAAGAAGAGGTCATGCAAAGGCAGTCTATTACAGTAATTTCCTCTAACATATTTCACAAGAAATTTTATAGCCTACCTCTGCTGCATTTCCAAACACACTAAATCACAATGCTGCCACTTTATGATTCAGAAACCAATGCAATCAATTTCAGCTAATTATGTATCCAAACTTGTGAAGGAGGTGTACAGAGCTCATGTCACCATGTATAGGTGAACCACTACTGGAAAGCAGGGTATTGGCAGGGAAACTTTGTGTGTGATAACATGGTTTTAAATTAATTAAAAAGTGCAAACAGAGTTTCAAAGCAGAATTTGGTTTTAATATTTGTGTACCTGCTTCTGCTTCCCCTGAAATTAATAGCAACATGCCACTGACTTAAGCGGAAGAAGGTCTGAGGTCTTCATTCCATAGAAACTCCAGCAGTAAAATCCAATAAATTCATTTTAGCTATTATATTTTGGAAGGCTGACAACAGCTGCATGAAGAACTGAACCTGAATCTCCCAGGGAGACACGTAACACTTAAATCAAGAAGCTATTCCCTTTGATATGCATGCTGTATTATAAAATTAATCTTTTGTAGCAATTAATTAGAGCAGTTACTAGGAAAGTCATGCAGTCTGAGACTCACATTTATTGCTCAGTGCGGCCTTGTTTGTTTAGTCAGATTCCCTTAAGCCATTAATAGAGCTTTATGTTAATTTCCTTAATGCTTCTGATCAGCATGTTCAGAGTTACAACTCCACTAGGGCTTCACAGATTATCCCAACATATAGTACAAGTAAACAATAGAAGCTACTTCCCTCCGTGTGTCATTCTCCATGGATACCCTAATGAGATTACATCTATGCCAATCCAAAATGTTAATAAGAAGTAAATGGAACTCCTTGGGCTGTGACTGAACTTTCCGACACATTCAGCCCTGAAGAGGTTAAAAATAAAAAAGCTGCCTGGGTTTGTTGCTGAAATTTTGAATAAGTAAAGGAAGCAAGTACATTCTTCAGCCAGATTTCTTTTCTTCAAAGGTATTTATCTGGAAATGCTTGAAAAGCTGGGTAAAGCACAATCCCAATTTTCTTGAAAGGAAGTGAGATAAGAGTAAATCTTGAAAATGCCAGACGTAAATGCCGAACTGGAATTTATTCAAATGCCTTTCATGTCTAATGCATAAAGCCTGGTTATTCCATCAGTCGCTTTGAATTAACCCTAGGTGCTTAAACATGTGAAAAACCCTAAGCTCATGTAGGAGATTTTATGTATGCAACTTAACAACTGGCCCAAATCTCTCACTGGTTTCAGATTTCAGTAGTGATATGGAAACAGCCAGGCACTTGTCTCAGGACGCCAGAGAATAATCACTAAATTTGTTACACTTTCCTAAAGAAGTCATCCAATGGAAAAAATACACACTACTGCGCCAAAAATAAATTATTGCACCCCTTAAACACAAGCAAACAAACAAAAATCCCAAATGAGTGGCAACCCCTACAGCGGCTGCTTAATGCATTTGGTTATCTATGTTTTCTTCTTCAGACTCTAGAGCAGCCTCTCACAGCTGCAAGACTGAAGTAATGATTCTCATGTTCTTTATTTGCAACCATGACTTCTAAAAATGGCAGTCTGTGGCTGTTTCAGAAAACCAGGAAGCCCTTGGAGCAGCATGGGCACGGCTGTTTGAAGGCTGCAAATCTCACATACAGAGACCAGGTGCTCCATCCCACAGAAGGCAAAAGCTGCTGGTGGGGACAACAGACCAGACTGTGTCAGGCCAAGCCCTCTGAGGTACAGCACACACAGGGTCATGGATCCCAGCACAGAGTAAGAGACCCTCTCACCTAAGGAGCCAGCCACTAGATCTGTATGTCTTTCTCTTTCTCCTCAAAACCTGCAAGTCACCCACATCTGAACAATCTCATTGTCCACTGACACATTTGTCACAGATAGTTACAGTGTGGGCATGTCAGAATTACTCATGAAAAGAGGTTTTATCCTGAAATATCTCTTCTTCACCGAGCACAGGACTAGCTCTTTTAACAGTTTTCTGTCTTGGCCCTGGTCAGAAAAACCAATCATAAGTCTGTGTCTCCATTTATATGCTGCCTTCTCTTCCTATTTACAATGATGAGTTGGATTTTTTTTTATCAATGTAAAAATCTTTTTTTACAGCCTCATTTAATTTTTCTTCCTTTTTTCCTGCAAACCTGAGCTTCCTATTTAAGATCAAGCCTTATCCTCTGCAGATATCCACATTCACTGTAGTTCAAATGCACTGACTTCCTATCAACTTTTAGAAATAGTCTGCTTAAAAAAATAACTGTGGGATGCAGAAGCTGCTATTGAGTAGTGCATTGAACTCTGAGATCTTTGCTCTAGAGATGAACCTGAAGAAAAAAGATGAGACATATTCAGATAGAAATGGATATGTGCATGTCAGTGGTATATCAGTTTCTAATCAATATTAAACCTCTAACTGCCAAGATCAATAACAGCTGCAGGGTCATAGCTGTCGCATAGTTTCTCAAACATATCAGCTAATAATGATTTTTGCTTTGTGCTTTTTATGACTGGTGGATGAGGAATCTCTACTTTCATCTTTAATATTTTCAATATTGAAATTCATATTATGCTCTCATGATCAGGTATCAGGACCTGAGTAAGCTTACCCTCAAGCTTAACAGACAATAAACACACCACAAAGATCCTCCACTCTTTCCAAAACGTAGCTCTGGAATGTTGAGGTAATTTAGAGTCAGAGTCTTTTCGGTACTGCTATGGTCAATAGCTTTTGGTTTACTTGCCAGCACCCAAAACAATGCTGCAACAACTCAGCATGATACTTAAATGGGAATTGTTCTCTATTACATTGCTTGCTGTACCTTAGAGAATAGCTGGCAAATTGTCACTGCCCAGAGATCCTCAGGAATATGAGAGCTGCATGTTCTGATAGTATTTGATTGAGTCACCTACTTAAGAATACTTTTCACCTATGATTTTTCATGAGGGGACATTCACACCCACTATCTCACAGACAAGTGAAGAAGTTGCATTTTCTGGTGAAGTTGTAGCTGTGTTAGAGTAGCAAAGGTAAAGAAGTGAGTAGGGTCTAAGCAAAAGCACAATATAATTTATGAGATTAATAGTTGTAGAAAAAAAATTGACACATTTTTGGGTACATATTTTTTCAAATATGGAGTTTAACTGGATAATTGTAATTGTTAGACTGTCTGAGAGGAAAAGCTCCATTGGAAAAAGAATGGATTACAAAGAATCAAGCTTTTCATCTGTAGAAAGCTGGACTACCTACCCAGGAAATTCTAAATGCTCTTTAGGTATAATATTAATGCTCTGTTATTGTAATTGTTACTGTTCCTTTCCTTTTTAGTTGTAATATTTCTTGAAGTCTCGGTATAGGAACATGGAGCTGCAGTGCACCCTGAGGGAGAAGTGACAGGGGATTTTGTAGTGTAGTTTTTTTTCCCTTTCCAGAAAAGGAAATTAATTTTATGCATTTCTTTACTGTCTCCTCTCTAATTCCAGTAACAGTGTGGCTGTGAGTCTGTGTCCATTCACTGTGTACTGTCCACATTAACACAGGAGCTTGTGAAAAAGCCCCATACAGTAAAAGCTCTTTGCCAAGTTATTACCCTCAATGCCAAATGCTATACAGTGGAGAAGATAAGATTTTCCTTATTCTGCTTAAAGGCATATGCCTTAACATGAAAGAAGGGCACAGATTTTGTTTAAATTAATCACACTAAAATGTGGACTTTAAAATTAGCATTTTTCTTTAGAGAAAAATACTTTATTATGCACAGTGCTCAACTCATATACACATGGTAGGAGCTATGATTGCTTCTATTGTTTCAATTAATAAATATATTACAGGGTGATCAAATAAGAAATATATTACAAAAATTATCACCCCCAAAAGCAAGTTATTAAAAAATGAAGAGCTCGGTTTTTAATGTGATCTCCCTCTCCTTCTCTCTTATCTGTGAGTTTGTGTGAAAACCAAAGGTGACATGAATGTCTGTTAGACATTGTTTTTGTTCACTTTCACAAGTGTTTTGCTTTGTTGGCATTCAGTGGTTTTACAAGAGTAAATAATGAAAGCACATAAAACCTGTAACCATCCCCAGTGGGACAGAAGTCAAACAAGAGAAAGCTGATGTCTTTGAGCTGACTGAGCCACAATAGACAGGTCTTAACACAGTAAAGAATTCCACAGACTGTGTTAAGGACTGTCAAACCTACCTTACTAACACCAATTAACTGGGAGATATGGGGATCTTAGAGTTTGGATCAAAGCCTTTCTTGTCCAGATGAGAGATCACATCAGCTCTGAAAGAAAGCTACAGATGTCTATGGGGGGGAAAAAAAAAAGCCTCTTCCATTCAGCTTGTTTTTCAGTGAATTTTGAATTGCTTTGTCAAGAAGAACAAAATAACATCCCAGCTGGAAAATGTGTCAGATGTTTCATTTAAAAACAACATGAAGTCAGGAAGGTGGTAACCAGCTTAGAGGGACTGTTTGATCCTTTCCCAAGACTATATTGCTTTTGAGGAAAAGCACAATTAAATCATTCTCTCCAATCAGTTCTCAATTTAAAAACAAGCAATCTTTAAAAAAAAAACCCCACAAACAAAACCAACAAACTGTGCTCTCCTGCTTCATACAAGGATATCATGGCATCAGCACGTAGTGCATGATACAGCAAACCACATCCAGGAACAGTGACCTCACTGTGCTGTAACTTACTAAAAAGGTTACAGTGGTTATCAACCAAATTGGCTTAATAGCGTTCCATAAAAAGTTATGTGAATAGTAAATTCAAATATATTTGATGCATTAGTGGAGCAGAAAAGCTTACTGGAAAACAGCATCTGACACCATGTTCATTGCCTCATTCATTTTAGAGAGCGTAGAGATGAGCTGATAGCTTTAGAGATTAATACACACAAGTGCTTCATTGCTAGCAAGGAACAGACATTTTAATGAACATAAAAGAAATGCAGTCAAACCTACTTTGGGGACAGTTTTGGGGACAGAAAGTGCACAGTTAGTGTCAGTGGACATTTTTCCAGGGTAGGGGTGCAATGTGGACTCATCCTCCGCTTGTCACAATTCCTCTCATATGTTTTAACTGAGAAAACAGTCAAGAGACATGCGAGCTCCTTTGTTATACAATCAGCAGGCTCAAGTTATTTCAGCATTTTTTGGGAAGGATTTTCAGGCAAGCTTCCATAGAGCACTTTAAAATGCAAGATGTCAAGATTAAACTGTTGGAGCAAACGGAATGGATCCAAGCCCAGGCATTGACACAAGAAGGTTTTATAGCTTTGGAAAAGGTACCCAGCAGATGTAGTCTGCTAGAATAAATTCTGCTGTGCTGTACAACCTACATTATTGTCAGAAATCTTTTTGCCTCTGTCTTCTGACTCTGGACAATATTTAGACTTTCTGTAGAAATATATTTACCACCAAGATGGGTTTATATAAAGCTAAAGAAAATAAGTACTCCAAGTTTTGGTGAAGTATGGATTTAATTCAGGGTCCTTTTCTCAGTTTCTTCTCTCTGAGAGGAACAGGAGGACAGCATTCCCTCTCAGACTTGAAATTCACCTGTGTGCAGCAATTTTATTTAGACAGACATCAGTATGTCAAAGGCACATGCTGAATACTGCAGAATGGAAAGCACAATATGGCTCAAACATACAAGACCTAGATTTATGGCTCCTTTGACCTGTGTGAGAATTAAATATCTGGATCAAAAATGTGCAGAACAAAATCTTGATTTTCTACTTATTTTGAAAAGAAACAAGCTTTCAGGTACTGTGAGCACTTGCTTATACAATGTTAGTTCTGCTCATTTTTGCTTTGATTTAAAACTACAAGAACAGAAGCAAAAATATTCCAGCCTTTTAAGTACCAATAAAATGTGTGAATTATCTTATAAATAAAAAAAATCATTTAAAAAGTCTTGAAAATAGTCATATAAATATTCTGCTGTAAACAAACCAGTTGACTGAGCAAAATAAATTCATACATTTAGGGGAGAAAAGCAGCAGAAAACAATAAGCATTCATTGCCTTCAGAAACCAAAGTGGATAAATAGGTTTAGTCATGTCTGTCCCAAGAGTCTCAAAGCATGCATTTTTTTTCAATGCAAAGTGCAAAGAATTGCATTGCATTTTGAATTCCATTTTAGAACTAATTAAAGGTTTGATTGTGCTACTTTCTCTGTGTTGGAATGCACTTCAATACAGACTCAGCTTAAGGCGTGTGCTCAAGGAGAACTATTCAAGCACTTAACATCATTAGCTATGATTTCATGTGCTTTGCAGGATCTGGGCCGTGATGTATAGAGCATAGTACTCATCTTGCAAGGGAATGACAAAAATTAATGTCATCTAGGCAATTAATGAAATGGATTTACTCCAGATGTAAGTCGCTATATTTCAGAGCAGCCTCCTTCTCATTTAACTTAAATATTGAGGCTATTTAAGTCAGACATGCAGTGTTACATGGAAGATTTCAGATTTTGACCACAAAGCCCCCAAAATAGCATCATAAAAATATATTTAGAGGCCAGCTTGACTAATGGGGGTATTCAAAATCTGTTTTGATATCTTTTCCTGTCCATGCCATATTTTTATTTGCTACTATATTTTAGGTTAATGTCACTTGCAATAACAGTTTAACAAGTATTTTGATTGCAAACAAAGGTCTGAAAAAGCAAGTGACAATTTTGATTCCAGTTTACCAGGAAAGCTTCCTTTCCTCATATTTCCCAATCATATGCCTAAAAAGCTCTCTTAAATAAATATCTCATGCCCCCATGTGGTTAAATGGAAACACTACTGAATAAATCCTTGGGCTTTTCTCTTCCTTTTTTTTGCAAAGGTGGCCAAACTGTGTAAGAGCCTAATTTAGATATTATACTGATAATGAACGTCTACAAATAAACAAAATGTAGAAAATTCTGAGCTGTTTTAGGAACTACCATGGACTGACCTATGATAGACTGTATTAAAATCTTACTAAAAATGCCTCACATGAAATTGCAGCATGTATTGCATTGACCAGTGCTTGGAGGGCACCAGCTAAAACCCATTTCTTAATGTCCAGGTATCTTAGGTTTTTGTCTATAGTTTAATTAAAAATATGCCCTGAAAATACCAGCTTATTTTCTAAATCAGTAGATTCAGTGTCAAGGATGTGTGAGCTTTTTCCCAAAGCAAATGTCCAATCTTAGGAGTCTTGGCAAAGCAGATACCAAAATATATATTTTAGTATACTTCTTCACATCCCAGACTCAAGAAAAAGAATTATTATCACGTGTCATATCCAGCACTTTGTTGTTTACAACAAAAAAGAAACAAAGGAGTCTCCACATGTAACTGGTATTATGACACTACAGTGGTCATTTTCTAGATTAGAATTAGTGGGAATTCAGTATTTGTAATGAAACACCATTTCAATAATTTGTATTCATCTGAAATTGCAGTCCTGCAGACATGTCAATTATACACCCATTAATCTGCATGTGGAGAGAGGTTTGGTTCCTTTTGGCCATAGACATGCTTTTTGACCTGCCAGAGAATCACTGAAAGTTGTACTGAAAGATGTTAATAGAGACATCGAGTTTTTCTAAATGCCAAGGTCAGTACTTCCATCAAAATCAAAAGCTTCTGGGTATCCCCTACCTCTCTACTCAAACACTTAACTCTCCTAAGCAGCTCCCCAGAACTGTTGCCAAGTTTGTGATGCCTTCTCTCTCAGTACTCAGGGTACAATTGGCTAGATTGGCCAACTGTGCTGATTGTTAAATGCTTCTATTCATTTATGTGCACTAAGTAATTGGCACCATTACCTGTGGAGCAGAATAGGGCTGTGATGCTACAGCAGACAAGCATATGACACTTCAATTACCTGCCTACTGTGCCCATCCCCTTTTGCTGTGACTACCTCCCTTCCACACTCACAACTAATCAAATTAACGGTTACGTCCATCTGTTCTGGACCAAAATCCATGGCAGGGTGCTAGGGTGGGATCAAGCCCAAGAACTGTTTCTTCCTCAGTCCTGGCATCCACCTGAGGCGATCCACACTGACCTCCCCTCAGCCTTCCATTATGGTACATCCTGTGCAAGAAGCTGGTGGGATGAGCTTTAATTGAGAAATTAATATACAGCGGGAGGGCAAGAAAGAGAAAGGAAAATATGTGGAAGTAGGAGTCTTACAGCTGTTTGTCACACAGAGATGTGAAATTCATAGTCATTATGCTCTCCTGCATCTAGACAAATAGTTGCTAAATTAAACAATCTTTAAAGAGAAAGAGAGGCAGAAAAGGAGCTTCCTTCCTCTGTGCCCAGACTGTCAGCCTGCTCCTAAAGAACAATTTAAATTTTTCCTTCAAAAACAAATGCAAGAGTATAAGGGACTACATGATAGGACTGGGTGACCGTTACCAACTTCTCCAGTGATGTACTGTCGTAAACAGGAAAATAAGCAGCTCACTATTGTAAAAAATTACAGGGCTGTAATTCCACCAGGAGATTGTGGTGAAATCATAAACTATAAGAGCAGAACTCAAGTGGCCTTATACAGTCACCACAATGCAGCAATGGAATTATAGCCCTATAATTCAAAATTTACTTAGTTCTTATACTCAAGAGCAAGGAACTAAGCTTCGGGTCAATGTCCTGTGCAGACTGTCCAGATTTGCTCTTCTCCTATTGTGCTTTCTGCCTCTGATTCTTTTGCTGCCTTGGCACCACACACAGCTATCATTGCTCCTAGCACTTCCTTTACAATGCAGCAACCACCACCAGAACTCCTTTCCTTTTGGGACTAAAATTCCTTGGTTTTGTCTTTTAAGAAAACCAGTGCAAGGTTCAGGGAACTGAGTAGCAAGTGAACTGACTTGGCACTTGATAAGAATTTTGAGGAAGAGTATTCTCTTAAAAGTTCCTGATGCCCAAGCTGATATGGCAAGAATTTAACAGAGACACTTCCAGGTCATTGTCAGCCCATCCCAGAAATGCTGGACACCACTGATAACTCCTAGAAGGACCAATAAATGTTTTTGACTCATGAAGGTCTAGACAATGCTCTCAGGCACATGGTGTAACTCAGTGTGTCCTCCACAGTGCCAGGAGTTGGACTCCATGATCCTAATGGGTCCCTTCCAACTCATCAGATTATATAATAAATTAGGGACCCCTGTGTAACAGTTTTGAGGTGTTCTCCTTCAAAACAGAGTGAGGTTGAACACAGCTGTTTCAGTACACACGGGCCCCAAACTAGCACAGCAATTAAACCTGAGTAATCCTGGTGTTCTCCTCTAGATCCTTTAATTTGAATATGGCATGTCCCATCCTGTATTCAGGCTCTAGATTCTTCCTCTCAGTGCTTTTATTTTTTTTTTTTCTTATTTATTTCTTCATGGGCTTTCCTCATTCAACTACCCTGAGACATCACAGATGATCTGTAGAACATCCAGGTTCCAGTACTGACTTGCACCTTACCATTCCCAGTCTTCCCATTAGAAACTTTCTGATCCCATAGCCCCACCATAAGGATCAGATCTTCACAAGAATCTGTTCTCTGTATTTCAGATAAAGAGGGAAGCGCAACTTAAGAGACAAACAAACAAACAAACACCCACTAGGAGGGAAAGTATTGGAGAACTTTTTTTTCACAAGACCATAAGAATTTCAGTGCTAAAGCAGCCAAACTGTCCAGAAATATCCATTTCAAGTGTCAAAGAAAGCTGCACAAAATCAGCAATAATTGGGCCACTGTCTGCACTGATAATCTTCTCTCTTTTCCACCAAGTTGGTACCTCCCTTCCCCAGCCCTATTTCAACCAGCTGAGAAGCCCCAGACCCTCTTCCTGGCAGGTGGCCCTGGCAGGAGGCTTGCTCAAATAAGCTGGCCCTGCTTCTCCAGCTTTGTCAGTAAAGTGCTTGTAGTCTTTTTCTTACTCCACAAAACACAGGTGTTCTGCCTTAATTTTTTTCCTCTCCTAAATAGTTTACGTTTTCTCCTGAAGTGAAAATCAGTCCCTGCAACCCCCACTTCAGCTAATATATAATTTAATCTTCAAACTCCTATGTTTATATACAAGGCACAGGGGAACTATTAAAAGAGCATAATATTTCTAAGAAAAAAAAAAAATTCTGAAATAGGGGAGAACAAGGAATGAAGGTATTTGTATCTATAACCAGCACAAGTTCCAAACTGAAAAAGTGAAAGAAAAACATGGAATAATGAATCTATTAGGAGTCCCTTGGTTAATTGTTAACTTGAATAAAATCTACTAATGATTTTTTAAAGTCCTGAAGGGGTTTTTAAGGCATAATTTAATGTTGTATTTTTTCTCATGCACTTTCTATTGCTGCCTGTGGACTCTACATTTAATCAGATTTCTTGTTCTTGTAAGACTTTATGAAGTCTTTCTTGATTTGCAGCCAACCAAAGCACTTTTAATAATGTATGGTAAAAGGGTTAAATTTTTAATAGACAAGAATGGGCAAGAGTGCTACAAGCTACAGTAGATTGATAAGTATGATATTACACTCTGCAGAGTAGTTAGTAAAAACAAACATATTTATATCTCAAATGTTATCAAAAACATGTTTATTTTGTTACTAACACAAATGTATAATTGAAGAACTTGTCTAATCTGGAATTATTGTTCACACCTTATTTACCAAGAAGACAAAGTCGTTTTCAGCTTGTTACCATAACAGCTCAAGTCTCTCATTGTTTTTGCATTTTTCATGCTGTCCTGCTTCTCCAAAATCTCAAGGAAGGAAAATTAAATGTAAAATTACACAGTCTGTATAGTCTGTATTCAGGGAATCAAGGGGGGAAATATATTCTAACAGTGGTTATTAATTCATAGGGGTTAACCTAAAAATGAGATTACTTGTACCTTAATATTTGTATGCATATGTCCTTTGTTTGCTACCACCCAAATAACAGGAAAGCTCAGAGATACATGTAGGGGAAAATGTGGTTTAAAACTAAAGGTCTGATTCTGCAAATCAGAGAGGGCTGTTTTATAAATGTTATTTTTCCATACCAAGCTACATTACACAAAGAATGGGGCTTTCACAGCAGAGTAAGTTCTTCTATTCTGCAAAACCCCAAAAGCTGAGTTAATGCCTCATTAATAAAGACCAAAATTATCACTGTGTCCACAGTAAATTTACAGATGTTGAGGTATTTCAGCAGAGCCATTCCTGAATTGGTATTGGCTTTCTAACGAAATGTGGCAAGTCTGTTTGTGCATAAGTGTGTGTCTGACAGTCACCCTTGATAACTTTCAAGTCTAGAAGTCAAGTTTAGTTAAATTTGGCAGGGAAAAATTTCTCTGAAATAACAGGCATAGCAAGAGAGGAGAGAGACACTGCTCACAGGGACATCCTACAGTGAGGTTAATCCTTACTGGACCTCAGAGATTACACACTGTCATTTGATATTCAATCAATAAGTTATGGGAAAGCTTCACTGGTTCCCCTGATCACTGAAATATTTATTATCAGTATGGGAGGGACACCAGGCCTACATCTGCATACTGAGTCAGGATACTGAGTGAAGTGGAGGTATATCTATATGCTTGGAGTCATATATATTCCAGGCAAATACTCCTTGCATTGTGCACCAGAACTAAAGCACAACACAGCCAAGCAAACACAACCCCCTGCATGCCATAGGAACGAGTGAAAAATGAATAGAATTGCTTGCCAATGAAAAGAGTTACACATTTTTAAATCTTCTTACTTCAAAATGAGCCATAGGATAGGTCATATAATACATAATGGCAAAATGAATATATTATGAATGATTTATCATTATGGAAATGCACAGATGCTTATTGGTGTCATGAGTCATATAACATGCAATTTTCACACAATATGTTGTTAATAATGGATAAGAATTTATGGGTATATTCTCATATGAAAAAAGAGCAATATTAAAACTTGTTCTTTCACTGGAATCAAATAACTGTGCGTGGAGTTGCTTATGAAATTGAGGTACTTTTGCCATTATTACTAATTATATATTAATATCAAATTTTTAAAGTAGATGTCCGTCAACTTGTCACAGATCAGATCCACCTTACTCTTATACCACTAAGCCAAAATGCTCCTACTTACATGCCAAAATGTGCCTACCTACATTAAATGAAGGGGAAACCAGAAGCAAACACTCCCTTGCCCTAGTCTTTAGTATGAATCAGTGGGAAAACTCTTAAATTGCCACTGCCTGTGAGGTTTGTTTCACATGTAGATGGCACAGCTCATTCCTATTGAACTGGGGAATTTTAAAAATATGTCCAGTTCTGTTAAAGTTCCGTGAATAGCTTGGCTGATGAGTGATGTAAGATGGCAAGAAAAAACAGGTGTAGGACCAGAGGCTAAGAACTCAAAAATTACTTTCAATAACACCCAGAGCTGTTTCCCCTCCATGTGCCTTGATCCCTTTGTGGATCAAGTAGAAGCAATTAAAGAATAAATAGCCCACTTCTACAACACAACGTGTCACCAACAAATGTGTCTTCCCTCCGCAAATAAATAATTTTAATTGATCATGACAGGATGCCTCAGCTGCCTCAGTTGGAAGTCAGCTGGGCCAGCTTATGCGGCTGCTGAAGTCATGATCACATTGATGAAGAGCACTCATGTTATCCATTCTGATACCTGAGCAGTAGGGTCTGACAAGTCCTTCCTCAGGAAGGTAATGAACAATCACTGTAATTTCTTGACTTGAAATTTCCAAGGAGCTCCTGCTGTAGAGCCATCAAAGGCAAATTAATTCATTAGAAAGTACAAGGACACACAACTCCCTGACTGCCTGGCCTACAAAACACCTAAAAACCTCACTTTATGTTGATTAAAAAATCAACATACATAGGAGACAAGCTGAATGTCAAGAAAGCCTGATTTGGAGTGGACAACAGCAATACATTTTCTTTTTCTGTCCAGGAAAAGCACAATTTGTATTCATGCCAAACAATGTAAGAGAGAATTCTTGGATCTTGCAAATACTATTTAATTTAGAAGGCAAATATTTTCACAGAGTTAATTGCAAGATCATTGATCAAGAGAGGTTCATAAAGCAGCAGCTAGATAAAAGGAAGGCCCAGTGGTAAATGACCACATTAGATAGATATTAGAGTATGAATTGCATTCTTTATTGTTATTGTGTGTCTATATTGTTACCATAAAGTAAAGGAACTTGGAAAATCTGTCTACTCCCACAGACTGAAGCCCCCTGACATGAGGCTCCAGAGAATCAGGAATCCACATTCAGCCCCTGGTGAAAAGAGACAATTGCTGCTCCTGACCTGCCAGAGCACTAAGAGGATATGGGCTCCTTCTAGAGGTCTTCTCCACTGACATTTTATTCCCTCTGTTTTCCAAAGAATTTGCCTCAGATTTGCAAATACCAAAATTTTGGTATCCCCAGAATTCATTGCCATGAATATTATTTAAAAACAGAAGACAAGTCACCAACTCTGAGAAGAGGGCTCATACCAAGGCACTCAGAGGACAAATGCATCATCATGCATTCTTACTTTCTGCATACATGGTTTATGTGTGCTCATACAAGCCCTCTTCATGATTCACTCTTGGTACAGTATCCCTACCTACCACATCCCACTCTAAAGCACCTTGTAGAACAGCCTCAGAGAATGCAAGGGGAACCACTGCCCCTTGAGACTATACAGAACTGTGCTAATTCCCATCACATGAGCCAGAAAAGTGATCTTGCAGCCCAGAAAGCCAACCATAGCATGGGCTGCATCAAAAGAAGTGTGGCCAGAAGGTGAGGGAGCTGACTCTGCTCTTCTACTCCACTCTCATGAGATTCCATCTGAATTATGGCATCCAGCTCTGGATAATAAGGACATGGGCCTGTTGGAGTGGGTCCAGAGAAGAGCAATGAAGTCAATCAGAGGGCTGGAGAACCTTTCCTATGAAGACAGGCTGAGAGAGTCGGGGTTGTTCAGCCTGGAGAAGGGAAGGCTCCAGGGAGACCTTAACCACCTTTCAGTACCTAAAGGGAGCCTACAAGAAAGCTGAAGAGAGAATTTTTACAAGGGCCTGTAGTGAAAGGACAAGGGGGAATAACTTTAAACTTAAAGAAAGTGGATTTGGATTAGATATGAGGAAGAAATTGTTCACTGTGGGGGTGGTGAGACACTGGAACAGGTTGCCAAGAAAAGTTGTGGCTGTCCCACTCCTGGAAGTGGATGGCCAGCTTGGATGGGGCTCAGACCAACCTCATCTGGGGCAAAGCGCCCCTGACTATGGCATGGGGGATTTGAACTAGATGATCTTTAACGTCCCTTCCAACTCAAAACCATCTGTGATTCTATGGTCTTTGAACCCAACCTTTTCTGCTATCAGCCAGGGCCAGAAGGATTGCACGCCACAAAGAAGCAAGGAGTACAAAAATGTAAATGTAAAAACTGAAATGTAAATGTACAACAGCAAAGGAAAGTGACACACAAAAGCCAGTAAATTATTAAAATACACTCTTCTCGCAGGAGCTCCTGATTATCTTACCGATACCATTCTCATCTGTTTTAGCAATCTCTGTCACATAAAAAATGAGCAGAATCTTTGACACCCTCTCCACCTGGGGAAGTTCATCTAAGAGAAACTGTCCCCTTTTGACTTCCAGCTCTGTCAATGGGATTTCCTTCTGAAGGCTGCTTATGGCTTTCAGGATCTCAGAGAATCTAAGGTAGAAATGACTGCAGGCATGCACCCATCAAAACAGCCAATTTAATTAAAAAATGAGGTTGCTTGCAAATCCTTCAGCTTCACTGTGCAGCAAAGACAGTAACATACTGTCAACAGATAAACAGTCCATACTACCCATGCTGCCCACAGCATAAAACATGCTCTCTTGGGACAACATTGCTATCACTGTGATGGAATGGACATTTCACAACTCTGGTGCTGAATTGCAAAATAACATGCCTAGAGTCCAATTTTCAGTGTGAGCACTTAATGCGAGCAATCAAATTTCCTCCATATGGGGCTGATTTTAAGTACTAATTTAAATCAGTTCAGGAATTTAGGAATAACAAATGGAAGAACAACACAATATGCTTTTTTTTCTAATATTAGCCTGGCTCATCAGCCTATCTAGCAACCAATTCAATGTGTGCTTTAAGGGTAGGTTTAGTCTGCATCCTGAATCTCCTTCTGGGACAGAAGATGCATGGGCAGTCCAGTGCTTTCACTGTGTTCAGCTAAGTGGCAGATGCCTTTTTAAAAACCACTGTTGGAAATTTGGCCAGAAAAATACAGATGTAACATAACCTTTGCAATTTCTAAACATTTCCCCTATGGGCAGGGTTTTAAAAGCATGTACCTAATCCATTCTGAATGCAAATTAATATGTCAAATTTAGAGCATAGGCATTATGAACATCAATAGATCATGTTGATGCATAACATCTCTTAGGACCTGATCAACAACTCTAATACACAGCACTTGATTTTAATGGGACAAATGTTCCTAGGTGTACATAAGTATAAACAAGCATTCTGTGGTCCAAAAGGTTTGTTTAAGCAGAAGAATGCTTACATGGGGAAAGCTTCCTTTCATAGTCCTTCTGAGGACACTGATAAAAAAGAAAGAAACAAGGTGATTTTGTCTACTAGTGATGGAGCATTGTGGCTATTGTACATCCCTACTGTTGTGGTTCTCAAAATTAGCTAATTAAGACATTCTTCACCAGAAAAAAAATATTTGTAAAGTTAATGTGTCCCTAACAAGGAGGTATGTTGTCTAAGAAGCTTCACAAAAGAAATTCCCAACATTCTTCCAATATATTCAAATTACTTCCCTAATTAATACTGGGAATTGGAGCTTTAGAGACTGATGTCATGGTGAAAAAATTTTGTTTTGTTTTCTGATTATATAAAAAGATGGCAGTTTTATTTTCTGTACAGATTCTGAGCTCTCTAAGTAAGCTTAACTTGAGAAAAATGAGATTTATTTCAACCAAGAAGTTTATTCTGTTTGCTTTAGCTACCATGGTCTTTCTCACATCAAACAGCATGTGCCTAAATGAACCAATGAAGTCCAGGCTGCAGAGCAGAGAAGACAATGATGGTAAATATTATGAGGTAAGATCTGTATTACTGTGACATTGTTTGGGGCAACTGTGGGTCAGATCCTGAGCCCACTGGATGTTTTGGCACAGGTTCTCCTAAACTCATTCCACAGCATTCAGCATTACGTACAGCACTAGCAGCATGAGAAAAGCTTGTCAAAAGAATTTGCAAGAAATTCCTTTACTCAAACACACTTACTGTGTAAATCAGCTCATGTTTCAATTTTCTTGCAGTACAGCTTTGTGATTAGGCTGTGACTTTTTCTGAAATGTTTCTTACTTGCACAGTGAGTCCTCAATTAACATTCCTGTCAGGTGTTTTATGCATGTAGTATAACAGATAGATAGATTATTAATCCAAAATTAATAAAATCATGCTTGTAATACTCAAAGAATAATGATAAACAGAGAACATTTTGAATCTAATATACTTAATGGTCTTAAAATTTTACTCTGGAAATTGCCTATAAAAATGTCTTTGCAGGGTTGCACATTTATTATATCTCAATAGGTGCCAAATGAAATTTGCACACTTCATCTGTATTATTGTTCATGTCTTCCCTGCAAATACTCCCTAGGAAATGGGAGCCAACCTCTTTTTTTGACTTATCATCATTGGTATAATAAACATCCTTCAAAACAAAATACAATTTCAATTATGCTAGTCAAATCCTCTGGACTTTATCTCACTATCTTTTATATACTTCCAGAAGCAGTGTGTAGATGCAATCAGAGGGATAGTTTATTTAAAGTTTTAGTCATGAAGCATGAATTACAATGGCTCATTCCCATTCTCTGCCAGTAACTGGAGAAGCTCACAGGGAAGACAAATAGGGATAAGGAAGTGAAATTATGATTAGTAGCATTTGTGTCTTTGACTGAAATTTAAATCCATACTTGTACATATTTGCTGTTAAGTCCTGGAAACTTATTTTTGTCACAAAAGTAAGTAATTTTCAATATGCCAAGGGGAGAACACTGATCTATAAGAAGGGTCATACTGATAAAGCTATTTTTCAGGCAACAGCTGCCCTTTACATCATGAGACAGATAATATACTAGGCTCAGTTTTTAACTGTATGACAGCATAGACACAGAAAGTGTATTTTGTGCTGTCTACACAAAAATTAGGAGCCCAGGATCTCCCAGTGCATCTTGTGTGCCAGTGGAGGACCAAAGCCATTTAAAGCTCAGGGCAACTACTATGCTGCAAGGCCAGAACAGGCATGATGTGAACTTGACCCAAAAGCTTTCCATTCACTTCCCTGCCTGTCAGCCTGGATGGGTATTGGGTCCAAAGCATCCACCCAGTGCTGAGGAAGAAATGAGCTATGCCTTCAGGTAGCTTGGTCCATCCTTCTGTTCATCCAGATCAGATGAATAAGAGTCTGGGTCTGTGTGAAGTCACTAAATATGTTCAGCATCTTCTACTCCAGAGAATTTCAGGTGGTGATACTAGCAAATGTGGACCTGACAGCAGCTGCTGTCCTATCTTAACTGACTACACAGGTACTGACACCTGTGCCCAGAAATATTTCCAACTGGCACCATTTGAGCTGAACCTTTTGCTGATACTGATATGGAAATATGCCCTTGTGGTCACATTTCTGAAAAGGTAAGCAGGACCTTACATATGTCAGCATATGAAGTAATCCATATGAAGGAGCTCATGCTACAATGGAGTTTAGCAAATAGAACTAAAAGCCATTAAATATTCAAAAAAATAAGAGCATTACCCAGCAGCTTTCTAAGGAGGCATGAAATTGAATACTTTGTGTCATTGGTAGCTGGAGTAATGCCCTATACAATGATTGTATCATTTTTAAAATTATTTTTTTTTAGATTAAAGATAATATTTTGGAAGAAAAGCAGAGGAGTCTCAATTTTGAAGAAATGGAAGACTGGGGATCAAAAGATATCATTAAAATGAACCCTTTTACAGCAAGCAAGATGCCAAATTCAGTTGCTAATTTGCCTCTCAGATTTGGAAGAAATTATCCAGAAGAAAGAAGCATTAAACCATTTTCTAATTTGCCCCTGAGATTTGGAAGAGCTTTTGGAGAGAACATACCTAATCATGCTCCAAAGGTATCACACAGGTTTGGGAGATCTCCACTTGTTAAAGGTTTCAGTCAATCACTTCTAAATTTGCCACAGAGATTTGGGAAGTCACTGGCTGTCAATCTGCCTCAAGACGTTCAGGAATCCGAACCAGGTAATGCTGCACAAGTGTTCAAACCACATATTAAAATGCATATTAAATCATAGGTTAGCAATGATTAAATACAGCTAGAATTCCTCTAGGAATATTCCTAAGCATTTCAATATGAGTTCAATTTGCCAAAAGAAAGATCGCAGTTCATCAAATCAAAAAATCTCATCAAAAGCAGTAGAGAATCTTTTTATAAAACCTTTTTTAATGAGAAGGTGCCAAATAGCCAAGTCTGAAAATGTTCATATGACAGGATTAGATTTGATGCTTTTTAAAATCAGGTTTCATTTTGAAAAGTCATAGCTTTGGTGAAGAAGCTTCAGAATCATTAAAATATCCCATTTCAGCACTATAAAATTACAAACTTACCTAAAAATTACTCTTCCATTTTCTAAATTTATGCAAATTAGAGTAAAAAGGACAAAATTCCTAATTGAGCAGCAGCATTCTGAATTTTTTTTTCTCATCTGATCCTATTTTTTCTCATATTTTCTTACTGACACAACGTTTGAGATTTTGATTTTTCATTCCACATTATCATGGAAAAATTTTTATGACATCTCAGAATTTTTTTCAGCATAGAAAAACTATTTCCTGCAATTACTAAGAATAATTTAAACCAGCTCTTCAACAACAGTCCTTCTTATCATAACTGCTGCCTTACTGGAACTGCCCATTTGTCTTGTAACCAAGTTTCATTTGGCTGCCCCTGACCTCCATCTGACACATGCATAAAGTAGAAGTTCAGGCCAGAAAAGATAACAGATATATTAGAAGCCAAGGTTCTCTCTCATTTAATTTGATTCTTTTCATTCCTTTCTCACTGTCTCACCTAATTATAACAGCTTTTGTTTTATTTGTCTGGTATTTTTAGGGATGTGAATTCCAACAGTTACATTAATACTGGAATGAAATTATGAAGACAGAATCTCAAACACTTGGAAAAGCTACAATGTGTTTTCAAAACTAAAGGTCATGAAAAGGAAACATGCAAATTGAAATGCAAACCTGCCTTCATGTATGCATAATGTATTTTTTTCTGTACAAACCCTTGACATATAAGGCGATGATAATTGTAGTGATTGTTGTAGTAGTTTACTTCAGTGGTTGTCTAGTATAAATTCTATTTATTTCTGCACTACTTATGTCCTATTGGTTGCAAAACTGAATTTCAGAACAATGGCTGTATAATTGACAGCATTTTAAGCAGAATTAAAAGATGCATAAAATTAATAAAGATGCATGGTTCAAATAAAAAGAAGCCTACGATGTGAATAATAACAATGAGAAGTGGGATCAAAACTGCTGATAGCCTTTGTGTCACGAGCAGCTAAATAAAATCAAGCATTGAGAAAAAACTTTTCCTGTTTTTTATGGGTCATCTTAGATATAAATCTGAAAGGCAACTTGTCTCTCTGGCAGCTGGCTCCTACACCTCTTCTTCTGCTCACCAGCTAGTCCAGCTTAATATTGACTTTAGAATCACACACACAAATGGGTGCCTTCATCAGCAGCCCTTTGATGCTCAGTCTGTTCAATAGCTTGGAACCAGACAATCTGTCTCTGTCCAGTTCCTAGCCCTCAGACCTCCAGTTCCCTTTGACTTCTCAGTTGCTGGCAATCAGACCACCCACCCTACTGTCCAGCTAGCCTGGCTTGAGATGTGCTATCAGATCACACCCACCCATGTGTCACAGTGTCCATGCAGTGTCCATTCAGTGTCTGGCTGAACCTCCTCAAGGCATTGAGTGGCTCTGTTTGAGTCCCATCAAGAAGTGGTCTGGGAATTCTGCTCTTTGTTACTGTCCTGTTGCCTCCTCTTCCTCAAAGTTTGGGTATCTGAGAGTTTATTACTTCCCCTGTCTCTTGTCTTAGTCTTTATGCTGAAAAAACAGTAACCAGATGTCCTTACATTCCACATATCTTTACAAGAACCTGGAAAAAAACCCTATCAAATTGATCAGATCAATTCATAGATGGGACAGAGGCTGAGTTGTCATTCCTCCACAAAGTTAATGAGGCTACAGGAAACACAACACTATTCAACCTGTGCCTGGTGAATCTAATTCAATCCAAAGAAATCAGACTCTAGTCCTGAGAATATCTATTCCCTCTACTCACTCATACCTGAAATAACAAAGAGATAGGAAATTCTAAACAGATAAAAACCAATGAGATTGTACTTTCTGAATATAAGAGTCCCAAACCAAACTCTGGAATTTTCTCTGAGCCTCAGAAAACACTTTATCTAACAAGTGCTGTTGAAAGATCTGTTTTGCAGTATAACACTTGGGTACAGCAGCCAAGTCCATGCTGAAGGACACTGGTCAACAAATTGTGTGTGGGGAAAGTCAAAGATCCAGGCTTATGAAGCAGAAGTCTTGCCATTGCCTACCACCAGAACAGGTGTCATTCATTCCTCAGTCAGGAAAACCAGGATCTTTAAGAGATTTACAGTCAAATGGACAGCAGAAGGAAATACCCTGAACTTCGAACTGTGTTTGTCCTGCAAACCTCACTGCACATTATGTGAACCAAAAGCAAACAAGATTTGTGAGAATCCCTGAGCAGCAATAGAAGCTGCCTTTTTAAGGCACATATCACCTAGCAACAAGGAAAGGGTACACATCTGTTGGCATTAATGATAGCTGCTGTGGGAGAAAAGCAGAAGCCCAAACACTGGCCCAGCAGCAGGTACATTTAAGTTGTCCTCTTATTGCAAGCTTCATAGCATGGATACAGGAGGTGGCTATTGATTTATTTTCCCTTAGCAGAAGAACTGCTAGCTGAAAAGTACATAAAGTAGGAATTATGCTATGCTGTGCAAAATTTCTCTTTGGCTTGAGAGCACATGAGCCAAGAAAACAATCACTGGATAGTGCAACAGGAAGAGAAGGGGCACAACAGGCAACATACATTGCTCTAGCTATCACTCACTGGATTATTTATTATCCACATACAGATATTATTCATGAATTGGGAAAAAGCAAGGAGAGGACACAAGTAAATCAATTGACAGACTATTGAGACTTCCTGGCATGAATTCTTGTGGGGTCCAGGAGCTCCCAGCCTTCGTTGCCATACAAGTAATATTTATGCCTATTATTAAAGTCTCCATGCAAAAAACACCAGGCTTATTTTAGGTTCTGACTTAAGCTCATAGAGAAGACAGCTGACAATGTACTGATTAATTTATAAGTCCAAAGGCTCATCATAGGGTTGATTTCAATATAACATTTAGACAGATTTAGTGGAGTGTAAAGTGACACTTTTGGTTTACCCTCAGAAGGAGCCAGACTTGGGAATTGTGTTTGAAATCTGTCAGTCTGAGATTCCTTTCAATTGCTTTTGCAACTGCCTTAAAATATGAAAACTGGGTTACCTTAGTAATTGCAATCCACTAGAAATTTCCAAACTTTAGCAAGACATTTTAAAAATTTCCCTACGTTTAAAAGCACCTGTTAGCAGGAATTGGAAATGCTTTCACTAGTGCCACCAACAAAAGCACATCTGGCACAGATACATTGACAGCCACAGATATCTGATTTGCATTTGTGCTGCTTTCCTGATGACATAATGTAGAAGGGCCTCAGCTAGTGCCACTCAGATCTTTTGTAGCCCAGAGTTTGGATGACAAAAATTTGTGCTTCTGGGAAAGAAAAGAGAGGCTTACAGTATCTTTATATGCATTTCATCTCATGAAAAATGGATAGGACAAAAAAAATTTTTCATCTCTTCATATCTGTGCACAATGTATCCTATGCAGTGATTAGCCAGAAGGTCAGTCCTACTGCCTTACTCAGAACTATATCGAATTAAAATTTCAGTGAAACAAAAANAAAAAAAAAAAAAAAAAAAGGTTTCTCTTACAGTTGTCATACAAATTATCCACTTAGATCCCTAGAGTTTACTGGTAGAAGAAATATTCTAGATTGGTTTTCAGAAAACTCAGATACCTCTGCAGGCTACCATTGTACTTGAAATACCGAAAAAAAGTATATGGTTATGACAGATTTCTAAACACAGAACTTATTAAATGCTATTCAAGTTCATTCCATCCTTTTATTACCATCCTCCAACATACTGATAGTGCATAAAGTGAAATGAAAAACAGAAGGGTATTTCCATTGTTTGCAGGTCTTAAAAAGGAGTCAGGTGATAAGGACAGACTTAGGTCAGAAAAACCTTGCACGGAAAAATTCATTTTGCTACATCCCAAATTTTCAGAGGCACCCACGTGCTGCTTTGTCTCACACAGCAATACCTCAGCAGATAATTATTTAAGGCCCTGCTTTCAACAGGACATTGGCCATGCTTTCAACAGGAGGTTGGACCATGTGATTTCCTTTCTCACATGTATTTGATACCTCAGCCACACTGAAAGAAATGTTTAAATAATAGAAACTGGAGCTGAACTTCACATGCTGCATGCAACAATGCAATATGAGTGTTGTAGGGCACACAGAGCCATACAGCTGTCTTTCCAAATACCACATTTGTGCATGTACAGGTAACAAGTAATAGATGAAAAGTGGTTCAAAACCAGAGGCAACTATTAGGAATGCTGTGAACCAAAACTTTGCTTGGGTTTTGACCCTTAGTTCCTAAAGCTGCCCGCCTCACATGAAAGAAAACATTAAATCAGTTTGCATCACTGGGGTTCAAAGTATGTCTTATATCTCTGAGGAGCTAAATATAAAAGTTATCAAATATAAAAGTTGAAAAGAGATTTACAATTTGTGGAGATGCTTGTGGTGGGCTGATCCAGGGTGGACACAAGGAGCCTACCAAAATCACTAGATCACTTCCATCTTCAGCTGGACAGTTAAGAAAAAATATAACAAAAGTCTCATGGGTGAAGATAAGGAAGATTACTCCCAGGTTCTCTACCTCCACCTCCTCCACCCCTGCAGTGCAGGGAATGGGGATTGGGGATTTGGGTCAGTTAATCAAGTGATGTTTCTGCCATTCCTTCCCCCTCAGGGGGAGGACTCCTCACACTATTCCTCTGCTCCAATGTGGGGTCCCTCTTCCTGGAGACACTCCTCCATGAGTGATTCCTTTCCATGGGCTGCAGATCTTCACAAACTGCCACAGTGAGTCCCTCCCATGGGGTGCTGTCCTTCAGGAACACCCTGTCAAGTGTGGGTCCCCTGCAGGGTCACAAGTCCAGCTCAGGCTTCCCCCACGGGTCACAACCTCTTTCTGGCATCCTCTTGCTCTGGCATGAGGTCCTCCATGGGCTGCAGGGGGACAGCCTGCCTCACCTGGGTCTGCAGCATGCAGGGGGATCTCTGCTCCAAAACCTGGAACACTTCCTATTTGGATGAATTAGTGAAGGAGAACAGAGGGGAGCTTCTAAAAAACATCTTCTTCTCTTAGCTGCTTAACTCTGCACATACTTAAAATACATCCACATCTTGGGGCAATAAAAGTGTTTGGAACTTATTCTAAGGCCAATATGGAGAAATTTATTTGTAAAAGAATGGAGACAAACTTTCTTTGAACTCTGCTGTTGAAGGAAGTGGCTCAAGAAAAACATAAAAGCACATGTTTGGTGCTAAGCTTGTCTTTGAGTGTAGTTATCATTTTGACTAAGTACCTACTTGCCTTTAGAGACCATCATCAATTCTGAGAGATGCAGGTTTGCCTGTCCCTCAAGACGCATTTCAAACGAAATTGTACAGCCCAATTCAGCAGCTGACTTGTTCTGGCAGCTATGAAAGAATAGTCAGAAGTTTAATTTAGATTCCTGTGAAGAAATTAAATAGCAGGGGAGGTACTCCAGAGCAGCCCATAGTGTAGTTATACTGGGATCACATATGGCTTATGGACTCTTGAAAGAAGTGTGAACACAGGTGATTCTGAATTGCTCTTGATGTGTCAGTCTGTGGTAAGAGCAGGGGAGGGGAAAAGAGCAGACAGTTTTCAGAAGGTTCTTCCTGTGTCTGCTCAGACACCCCCACAAGTTTCTGGAAGTTCTGTATTTCAAGACATTTCCTACCAAATATGTTCTTGCACATATTTATACTGCATGTGATTTTATGAATCCGGGGGGGACCTGAAGGACTTCAGAGCCCACCCCCACATCAAATGTGTAACTAGTGATAAATTCTTTCTGGGTCTTATTTCCCTCTGCTGCTAAGTGCAGATGGTGCACAGTTTGGCACTGGCACAACATGTGCAGTAGTGATTTTCTTAGTTACCCCAGAAATTACCAAGATGAGGATACAGTAACTTGGGCTGACTGAAAAGGAGCACATAGGAAAACGTTTGCAGGGAAAGTTTGCAAAAGCCATGGGTTTTTCCCCCATTTTCCAACATGTAACAGAAAAATATTCTCATTTGTTAGTATTATTTGACAGTGAATAATCTGTTCTTGCTTTTTATAATACTTTTCTCTTAAATCACTATTGCATTATATGCTCTTACATGCATCTATAAAATTTCTTGTTTAGACTTTCACCAGCTAATAAGCACAAGAGAAATCACTCTGCATGCATATGTACCTATTCTGTCCCTGGATACTTGACTATCAGAAAATGTGATAAGCAGCAGCCTTAACTGAAACAATTCAACCCTCTATAAGCCTGTAGTGGACAGCATTATTCATACATGGGATACATGATGACCCTGACACTGTATAGGATCTTTCTAAAATATAAATTGACCCTGTGATCTGATCCTGCCAACAGTCTGGGATAAATTTAAAGTAACTCCAGTGTAATCAGTGGATTGATTGGTTGGTTGATTGATTGATTGATTGATTGACAAAATGTGGAAACTGAGTGCAATTTAATTTATAAATAAGTTAAAGATTCACTGAAGTTGTGAAGAAGCTGCTGCATGCAATTATACAACATTTTTTATGTGAACGGACCAGAACTGGGGCATGGGCCCAAAAACTAAAAAAAAAAAATTTTTTTATTTAAAAAAACTAAACTAAACTAAAAAAATAATTGCAGTCACTAGAAAATAAACACTGTTTAACTGTTTCTTGTAACATGCAAGTCACGGTTTCATATTCTGGGTTATGACATAAACTAGAAGAATTTTATGTAATTAATTTGATAATTTAAATAATCAACTGTTATATTCAAATTAAAGATATATATAAATGTATTTTATACAGGAAAACTTACTCAGAGATACAAAACTTATGTCTGTTCTCTTAAGTAAAAGCAATTTGCAATTATTGAAATGCTATTCAAGTCTGGAATTCTCGTCGATGCAAAACTGCAAAATGGTCCGTGGCCACGAGAGGGCAGAAATAACATTCCCTGTAAAGCCTCATTTTGGGGAGAATCGTGTGTTCCCTTACAGAACCTGGGACGTAAATTAGCACGGCAAACTCCTGGAGGAGATAGGAAAATGGAAACTTAAGCATTAGATTTAAAAAATCTATTTCATGAGCTTTAAACCTTAACAAGTCCGGTCATCTCAGCTTTAACCATTCCTAGAACAAATAAACAAAATAAAATAAAAAAAAAGGAAATTACAGTGGCATTTGACATAAAACCTGAAGAGAGGATTTGTTGCAGTGTGTGATAATCTGCCTATCAATGCTTTCTAACTTTTACCTTTTAACACCAGCTTAAGGATAAGAATATATATAATTTCTCACTTCAATAAACAGCTTGCTTTGGCTCTTTTTGTATCTGAATGCATCTCTAGCCCTCACATTATTGTGGCTATCAAAATCAGTGACTACTCCAGAGAATAATCTCTGTCCTGTTCACTGAAATGCTCACATCCCTCTATTTTTTTTTTTTTCTACCAAAATAATGGGGGAAAACAAAAACAGTTAGATAAATTACTTTTCTCCCTATTTAACTGAACAGGCCTCACCTTTTCTTGACCCGCTACCATGCAGGTAACATAGCTTTCTTCACTTAGAAATGTTTCCATTTTTGGTTTCCACTGGCTCTGTACCATTTCACCATCTGAAGCATATTGAGTTTCAGCATGGAGCGGTTATTGGCTTACCTCAGCAAGTCCTCATCTTTTCTGCATTAATCAAGGGGAAGGTTATAACATCCCTGCCCTGAGATCATATATGTACCACAGATAAACACAAATTAGTATTTCACCTGTCTATGAGAACTATCAAGTGATTTTTATCCCTGGGAGTGGAATATTTTGCTTAAGAAGGTGGATTATGCTTTCAGTTCCTTGCTGTAAAGCTCCTTCCTCTCTTTGCCCCAGCAAAAGGGATAGTTTTCTTTATCCCACTTTCCACATAACTGCAAGAGCATGGGAACAACCTTGGACAGGCCTTGAGTGTGGTATTATAGGAGTAAACAATCAGCAGGGCAGGGGAGTTAGAGAGGAAAGCAGTGGGCAAGCTCTCAAGGAAAAACATAGAGAAGTAGAAATGGAAGAACTACAAAGAGAACTCACTGCAGGACATTTTTAATATGCTTAGGTAGATAGCTGGAGTAGTAAAGTTGTCAGGCTTGTAATTGTCATTTATAGGACTGGGTTGAAATCACCTTTTCTTAGGTTTCCTGAATAGCCTAGGAAGAATTCTTGAATGATCATACTTCTTAATACCACCTCATTTCTGCTCTTGACTTCTGACTTTCACAGCATTTTAGAAACAGAACTGGTTGTGACAAATTTATTCTCTATATTCTTCATGACACAAGATGGGACCAAAAGCACAAGAGTGTTTTACTTAGCAGTCTTTGAAAAGCCTTTAAAACACACATGCACCAGTCTATGGGCCCTACTGGGGTGAGTGCTGAAGGAGCTGGCTGATATCTTGAGGCACTCTAAACCTTGAACAATCACAGCTCCTGGGAGACATGTCTGAGGACTGGAAGAAAGCAAATGCCATTTATCTCTTTGAAAAGGCAGGAAGGAGCCATGGAACTACAGGTTGGTCAGACTCATTTCCAGCCCTAGGAAGGTACAGAGCCACTCATCCTGGAAACCAGTTCCAGCATGTGAAGGAAAAGATGACCAGGAGCATGAACTCACCAAAGAAAAGTAATGATTGATCAACCTGATGGTATTCTATGATGAAAGGACAGACAGGGTCAGGACAATGGACATTGTCTACCTTGACTTAAGTCATGCTTTTGACACCGTTCCCCATAAGATCCACACATAAAGGAGATGATGAATTATGGCCTAAATGAGAATGAAAACTGTCTGAATTGCTGGGCCCAGAGGGTGATGATGGGTACTACAAAGTCTAATTGGAGGCCAATACTGAGCAATGCACCCCAGGAATCAATACTGGGGACAGACCTGCTCAATGTTGTCATGATTATCTGGGTGATGGGGCAGGGTGTATCCTCAGCAAGTTAGCTGATGATAGAAAATTGGGAGCATCATGATGCCAACCAAAGGGATGTGAACAGGCTGGAGAAATGGACTGAAATGCAATTCAACAACTCATGCAGCTCAACAAAGGCAAATGGAAAGTCTTGCATGCAGGGAGGAACAGCCCCATGCTGCGAGGACCAGCACAGCTGAAGCTGACCAGCTGGAAAGCAGCTTTGCAGGAAGGACTGGGGGTGCCACCAGGTTGGACAGGGACCAGCAAACTGCCTTTGCTAGAAGGAAGGCAAACGGAATCTGGGACTGCATGAGGAGGACTGGACAGCAGTTGGAGGGAAGTGGTTCTTCTGCTCTACTCAGCAGAGGTGGGACCACATCAGGAGTGCTGTGTCCAGTTCAGAACTCCCCAGAACAAAGGAGATGGAGCTACTGAAGCAAGTCCTGTGAAAAGCCACTAAGCTAATGAAGGGTCTAGAACATTTCTCATATGATGAAAGGCTGAGCAGGAACTGTGCAGCCTGGAGAAGAAGAGGCTCAGGGAGGATCTCACCAGTGTGTACAAACACCTGAAGGGAGGTTGCAAAAGAAGGCTCTTTTCATTTGTGCCCAGTGAGAAGCCCAGAGGTGATGGGCACCAACTGAAACACGAGATGGTCCATCTGAACATAAGGAAGCACTTAGACTGTGAGGGTGACTGAGCCCAGAGAGGGTGTGATACCTCCTTGCAGACATGGTCATAGGAAGCCTGCTTTAGTTGGCCTTGCCTGGGTAGGGGTTGCACCAGGTGATCATCAGAAGTCCCCTCCCACCTCAAGCATTCTGTGATTTTGTGATATCCATCTTTCCCTCACACCATTGCTCCATCAGCACAGGACATCCACTGCAGCCGGGTAAGGGAGCTACACAGAGATGTATCAAGGACCTTCATTCTCCCAGCTAGCTTTGTTCCAAAGAAATTCACTAATGTGGAGATACAGGTGGCAGAGAAACACACAACTAAGGTACTGACAGATTTACATGTGGGAGATGACCTTTTTGTGTGATGATTAGTCTGAATCTACATTCTTGTAGAACTGATGTCCTAAGCCTTTTTCTTCCAGTCAGCACACCCTCTATAATAACAGTTGAGGTAGCTCATTGCCATTGTATCCTAAAACCACAACTAATTTTTCCATAGTATATTTTTGGAAGGAAATAACAGACATTTTTCAACGGCTGAGTAATTAATGAAATGAAGGAAAATATTCTGCTGAGCCTTTCCAAACATTCAGCTCCAGAGTAAGATGGAGCATGAAAAAGACATACTGAAATAATTTTTTTTTTCAGAATATATTAAACTTCTGAACTCTGGAAATCACTAAAACAGCTGTACCACTTGCACATGCCCCAAGCATTAAAGCTTAGTTCACTTTATTATGATGGCCAAGCCATCCAGTGGTTCAAAATCATAATAAACCAACTGGTTATTAATAACACAATAGTGCATTTAATAGGAATTCAGAAAAGCTATTTATGTATTATCACCTGCCAAAAGACATGCTCCCAGCTTTTCTCACACTGCTTTTCCAAGAAAAGTAGGACCTCCAGCTAGTTTTACTCTCACTGGTGAAAAAAACCAGCAGAAAAAACACTCTTTTCAAATGCATCCATTTATTTTGATGCCAACTCAAGCCAAACAAAAACATATTTAGAGAAAAGAAAAGGTCAGCAGAAGAAAGTAAAACAGATCAAAATTTATCACCATGTCTATCAAACACAGGAAGGCAAAAACATCCAGCAAGCCAACTAACCAAAATCGAAACTCCATCCGTGGTGGCCAGCTCCAACTGTTTTGAAGGATGGTGTGAACATCCCACACAAGATCTTAGCCAAGAATATTGGTATCCCCAAGAACAGGAATAAAAATTGGCACTTCATGAAAGTCTTGCTGCTGTGCTGCCTGCCTTACTTGAAATCCACTAGGCTCAGCCCATTTGTCAAGAATTGAACCAAGACCCACATGACTTCACTCAATTCTTCCCAATCAATTTCTCTGTAACAAATTGTCTTGGTTTGTGGCTGTATTTATTGCTTTATTCAGGAGAGGTAAAACTACACATGACCTATGTGTGTCTTGGATCCCAGCTCCCAGGTCTGCTCTCACATCCTTCCACGCCACTCAACAGTTAAACACCTGCTGACATCACCAGCTGCCTCATCCTATATGCTGCTCCCCAACAGCCTCTTGCTGTGATGTCAAATACTACCAGACCAAAGCATAGCCACAGTGCACTGCACTGAACAAGAAGGTAAGCTTATTTCAGAGTTCAGCCCTACACAGCTTCCTATTAACGCTTTTCTTCCAAAGAGACAGACAATGAAGGCTGGGAAGAGAGGGGCTGATCTCCAAATATTGTCTCCTGTGTTGGAATACTATTTCTTCAGGGTTCTGTAAGCACAATATTTGTTACATTTAGAAATCAATTTTTACTTAGGTATAATTTCTCAAAGTAATCATGTAGCATTTTCCTATACCTTCCTACTTCCTCCCACTGGGAGCTTTTCCTCAGCAAAGCCTCCCAGTGAGATAATTCATTCTCTTGATCATGGATTTCTGAAAGCTCTGGGGCTGAAATGTGTATGATGGTGACTCCTGCTTTTGAGAGATATCATCCTGGAAACTACTGATTTCCTTTGTGGGTGATTTCCCCTGGATTAAAAAGGACTTGTGACTTTGGTCACTGAGCTAAAATCCCCTTGGATTCTTCTGCCAAGGAAGAATCTGCCAGTTTGCCAGGGAACAGAACTGGACAGTGTGGGCTCCTCTGCATGCATTGGACTGTGTCCAGAGAGCTCTGTTCTTAGGGATTTCCTGACCCTTGGTCTGGGTCCTGCTCCTAAAGGGAGGTGTCAATGACTACAAGCTTGAGGTCCCCGAGCCAGCCACCTGGAAGTGCTATGCAAGGAACTAATTTTCTGGAGCTGGAGGCAAATTCTAGGATTTGAATGGTGATTTTGGATTAGTACAGCTGCAGGGACATAGGACATATATGTTCAGAACCCTTTTGATGAGGGAGTGTGGATTATTGTGAATCAGTGGCCCTGGTGCTGGTGTGCTGGGTAAGACTGCAGATAGGTTTAAGTCTGTATGTATACTGTGGATTTGAAGCTGAGTGTAGTCAAGTCATGATCTGGTGCTATGGGTGATGGCTGAATGCTAGGAGACTGATGAAGTAAAATTGATGGCACAGATCCCTGCCTCAGTGGGCAGCTGCTGCCATAGAGTTGCAAAGAGAACCTGTGAAATGTGGGACCTGCCTATATCTGCAACAGGCAGGGGCAAAAAATCTACTAGACACAGGCTCCATCTGTAATTCTGGCAGCCAGAAATTTCTGAGAAAGGCTAATAAAGCTGGATAGAAAGGAAATTCCACTGGGGTTGGAACAATGTGTCAGAAGTGCATTGCATTATAGAACCACAGCAGTTCTGCTAGAAGGAAAGTCTGATTTCTGTTTCTTGTCCACTTGCAGATGATGGATCAACAATTCAGAACATTTTTCTCATTGCAAGCCAGTTGTACTTGAATCTGAGTCATCAGTGTAAGATTTCCATAGTGTTTATATAGATACCATAGCAGACCTACCCAATTCTCTATAAACTGCCAGCAGGATAGAATTAGTTTAGTTTTTTTCACTTAAATATGCTATATCAACTTCTTTTCTTCAAAAACATATGGCTGAAACTCCTAGACATCCTGGGAGAATAACATGTTTCAAATTAGTTCCCTATTTTAATAAGGCAAAGCGGAATCTTTTGTATTTTACTAACATATGCCAGAGGAGAAGAGGATTTGTTTAAAATATCCTTTTTGTCAAAGCTTTGCCAAAGTCAGCATATCAAATGTACCAGTCAGATGAATATAAATTGCTCCTTTCTCTTTGAGACCCTTCTCAGACTCTTCTTCCCATTGTAAGGTCCATATCCAAAATCTAGCAGATCATTAAGTGCAGAGCAACACAGAAGCCTTAAAAGTACAACTCAAAATGTAAGGACATTAAAAAAAGGCCACTCAGCCTTCTTGACATGATGAGCCATTGTTCTTTAGTCAAAAGGAGTCTTGTCACAGTGTGTGGAAGGCAGAGTGAGTTCAGTGCTTCCCTTTGTGAACTTACCTAGCCACTATTACACACTGTGCTTGTCATGGAGCAAACAGGTTCCTCAGGGCTTCCCCAGGACTGTCCCAGAAGAAGCCAGCACAGATACAAGGGAATGCTCTGCTGGCTCTTGGTGGATGAGAAAGGAAGCAGAAGTGCTTCTTTGTCTACTTTGCCTAAGAAGCTGATCGTGGCTTTTTGAGAAGACTCTTTGTCACTGTGAACCAAAGCTTCATCTGATAAGAAAGTGAAAGTCCCGGTCCTTTTGTCTTGCACAAGAGAGCAGCTCAGAGCAGAGGCAACTTGTTTAGACATAAATGCCTGCATGAAGTTCTGGAGAGCTCAGGGGTTTATATTGACCTAGTACAGCTGCTCTCCTCATAAACAGCTGATCAACCAGCATTGAAATACAAATTTGTTCAAGTGAAAGGAGGACTGAAGCATTTCCCCTTAGCACAGATGTAGAGCTAAAACCATGGTAATTAAGGAAAAAAGTATTTTCTATTAGAAGTATCATGGATTTAATGTCCTTTTCAGAGTGGGACTGGAACTTTACAGTGAAGCTGAATTCACTAAGTGAGACTTCCTGTGCATAAGTCCTTTTCTGTGCAAGTCCAAACTTTACTTGAAAGCTTATTTCCAGCTCCAATTCTTCAGTAACACAAAGCAATAGTACCACACCTCTTTAATCTGCTTCTTTTAATTTTGTTTTATTTCTTTTTCACTTCTTTTATGTTTGTTTTATTTTGTAACCTGGTACAAATAACCAATAGCAGCAGTAAAAGCAACCATTGTTTCCTGTAGACATTTGCCAGAATTAGGCAGAACTGTTTTCTCCTTAGCATCCAGATGCAGTAACAAATTCTCTGGTATTTGGTATTTTATCCTGCATCTTCCCCTAAAAGTTCAAATATGAAACACGATAACCTGCTACTGCATAACCTGCCCCAACACTACCAAGAAAATGAGGGACCTGAAGTCCTATCAAGAACCTTCAATTTGAATGTAGTACTAACTCCATTTCCAATTCCTTGCTTGACCGACTGTCTCAAAAGACAGGTAAGAACAGAACTTGTAAAGGAAAATGATTCCATTAGAATTATTTGCTATCAATTTACTGTTACTGAAAGCATTTTCCTGTGGTTATGTTTTTCTGACAAGACACTTTTTTTTTCTTATTTTTGATTTAATGAAACAGAGTATCTTCTACTTTGTGCAATAGTCTTTCAGTCCCCCAGGAATATGTTCATTACAGCTGAAAAGAGGACTGCTATATAAATTATACTGTGGCTTTAGCATTCAAAATCTCCTGAAATAATTTTCATAAAGAATAAAATGAACACATATATTGCATTTATTTCTAATTTGGAAAAAAATGAGCATATTTCACAAATAATCTCCAACATTTATCATGGTATCTACTCCTGTTTTAAACATTTTTTTTCCTAGATTACAGTTTGACCTAGAATTACTGAAATAAACTTTTAAATTAAAATTTAAAATTAAAGGAACCTTGCATTTAGCTTTTGCAATCATCAGCATGTAATCAGGAAGTTTCAGGAATCAATGTGTTTTGACTGTATTTTACAGGCTCAATTATAATATTAGCTGGGGGGCAGGATATGGCAGAATTCCTGCAATTTTTAAAGGTCTAGAAAGCTGAACTTCTATGCTGCTTGGTACTCATAGCATTTTCTTTTCTTAATCTAAATTTGTATTTTTTCCATACATAACAGATTCCAGAGTGAGCCTCAAGTCCTTTAATGTTCTTTCATATGAGATTTTATCTCTATTGTTAGCAAAATCAGGTCTTAGTTTCCATCTTTCTGGCAGCCTTCTGGTTTACTACAATTGATAAATTCTTTCATTATTTGCAATATCTCCTATCCAGCATCTGAATTCCAGTCAGAATACTTTGATACTATTGAATTATCACGCTTGTCAAACTGTGTCTTGATGCCTCCCACTTACATATCTGCCCTGAGGAAAGTTTTTGTGGTATTCCTTGCATTGCAGGAATTTCGTGAATTTCCATCTGCACTCTTTTATCTATGAATAGGTTTGGAAGTTTACTGAATTTTAGACCTGATTTAAGTTTTAATGAATATCCAGGAAAGAATCAGGTTAGTTACACAGGATACCCAGAAAAAGGAAAAATTAAGCAATGCAACAGCAAAGTACCTTTCAGATGACAGCTATGTTAGACCCAACTCTGAAACACAAGCATTAAATACACATAGCAAGGTTGTAACATTCTTTTCTCTGTGACCATGAAAATCTGTATTGTAAAGCAGGTAATAAGCTACATTTTTCTGCTACTGTAAACACACACATGAACTCACCAATCCATACCTGAAAAGAAGATGGCTGCATGTTTTACAATATCATATGTTTTTAAAATGTTACATTTTTTCCTAGTCACATAAACACAAATAAATAAATAAATAAATAAATAAATAGAACAGTGGTTCTCAGCTTTTAAAAATAATTAATTCATTAATTTATTAAATTATTTTCTTGGACTGGAGCATTTGTTACCAATATTTGCATAGCTAGACTGTGCCCCTGAATAACCAGAAACATGTACATATATTTGAATAATGCTAGGTTGTATATATGTACAACAAAGGTATTCTATGTATTTTACCCTATCATCAGATAGTCACATTCACTGTTGATATCCTAAGATTATGTGTATAGTTATTTATAGGTTTATTGGGAAACAGTTAATAAAAACTAATTCAGACCATCCCCCTCCAAAAAAATCCAATTCCAAATCTGTATGTTGCTCAGTGACTATGTCACTAGGCAGGTATTGTGGACTACAGGAGAAGATGTGTAGAGTGAAACAGTGGGCACTGAGGATCTGAGGTGCAGAAAAAATACATTTCAGATGCTCTTTACTTTGGATTAAGGGTCCATTTGTGGCTGTGGTACCCTCCTGGTATATTTCTGGAACACAGCTTTCAGACAATTACATCCATATGGAGCACAGTTCATGTACTCCAAGACCAAGGTACTGCAAAACAGACACCATTGGGAAATTCATGTCAAAAGTAGAGCCCTGGATTAAAATGCCAGCATGAATAAGAACTCTCCTTCCAAGACCTGCTGGAAGCTGTTGGCAGCACACACCCTCAGATGCTTTGGCTTCATGCACTGATCAAAACAGTTACTGGAGGCCTTCACAAGCTCATAATTTAAGACACTCTATTCTTAGACTCTGGTTTGAGAAGGGAAAAATGCAACTTTTTAATAATAAAGAAGGCACTAGCAAGCTGGTGTTCTGATCCCAGAACATTAGTTTTTTGGTGGTGTGGGTTTTTTCTCAGAAGAGCCAGAAAGCTGGAAGTTGTCTGTCAGAATTCAGAATAAATCTATTGTGGAAGTTAGAAATCTTAATAGTCTCTATTAAATCATTGTCTATAGTGCTGAGACTCTTAAGGATTTCTCATAATAGACACTTTAAAAATATGTTCATCTTAGCCCTTTTTTGATAATCTCTGGGCTGAGACTTTTAATGTGTTGTTGAGATCTCAAATGTCACTGGATCAACACCAACTATAAATGTTTCTTTGGGAGAAGGAGACTTGTAAATATTTTAAGTTTAACACAGTCCTGTTTGAACTGAATAGATGATCAGACCTTCATATGCAATGCTTCTCTTTTATGTCTAAAGTAAAGTGGTTGTTCTGCAGCTTGGTAGCCTATAGATAGCAGCCAACAGGAATGATTTATTAATGTTTCCAGTGAGAGCTGGCTTAATGAATCATCACAGCCACACAGGTGACTTGGCATCTGCCTGACTACTTTCAGACTGGGGGCAAAATTTTAGATAGAACTTGCAAGTGAATGCTTGAGTTCCTTTAACAACTGAGAAACAGTTAAGTTTTCTAGTACTCTATGGCACATCAGATTCTTATTTTGGTTCATCACACACATCAAACTGCTTGATTTCAAATGACACCAATGTATGGAAACATAGGAGTATCCTCAGCCTCTAGCATATCCATGTGAGTGTCTAACTCAGTATTCCTTCAGTATGAACTACAGCTACTAAACAACAGCATTTCTCACTCCCCTCTAGAGATGGAGAGGAGAAAGGCATAAATAAAAAATTCTGAAATCAGTGGGAATTAGATGCTAAAGCTTCCTTCTGTGCTACTGCATATATTTGCTGTCCATATGCTACTGAGAGTGCAGGTATGTATGTGCTGGCAGCTGATACTCAATCACCCTGCAAGATGCACTTGCTGCACACATCTATCGCCTTCTTTCTTCCTCTCACTGATCAAAACATCATCGACTTGACCCAAGCTTCATTAAACAATTGCCAATTGCTGTTGTACTGACTTCTCCTAGTGACAGTTCATCCTAATAGCATTAGCCAGAATAAGCTGAGTAAGTCAGAATCATGAAAACAGAGCCAAGTTGTCACTGTTTAAAAGACTTCAGGTAACCATCACCGTTGCTGCTATCAAAAGATATTTTGGTTTTGTTGTTTTTTTCTTTCAGCTATAAAGAGTTCAGGAAAGTCCTTCATTGCTGCAAGCTTCCCTGAGGAGCAGAAAGGAAGCATGGAGGACTTGTTCTGCATGTACTGCCAGAAGACAACTGAGCAAGGGAAAAGGATCTCCATGTACATTTGTTAACGGATGTACACCTTATGGCAGTGGAGAAGACCCTCAGCCAACATAGGCTAGACATATATTTCTCACAGTCAAAATGTTTAAGTGAAGTGCTTTCACCAAAAGAAGCACCAGACAGCAAAATGGTTGGACAGCAATTTAGACTGAGCTGTACAAATATCTGCATGGGCACTTTAGGCTTTTTTTTTTTTTTCCACAATGCCCCAAATATTAATGTGGAAATATATTGGTACTCACAAATCTCTACACAATGTTTTGCTGAAACACTTGAAATTCCAAATTTCTATATTTATTTTTTGTCCATCATTTGATAACTATTTACTGTTGGCTGTTGTCCCAAACACCCTTCCTGAACTTAAAGATTTCACTTTTGGCCTAATTTACAGCATCCCTAAATACCATAGGCATAAACATGAAAAGTCAGTGCTTAGTTTTTTCAGAAAGCTGTTGTAAAAAAAGAGATATGTCTAGGAACAACAGCTGAGGAGCTGTTGGGTAATGCTTCTGGAATTAGGGCTCCTTTTCCTAGACTCTAACCACAGCCAATTTGTTCTTTAAAATATACTGAGGTTGGTGCCACTTCCACTGAAACCAGTTCCAAGACTTCTTTTTCTTCATGACAGCATAACTTAAAANAAAAAAAAAAAAAAAAGACTGACTAGCTGAAAGATAGGAAAATGATGATGCCAAATCTCTGTTGTTTGGACACTCAAGTAGGATTCAGATCACCATTACTGACTTAGAGGAAAGCTTTGAAATCAGAGCACACTGCTTAAGGCTGACTCAGAAAAGTCCAAGGATAGCCTTCAGTCCTGCAGCATTTCCCGGACAACAGGAATGGAAGACACAGATTAGAATGTCAAAGAGTTAAAACATTACTCAAAGACTGGAAACTTGCCTTCCTGTCCTTGTTCTCCTCTGTGTTATCATGAGCTAATCTTTATGTGAAATGGTCACAGAATATCTCCATTTGGAAGAGACCCATATGAATCACCAAGTCAAACTCCCTGCTCCTCACAGGACTATCTAACAGTAAACCATGACCAACAGCACTGTCCAGATGCTCCTTGAACTCTTGGAGCATCTTGGACAGACTTGGTGCCATGCCCTGGGATATCTGTTTCAGTGACTGGTCACCCACACAGTAGAGAACCTTTTCCAAATATCCATCCTGAATTTTCCCTGATGGACCTTCATGCTATCCTCTCACATCATATAATTTCCGGTCACCAGAGAGAGGAAATAAGCACCTCTCCCTCCACTGCCTCCCTTGAGGAAGGTGTAGACATTGCAGACTCAACCTTCTCTTCTCCCAGCTGAACAAACCAAGTGACCTCATCTGCTCCTTGTGTGTCTTGCCCTTGAGACCTTTCATCATCTTGGTCCCCTCCTCTGGACACTCTAACAGTTGGATGTGCTTCTTCCACTGAGGCACCCAAACCAGCACAGAGTGCTCGAGGTGAGGCTGCACCAGCGCAGAGCAGAGCGGGACAGACACTTCCCAGTCACTTCTCTCACTTGGCTCAGTGCACTCTGCTGATGCACCCCAGGGTACAGCTGTCAGGGCACACTGCTGACTCACCTACAGCCTGCCATCAACCCAAACACCAGATCTCTTTCCCCAGGGCTGCTCTCCAGCCTCTCATCATCCAATCTGTACATAAAACCAGGGTTACCCCATCCCAGGGGAGAGTCCAGCACTTGTGCTTGTTAAATGATGCTGATGGAACTTCCAGCCCATAACCATGGCAAAGTGCTGTGATGCCACAGTGATAAGGACAGGTACAAGAATGTCTAATGAGCTCGAAACAATAATTTTCATTGCTCTTGTATTTTCTTTTCTGAATATGCAACCCCTTGTTGTGCAGGCACACTAGTGTAGAGCCCCTAACTAATCCAAGTGAATCCCATTCTGGAGAAAAAAAAAGAGGTCTAGAAACAAACCTTCCCTATTCCACAAGGTGGAAATTGCCTAGGTGGCATGTAGTCTGTGTCTCTCTCTACATTCCTACACTTACACTGCAAGCCAGGAGATATTTTGTCCAGCTCTGGCATAGTACCTCATGAGAAAGTAGATGAGTCAAAGTAACTACATGTCCCATCTGAAAAAACGAATGTAGCAGTCAGAAAGGGAGAAAAGTTTAGCAAGCTACTTCATACACCTATGTTAATGACATCCATTTGCTGTTTGTTCTGGACAACTCTTACAGTAAAATGTTACTGCAGGAGAGTTGTTCAAAGCATACACAGGTACCCACAGTCCTGAAGGTCTCTGGGGCCAAGGAGTGTAGCCTTTCCTCCATATTAACGTTCTGTAAAACACAGAAAACAGGAAAGTAACAGAGCTACAGTAACCCCAATAGCATCAGTTTCACTGATCTCCAAACACACCAGAGATACAGGCTAAATATTAATTAAAAGCTTAGTCTAGTGCAAATAATTACAGAGTAAAAAGCTGAAGTGGGCAAGATTCAAATGAAGTATTTTAGTGTTTGTGCCTCTGATAGTACTAGCACAAATTTCAGTGGAGAAAGTATAAGAAGCCTAAATATACTTATGCTTATAATAGAATTTGTAAATAAAACTTCAGGAAGTATCCACAGTGAGAATTAATTAAAATGTAAGGCTTTTTTTAATGCCAGGAAAATCTCACAGACTACAGCTGATCTTTCCACCTGCATTTCCATCATTTTCACACTCTCATTTGCTCTCTGTTGTTGGTTTTGTTTTCTGGTGTGGATCTGTTTTGATTCTTGTCAATGAAAAGCACCATGCAGTTAGGCTGTATTCTGTGAGCCGTTTGGCATCAGGAGGAGATGAAAGTGATCCCCAGAGTGTACAAATAACTCATTTTAGGATAAAAAGTTGGAGCCTGTGCCTATTTGAGGCATTCCCATAGCTCCTGCTGAGTGTTAGGTGTGTGGGGTAAGGAATTGTAAGAGCCAGGCTTTCACAGGGGGAGATGCTCAGCATTCTCAGGAACTTAAAAGTCAGATATGGGTGCTCAGCACTTCTCAAAATCCAGCCCTGCATGATGTAGAAAAACAGGATTATTTCCACCCTGGCAGCATCTATGAGTTTTGATATTCTCAGTCCCCTGAGAAATCAAGACAAAACCATACCAATTTATTTGGATTTTTATAAGGAAATAGAGCATAAGCATTATAAATTGATGTGTTTTCTTTTCACAGAGGCCTTCCTACTGAACAATACTGTGATGTCACTCAGCTGGCAAAAAAAAGTGGTGTGTATAAATGATAAACTGTAAGTTTAAATTCTCAGTTAACCATATTGTGAAGTTAGTGAATATAGCAGCAAACTGAATATTCATTCTACTCTGATGATATCAAGTGCAGCTATGACATGAAATCAAAGGGCCATGTTCTGTAAAAGGGATTAGCTAGGAACAAAGGACAGCAAACACAGAAATTCAGAATACACCATTGTGCCACTTCAGCTCACAAAGCTCTTCAACAAGGATCTCTGAGTTTGCTTTATAGGTTGCCTATAATTATCAACTAGTAATACTCAAAAACATTTTCTACTTGTTAGATTCCAGATCAAACTGAAGTAATCATGACATCATATGTATTTCAGTCCATTTTTTCATACATATTTATATTCCTAATTTTTTCCTATATTCCTATTTATATTCCTATTTTTGGAGGAGGCTTGTCAGGGATTATTTTCCTCATTGGTGCTGTTCAAGAAGTATCAGAGTCAATTTGGGTGCTGTGGCAGTTTTGCAATCCAACATTTTGCCACTTGATGGCACCAGCAAAACACTTGATCAAACTATCAGGATTTTAGATTAAGGTAGTTTGAAGCATAGAAGTAAATTCTTCAAAAAGAGAAAATAACCAACCTCTTACATCAGCATTGATAAGTATATTAGAAACCTGAGAATAATTCTGTGATGATTTCACAGTTAACTTTACAGGGCTGTGAGGTGCATTCCTCATGATAGTTGCTCACCGGGATGGATCATCCAGGTACACAGGCTGAGGATGAGATCACAGTGCCTTTCTAGGGATTTTCTTCCTTAACAGGAAGCAACCAGGGACTGCTGTGACTCTATGCCCTTGTATCAGCTATATAAGGAGAAAGGAGATTTTACAGGAGTAGGTCAAATTCTGCCCTCGTACACACTGAAAAGTACATAACCTTGGACTCTGAATATTTGATCAGTAGATCATTAAAATGCTTTCTCCATTATTATGGACTCACATCTTAACCTGAAATATGCTGGGTCTCTAAAAACATTTTAATTTGTCCTAGTTTAAGCATTTTCTTTCCCTATAATATTCTATTTTCTTGGTCTTTAAAAGACCTTTAAATTGAAGGAAAGAATATATCCTTTAAAACAAAAAGTGAAACACACACACTAAAAGTCTTCCACGTTCATAGTCCAAGATCTTTCAGAGCAAATATTCTTCCTGCCATCAGGAACTATTAAATGGTGACAGCATGCGGAACCATTCCTGAAAAATACTCTGAGTGGTGCTAAGCAGACCTACCTGGGAGCTATTAACACTCAGTTTATTTACCTTATACCCTGTGAGGGCTCCTTTGAGCCATTACTGTCTTTTGTGGGAAATTGATTACAAGGTATTTGCAATAACTCTTCACACTTTCATGGACCAACAATGCCTTTGTTTTAAGAATGAACACTATCTGTCCTTGTGCAGTTTTGCACACTGGAATCAATCACTGACTGGCAGTGGGTCACAGACATATGCCCTTCCAGTAAAACGTACTGGAGAAAAGTAGTTGCCTCCTCACTACTATAGGTGTAATGGGTCCTCAGGTTCACATCAAACAAGACCACAAAAACTGGGAAAGGTGTGGAAAAACACCTTTCAGCCACTGCCAAGAGCCTTAGTTATACATACACACATCAAGCTAAAGCAGTGGCAGTTGTCCTTCCACAGACACACCACACCAATAGGGCTTCCAGTAGGTTCCAGCATACAATGAATGAAAATTGTTTTGTCAGTGTTTTTTTGTTTGTTTTGTTTTGGGTTGTTTTTTGCCTTGTGGATTTTAATATGGTTTTGCTGTTTATCATGTCACAAAGTATTTATATTCCTCTGGCTGTCTCCCAGCTCCTTGACCCATGGTGGTTCCCAGACCTGCAGATTCCTGACCAAGCAGGATTTAAGATTAGGCAAGATAAGTGATTGACTCCCTTTGTAAGAATAAAAGGCTGCAGAGAAAGCAGCCTTCAATTTACACATTTGAAACAATTTATTCTCCAGTTGTAATTTCCTTTCTGTTAAAATTGGCAAGAGTGATACATCTGATTCTCTTAATAATTTACAGAATACATGGGAAAGTAACAGGAAAGAGAAGCAAAATGTTCTCTGGCCTGATCTAGAAAAGAAGGTGAAGGTCATGAGGCTCCCCACATTGCATCCCTTTCAGGCTGAAACCACACTTGAGAAAAGAAACAGACCCTTAGAGGCCCCTAGAATGTGCCAGTGAGTAGGAAAGTGGTACTAAGTGGGAGACCCTCAAGAAGGTCACACAGGTTCCAGTGTGTCTCTTATTACTATTTCTGAACAAGTGGATCTTACACTTAATGCTCTGCCATCATGAGGGAAGCTGCAGAACTACTGCACAGAGGCCAGAGTGTCCATAAGGATACTCTCTTTCATATGAAACTTGATTTATGCCTATTTTATCAAAAAATTATTGAAGAGTGTCCATAGTGCACTCATTGCTAGGGAAATGGGATGGTGTTTATCTGCACAACTCCCTGGATCTCTTCTGGGCCTCTCCAAACTGGGAGCATAAATCCACGAGCCTTGACTTCTTTTCCCTCCACCATGAGCCTTGACTTCTTTTCAATAGACAAACTCCACATGCTCTATGGTCGGATCATAAAGGAGCAGATGATATAATACTGAGCAACTGTTTCTTGTGTGATACTGGCAGACTCCAGCAAAAGTCTAACAGAACTCCAGTGAAAACAGTGCCAGATTTTTAAAAACTGCTAATATCTTACTTCCTTTCCAAGAAAAGCTCTACCTTTCTTCTTTCTCTTCTACCTTCTATTCTGGGTGACTCCAGGCTTGATTAACCAGTATGAGTTTTAAAAATATAACAAATATTCTAAACAACCATCTACCCTTAGAAATGCAAAACTCTGATGGCTGTTACAACCTGAGCTCAGAAACCTTCTCTAAATCATGGCAGTCATGAAAATGCATGTTCATCTTTATTTTATTGCTGCCTTAAGTTTAGATGTTAAAATGTAAAGTGATATACAATGGAAGTAGTTCTGCCATGCCAGAGCCCAAAGCAGATTGACTGTCCTTATTTATGTGTATGTGTATCAGCAATATGTCCAATTATTGCAGTGAAAAATGTAGCAAGTCACACTGTAACACAACAAAACAGAAATTGAAAATACTTCTTAGCATTTCTTTTCAATTCACATTCTGTTACAATAATACAACTGTAACAGAATGTGAATTGAATAGAAACACTCAGAAGTATTCAACATATCTACAGCATTGGTAGATATACACCAGCCCTAACAGTAGAAATAAACAGAAAATCAACTAGAATTATCCATGGAATAAACTTTCAGAGATTATTGGTCTGCATGACATTTCTATAAAATATGGCACTTCTATAAAGGCTTCCTATTATTAAGACATGCAAAGTTTGAATCAGAGTTCCAGTTTGTTATAAATGCAACAATATACAAATTGTTGCCAGAATTCAACACTTTAGGTCCTGTTATCTTTGTAGCATCACACATTAAAAGTAGATATTTTGTTCAGCTCAGCTGAGGCGTGAGTTATGCTGGCACAGCAATTTGTGAGATATCACACCTCAGGTTGATTGCAGTGAGTCCCATAGCATCACAGCACCACAGATTTTGCAATGAAGTGCATATCTTCCATATCTCTTATCAGAATGTGTGAATAAAATTGATCTGGCAGTTGAAGTTTATCTTTAAAACACCCATGTTAGTATGGAAAGAAATAAGCACACTACTGTATTTAAACTCTTTTTGTGAAGGGACTTATCTCCTCTTTGTAACCCTACAACACCTATCTTTATGGAGACCAATTCAATGATGGAGTGGCCCAGTTGCCCCCTGAGTCACAGGTGACTTGGAGAGAGCTTGGTGCAGCTCCCACATCACAGCTATGTCATTAACCAGGCTACTGGACAAACCCCAGCCACAGGAGGAATAGAGCTCCCAGAGGAACTGCTAAGGCTGAAATGATGGAATCCCTGCAGGGCCTATTAACATCCCAACAGTTCTGTGTCCTCAAGCTGGGCAAGGGGAGGAGCCCTAAGAAGTTACCATCATCTCCTGCTTGGAAATGAATCTGAGACATCCCTCTTCTCACTCAGGAAAACAATGGATTTTAGCAATATGCAGCTTTTGGTATACAGCTTTTGAAGAAACAAGAAACATTGTGTGACAATGTACAAATAATAAAGCTTAAAAAAGGGCTCTCATCTGACAACATCTCCTACCCATTTACAATAAAGACCCTCTGAAGCAAGGCCTGGTAGATAAGCCTTTCTAATGAAATACACAAAATTTTGGAGCTCTAGGTGAACTACTTAGATTAGCCCAGTAATACTTACTTCAGGCATTTGTTTTATTTTTTATTATACCAAAAAGAACCATTAAACAAATAATTGCTTTTTCAACCTTAGATATTTTTCTGACTTGGTAAAATTGCCAAGAGAATCTTAGCTAGGCTTAGTGATTAAATTCTTGCCCTTTAAAGTTAGTGTTTTATTTTGCTCGCCTTGAAATAAATAAGTCTCCAAGGTAAAATATAAATAATGTATTAGCATGGTATGAAGAAGTAATTTCTCTGCAAGTATAAACAGGGTATGTTTTTGTTTTGCATTACTGATAAAAGGAAATTTTTAAATTTATTTTTTGTACTAATAGTACATACCATTGTTAACTAATATAGAGCTTATTACACAAAAGTCTAAGAAGATAGATTTTTTTCCTTCACTCTGTTTTGAAAAGACATTCAACACATCACGTGTTCCTGATGTCTTTTGGCACCTGGCAACACAAAACATTCCTCATGTAATGAGTGATGTCAGTAAGAACACTGCCTGCACTGCTTACATATTGATTTGTCCCTAATGTATATTGACTGCACTGATTGAGATAAAGTGTGGGAGATTCAAATGAGAGTGGGTCACTTCAGCTAAGCTATTGCATTTCTTCCCTAATATAGGCTTCCCAAAATACCAGAAACTGTGTCTAGGTACATTTCACCTGTATCTTACCTTTCCTTAATGAAATAACAGGACAAGTTGTTCCTGTCACAGTCATGATTGCACAGTGCAGGTTCCTTGGCAATAAGCAGCAGCAACACTATAAGGCACAAAAATCTCTCTATTGAATGAAGCATGCAATGATTCAGTTTAGAAGATTAGCAGTGTTTACTTAGCACACACACTCTCCTAACAAATACTGATCTTGCTGACTTGCCTATGGGCTAACCGGGTTTTCTTGGCTCTGTTGTTCATGGCCTCTTTACCTAATGTGAATTAAAGTGTCTGAGAGCAATTATAAAGCACAACTTGTCTCTCATAAAGCAGATTTATGAGAGAGAAGCCTCAGAAAAAGTCCAGCCTGGCAAGACCTCGTTACATCATGACACACAGCTCCAGGAACCGAATTAATCTGGCTCCTGTACAAGACTGTGACTTTGCTTTACACAGCAGCTGGGGGAAGGTGTTTGCTCTCAGCAAGTTGCTGTATGCAGTGGTGCTGAAGTTAAATAAATCCAAACAGTCTTTCTTACTGGAATAAACTACTGCTTTAGTTTTCCCTCAGATTTCATGATTCTCCTGATTTTATTAAGTCTTAAATTACTCTATCATTAAAAATTTATAGCTGAAAAGAACAGCCACAGGAACATGGGCACTCCATGAACTTCCAGTTCTTAGTATCCCATAAAATCTCCAGTTTAGCTTTATCCTCCTTCCTCACAGAAATAAATGTCATCTTAGACACAAATTTTGATTACACAAGCACAAACTCAGTTACTATTAATTGGAGCTGGGCAAGAGTCTTAAATTCCCTTAAGCCACATAAAAGTAAATGAGAATCAGTATGATTGATCATGTAAAAAAGCTGCAAGGGCAGCATCATTGGGAAGTCTTTGCAGGGCGCAAGCAAAAGGGGATTAAAAAACTAAGATATCACCTTTTTGATTCTCACATCTCTCCCTGATCTTGCAAAGTGGTATATTTAATCCAAAGCTCAGTGAAATGTGAAATAAGGAAATTTTCTTTCTTTCTGTCCTTCTTCCTGACAACCTAAACCAACCCAAGATCATTGTGCCTGCCATTTTCCCCCTCTTACCCCTACCCTACACACATTTCTAGGTACACCATGTTCCCAAACTTCAGACCACCTGATGGTTGAGACACTGGGATCAATTCAAGCAGTCATCAGCCTTTCCATCCCAGTATCCCTAGCAAGACTTTTGACATGGTTGTTCTGAGGACAACCAGAGGTAAGAGAGAACTCTGCTGGTTTACCCTTTATTCTTAAAACTTACTTAAAACACTATGGCAGCCGTGACTCTTTTCTGCTGAAGTTTAACTGAATCTGACTACACCAGTGGTCAAGGTAAGCACCTTGGCTTAAAATGAAGCTGTATGTGCTGATAGTTGCAGTCTCGTGGAGGATGTCTCAGCACTGAGAATAAAAGCAACTTGTGGCCCCCTCGTAGCCTCAGAAGCCAACAGAGCTATTAGCACAGCTGCCACTCCCCACAAAAGCATGATGGATCACTTAGTGTGTCTGATATCTTCTGCTAGACAACTAATTCTTCACAGTTCAAAACAGGGAAAGAAAATTTTTTCAAAAAATCATTAGTGGGACCAAAAAGTAGCAATTTTTGAGCCAAAGTCATTCCTGCCACCTGCGCTGGGGTCAACAGAAATACCCATGGAATAAGAGTTGAATGATTTAAAACATTTTATCACCACACAAATAGTAGAACATGATCCAGAGAGAAAAAAACAATTCTTCCTATCCCTTATGAAGTCTGAGATGAAACCCTAGACATTCACTATTTGCAGAACACTATGTAAACCATCATGAGGTGTTTGTTTTTAACCCCAGAAGCATTTTACCCTGAGATTGTTTTACATAAAATATTGGAGAAGGACATGAAATTGTTGTTCTTAACTAACAGGTACTTTGCTTCAGAAGACTTCAAAGATCACCTGTGTGCTGATGAGGAGCACTTGGCAGCTACTGACCGTACAAGGGTTAAGGGGGAATTTGGGACAGGAAAAAGCCAGCACCACTGTGTGCCATGGCAGTGCTTGTCAGGAAAGGTTTGGCAGTAACTGCTTGAAACAGAAAAAGCACAAGCACAAGCTGGCATGGATAAGAAGCTTTTCAGGAAAGTAAGAGCTGATAATGTTAAGTGGGAGGTCAATTTGCATTAATTAGCTGCCATTCCCAGTCATCAGTACAATGCTATACTGTTATTTATATAATTAGGTACATGAGTGATTTTTAGTGAAGTATTCGACCATCCAAAACCAAAATCCTTCCACAGAATATGTAATGCTAGGAGTAGTCATTTTTAGTTAGTTTTCACTGATCACTGGTCAATTTAAGAAACACTAATCATGTGTGGAGGTGAACTTACAAAGCCTATTTTTGCACACCAGGAGGATCATCCGAGACCAAAATCTATTTCCAGCAAAGTTTAACAGGTTCAGAATTACCAGCTAAGGGGACAGTTACCATGGGCACTTAGGAAATACTTTAATTTCATTTGCTGTTCCCTCCATATGTTTTGACTTTCTTGGAGACTGGGACACTCCGGTTCTCATGGCTGAAAGAGAAATCCCTGGTTAAATACAGATAACCCAGACTACAGTCTGGTGACTTTTGCCAACAGAAGGTTGTGCTTAAAAGCTTTGTGTCTTTTCCAGATCTCTCATTTACAAAACTCATAATATCTATTATGTAATTAATGCTGGCAGCATCTATGTGAGGTAAATAAGGAAACAAGAGGCAGAAAGACTGGAGAGAGAAAAAGTGGTGACAGAAACAGGGTTGGAAACTAATTCCACTGCAGTTTCATTTTTAAAAGACATCTAGAAAAACTTAGTTATTTCTGATGGTGGCATTAGGAGTTCAGAACGAGCTTCACAATTCATTAAGCTTTAGTGTCTGCTGTTCCTGTTTGTAAAAATCGTGCACAGAGAATGAAATAAGAACTTTCCCTGCTGGTGTGTGAATCAACCCAGAGCTCCTGCAATTGGCAATGGGAAGATGGCCTTCTGCAAAGGCAGCTTTTTTCTGGTATAAGATCGAGCTCTCAGCTGCTTGTCACCACTTCTTTGCCTGAGACAATTAGATTTCCAGATCTAGTGGTGCAGATGACCATGTAGAGTACTTCCACTAAGACTTCATCACACATCACTGGGTTAACTAATGCTGATAAAATAGCTGATCTGGTCTAATCCTGCTGATTTTGTACCAAAAGAGTGAAGATGAGTTCTGTTTGCACATCCATCAGACCAGTTCCCAAAGGCAAAAGAGACATTAGCAGCAGCTCACAGAAAGCACATCTCCCACCATCACAGCTGTCTTTACAGTGAGCATCCATCTACAGCTAAAAATGCAGATCCATCTGTCATTCTGATCAATGCAAACACACTGTTTATAGATGTGGCAATGGAAACAATAAGAGGCAATGGAAACAATAAGAGGCAGTTCATTTTAAGGCAGTTTATAATCGTGACTACTACAAAAGAAAGCTTACATAGCTTTCCCTGCCTACCATATGTGACTACCATGAGAACCTGATTCCAAATTATTTGACCTGAGCTCAGCATAACTACATACCTGTTAAAACTTCCACTTGAGTACTAATACTGCAGCAAATATATTTTCCCACCAAATTTTAATTTTATTAGCATTTGCTAAACAGATAACTGAGGGAGAGGAGGGTGACCACATGTTATTTCAAGTCTTTAAAACAGTCTTTTTCCATACAGCACATATATTTGTTTTATATGTTACCTGTTTCTTCTTCAGCTTTCCAAGCTTGTTGAAGAAAATGGTCAAATATATTTTTCAAATCCACCACAGATAGTGGCCCCCAACCCCATTTTAAAGAGCTCAAATATAACTTTTCTCCAAGAATAACTGATATGCTACAAAACACTGAAAGGGTTCTGGAGATCACAACACACAGTCAGGTCTTCACAGGTATGCAATTTTTACTAAATTAATTTAGTTGGGATAGCAATGTGAGACCACAAATTGTTAGCCCCTAAATTACTCAAAGACATTGATTTTTTTGTTATTTACAAATGATTTACAAATGTCCATAACAAAGGACACATAAACTGTAAATTATCTGAGGTTTTTCAGGGCGATTGTGGATTAGTCCTGATTTTCCTAACCCATGAAAGTGTGTGGCAATAAAACATGTCTCTGTTTAGGAATAGTTCCAATATATCACCTTACATAAAGGCAGTTTGCAGGCTGACTGGAGAACTAGGTGAAGACACAGAACTAATAAATACTCCATTTACAAAGAATGTCATGCTTCCAGCACAAGTAATACTGGCAAGAGTATTATCAGAATCAGCTGGCAGAATTAAACCTTCTCTTTGACACTACTTAAGCACAGAGCAAAGCTCACTCTAAAGCAGAGGCAAAAGTTCAGAATACTAAATCAGTCCTGACACAGCTGGTTGACAGAATGGATTAATGGCTTCTTCAGGGTTTGCAGATGGGGAAGTTACTGTGATTATCTGCTTACTTTTATCTTACCATTCTAAGTTGGCACCAACACACAACAGCAATTCAAAAGACCTTTAGCCTTGAGAGTATATGGAACAGTGTCCATAAAATGAGTTGGCAGCTGTCATGTGAATGGGGCAGCCCTGTAGAGATTGAAATGTATTGGCTACATGTTCAGCTGCTAGTAATCAGAACAGTCTGACTGAACTCACCAATTTACTGTCCTTATTGCACTATGTGTTTGATAAGTGACTTATTATCATTGCAGACTACTGTTTCCTCACTAACCACACCAGTTTAAGTTTGGGAAAGTTTCTATGATTTATACTCCTCCATTTGCATGAGTGATTTGCCTTTCTTCCTCCAGGGTGCATCAAACATTAGCAGATTCCATTTTAATGCCAAGATTTACTCTTAAGGATGTATAAAACTATACTGAAAAACTCTTTGTTTGTTGTCTTCAACACTTTTTATATTCTCTGTGACCTGTATAAAAGTGAAAAGACATTATCTGCATTAAATGCTACTCATGCAAGCAGAGCATAATACGGTATATAAGCAGAGCAAATCAAGTTGAGAGTTCTGTTTTGCTAATGCATCATTACTTGTGATGGCTTTATATACACAGCTCTGATTGATTGCAACTCTAAGCAATTGTAACTGACTAAGCAATTCTGCAGGTAAAACAGAAGGAACACATTCCTGCTCTGATGGCTTTATAGCACTTTGTCCTAGGGTGACTAAACCAGAACACACTTCCAGATTCAAACTGCATGGACTCACACAAAGCAGGGCAAATAAGTAAGATTCTGTCATTTTCTTAGTTATAGTCCCAAATGGCCCTGGATAAGAAGTCCCTAAATTGTCCTGCTTTTCTTCTATTGGATTAAAACAAATCCAAGTAAGGAAATCCCTTCTGATTTACATTTTACATTTTCTGATGCATTTACAAATTTCTGATAATTGAATCTCTGTATCTGAAATGCAAAAGCTGTCTAACATTTTTTTCAGTGTGATGAAAAAAAAATGGTTTGCTCTATGATAATGAGCACTTCAAAGTGCAAACTTTCAACAGTTTGTCTCTGGGAATGAAAATCCAGACCAGCACCTTACATAATTCAAAACTAAGCAGTTTTATTGCCCTCTGGCTTCCAAAGTGTGATAGGCAGAAGCATACCCTGGGCCCTGCTGATTTACCTGAACAACACTCATCCATTTAGAGCATACATATGTTGCGTATCA